>SRLM01015252.1:312689-461952 GCA_015708895.1 Populus ilicifolia
AAAACATGTTAGTATCAAACATTAAAGTCCATTTTAAGTTTACACTATACTTATTCTTACACCATTAATGTAACCTTTTCACCTTGACATAATAAACTTAGCTAAACATAATGAAAGAAAATAAATAAATAAATAAATAAAATAAGAACATAAATAAGATAAAAGTTAACTAAGTAAAGGAAATGAAATGAAAGACATAAACTTGATATTAATGAAAATAAAACCTAAACATTATAAAAATATAAAGAAAGAAAATAAAAGCATGATCTTGATCTGGAGACCAAAATGTATAAATGTATGGCTAATGCCTCCTTTTATGGGCCAAAATTAAAAACTATTGATTTGATAACTAATTGATGAGTGGGTGGCCAACTCTTGACTTGGTGACAATCCTTATCTTCTCTTGTTTACCCAAAATATCATTGATAATGTCAGAATGAGAACTGCTTGAAATATAAAAGTTGTATGAAATTATCTCAGCGTTCCAGAAAAAAAATGAAGATCATTTAGACTTTTACAACTCCATATATAGGCCAAACACTTAACAGTGTTCGGGTTGCAGGATAAATTCAAACGTCTTCATTATTACTATAATTTGGACTTGAAAATGACCTTATTAAATCTTGAGCTCCATATAAAAGTTGTAAGCCTATGTCTTACCTTTCCATCCATATAAAAGAGACCTAAATATAAAATCTACAGCTTCAGATATGATCTAATTACTGAACAGTGTTTTGGTTTGGATTACATCAACATCTCTTTTCTAAGTTTAGCCATCTCTTTGTCTTTTTAATTTTAGTTCTTAAATTTCTCAATCAATCCTTTTATTTATATAATAGGTCTGCATTTAACATAAACATTTATCATAAATTAAAGGTATCTTATATTATTAGATATGTTAGTATAAAACATGTTTTAGTTAAGGAGTTGTTGATACTTCAAATACAAAATAATGATATAAAACCTTAATAAAAATATACTTTTAAGTACTAATCAAATAGTAATAAGTTCTCCAACTATAACGGGAAAATAAAAGTTACTACAAGCACAAGATAAATAAGATGCTAAGCAAGAAAGATTTGAATCTTAAAACTTACCCCATTTTACAAAACTCCTAGTTACTTGTCCAGCAATTATTGGAAGAGATATTTGTATGATATAAGATCAAAAATAATAATGTAAGTGAAAAAAACTTAAGAACAAGAAGAGGATTAAGAAGGTGTATTTTTATGAAGTTTTTTTCTTTAAGCTTTCTTAGTTATTCTCTCTTTGTTTTGTATTCTGAATAATGTTGAAATATTATAAGCTCTTTTATAGACATAAAGTCTGAGACAATTAAAAAATTAAAAATAATACAAGAAAATCTTAATCTAAATAAGAATTATATTATACTAACTAAACCAATCGATTGTCTCTCCATCGATCGACCAATTTATTTAATTCAATTGGTTGATTGGTTCCTATGTTCTTTAAGAAAACTAGAAATCAAGTTTAATTTTTAACACCTCCTTTTAAACTTAATTTCTTTATAACTCCTAACATATCCCTTATTTAGATAAAAACATCATATTTGAGTAGCTTTATAAAGATATTTACAACTTAGTCTTGTGTCTTCATAAACTTAACTTTAACTTTTTTATTTGTGCAATCTCTTAGGTAATGAAATCTTGTGTCAATGTGCTTATTTCTATATTGAAAAACTAGATTTTTAGCTAAGATAATGGTTCGTGAGATATTCATATAAGACTTTTCTTATATCATTTACAATTCTTTCAATAATCTTCTTAGCTATATCAAATGAAAAATACATAATGTAGTAACTATACATTTAGCTTCATATATTAATAAAATGACTATAGATTACTTCTTCATAGGCTTCTAATTTTTCCATAAGATTTTAGATATAAAGACCACCATATTTACATGGTTTAAAAATATAATTGGAGTATTATAAATTGTTAATGAATAATCCAACTTCTAGAATATTGATTCTTTTGCTACATTGTATCATTGATTGGTTGACACGGGCTTTTCAAATGATTTCAACTTGATTAGTAGAGTGATTTGATTGGTATTAACTCTTTTTGTTTCTACATCTATGAAGTTCATTAAAAATAGGTTTCGAAACAAGATAAAGGATGAATTTCTTGTTGATTTTATGATCATCCATATAGAAAGAGACTTTACAACTAGTATAGATAATGAATCAATAATTGAAGAATTTTATTTGATAAAAAAACATAGGGCACAACTTAAATAACAGTTTATTGTATTATCATTATGAGTGAAATATGTATTATGATGGTAAGACTTATTATATCCTCTTATCTTGTGTATTTATTTTATTTTAATATAACATTATCCTATCCAGTTTTCAAATCCTGAATTCGTCCGTATCTAGCATACTCAAATGGAAGCCAGCTTTTCTGCTAACACATTAATCGTATTATCAGAGTCATTTGAATTACATGTTGGAACCATCCATTAACATCATTATCCTTGATTCTACTAGCTAATAAAATCAATATAGAAGTGGCCTGACATGGTGTTTTGGATTAAAATCAAATATATCATTTGAAAGTGTTGAAATGGAAACTGGCAGTGAGAAACCTCTACTAGCATTAAGCATGAAAGTTTCATTGTTTTTCTTTTATTTTAATTGTGCATTTCTAGATAGGTTTAGGATTATAATCTTAAGTTGTAATATTTTAGGAAACTTATACAGGGTATATTCAAATTTACATGAATATTGATCATCAATTAATAAATTCATTTATTCTTTTACAATCGATTTCTTTATTTTATCTTATATTATATATGCTACCATATGTTTTCTCAATCAAATACTTAGAGTTGAAAGTATTGTAATGTTAGATTAAAACAGATGTTCTTCCTTATAGATAATGTTAAGGTATAAATTTTGGACAAAAGCTCTTGCACCCTTTCAAAATTTGGACAAGAATTATAATCTATTTACAACACATGTAAAAGTGTTTCACATTTACACTAAAAGTGTATTTGTTTTTGCGATAGCTTTGTGTTTATGGTTTGAAAAAAATAAGTTTAGAACAATCATTTTTACTTATGGTTACTTAGATTGAAATATGTGTTTAGTTAAAACTATTATTGAAATTATTTCAAGAAAAAAGCATGTTAAAGATGTTTGATTAAAATTATTGTTGAATTTGATATTTGTATTAAAAAGACCAACAAAAATGTAATTTATTTATTTATTTATTTTGACAAATGAGAATGATTGGGATAAGGGTAGAATGGTCATTGGTTGCAAATAGTGTTCTTTGGCTAAATATTATCTATAGGGCAAGAGAGCAATTATGGTTGATTCTTATAAAAAGCAAAAATATTTGGTTGGATGATAAATTGCTATTTGACCACCTTTTAGATAAGACCTATAATTTTAAATTGTTTTATGTAGTAACTAAGCATTAGATTTAAAAAAAAAAAACAATTACCATAAAAACACACACATTCTAAGCACTTTTTTTTTATCACTCGTAACATTTTAGTCTTTTTTGTTTCACTCTTTGTCATAACCTATTTTTGGGTCACTCCCAAATTCATTTTTCTTTTCCTTTTTTCTAAAAAAAACTGCACGGTACTTTTTTAAATGACATGGTGCACCTTCTTCTCCCCTGCAAGTACAGAGACAAGGAAGAAGAGGATTTTTGAAATGCCTTTCCCACTTAACTTCTCCTTTTCTACCTCCCCACTTGCCTAACTACTTACACAAGCCATACCCTTATTAATGGAGAAACAGGAGACTTATGCCCCTCACCATGACAAAAAGCAGAAGATACATTCCCCGGCCACTATGCCCTGTATTTGTACAAGGTATGGTGAAACTCTCCTCAACTACCTATAAATACAAAGGCGAGTGACACAAGAAGGGAGGGAGGGGAAAGAAAACCAGAGGAGCTAAAATTTAAGGAGAAGGAGAGAAGGGTAGTGACATAAAGGAAAGCAAGACAACATGAAAAAGAAAGGAATAAAAAACGCAGGTCAGATAAAAGAAAAGAAAAATAGAAAAAGAGAGGGAATGAAATGGAAATAGAGAAGGGATTTTCAGGTCCAAAGTTAGAAATCAAAATCATCCTTTTAGATTCTTTGCAGTTGCGTCTCTCTCTTCACCATGGCCTTCGGCCACCACTATCCAATACCGTTATTCTGCCACCAACAACATTAGGAGCAACAGCTAGCAAAACCAGGGAAAGAGAGAGTGGAAGATTGGTGTTTGTGAGAGAAGAAAGGGAAAAAGAACATAAGTACAAGGGATGAAAAACAGATAACAGAAAAAAGAATAGTAACCTCTCTCTCTTCACCCTAGAAGCAGCACTGCTAACAATAGTTATCATTGTCCTCCCCGTCATTGATAATAGCCCTGCACTATAAGAAACAAAAGAAGAAGCACTGAAAAAACAAAAATAAAGGAAGAAAAAGTAGCGAAGCAGAAAAGAGAAGACAAAGAACCACCGTCTACCACCATCTCCATCCACCACACCAGCATAGTGAGCCGCCAGCGTTGCCCGGTCAGTTTCCTTCTCTTGCTTCTTCTTCGATCGCTCTCCACTATTCACGTTGCATGTGAATAGTGGAGAGTGCTCCACTGTTCACTAGGTCAAAAATGAGTGGGTCGGGTAATTTCAAAAATTTATAATTCTTTCATATATTTTTTTTTCTTTTACTAAAATTTGCTTAACATTAGTTTGTATTTTTACATCATAAAAATACACATTCAGTATTAAAATACTCATTTTTCATCAAAACATAAAAAAAAAACATGTTTTTGTGCTTACGACTAAATCTCTCAAAGCTAAAAAACTCATTCTATTTTCATACAACAAAGAAAACTTCAAAAAAAATATATTAGCATGCATTTTGACTTTAATAATCAGTTTATTAAAGTCACGAGAACTTGGCTAATATTTCAAGAAATCAAAAAAAAATATTTTTTTATTTTAGGGATTATGAATTTACATATAAAATGTATTCCTAATATTAAAATAATAGTTCTTTTATAAACATTAGAATGGTTATATTTGACCTCGTAAAATAAAAATCTTCTTATTAAGGAGAGCTTTTCCTAATTCTTAAACAAACATGACCAACAATTAAAAAATGCTATCAAATCTTAGATTTTGATCAGAAAAGTAAAATAATATAGCTTATCTTAGATAGGGTATATTTAGAGTGCTAATACCTTTTCTTTATACAACTAGTCTTAATACCCGATATTTGAAACTCTCATTCTATTTTTCACTAGTAAGAGATAAAAATTCCTTATCTGTCCATATTTGTCAGATAAATACCTTACACTTAAATTTGAAAGAGTGGATGATTGCCACGACATCGCACACGTGTGACACTCTTAACACACATACACACTCCACTTGATTCTATTATACTCATGGCATAGATGAACACTTACTTGCACTCCTAAGTATTTCTTTCCTCGTTTGCATTACATGCACCTCACACATATACATTTTTCTTTATTGCACATCACATGAATGAAGGCAATAACATACATATTTATAGCTATAATATTTTGGTGAAACTTGTGTAGGATATTTTATATAAATGGAACACAAGATAATAATTTTAAAGGAGAACTTTAGTGCTCTTTAACCTTACATATATTAGCCTTTAATTAGTACAATAGTTCACACTCTGCAGTTAGTTAATATTAATTTTAAAAAATGTTAAATATATTGAGAATGTTGTAAATGTCTCGAGTCTGGCATTCATATCAAGTGACATGACTAAAAGATTGATATTTTGTTCTAAATGCAGAAGTGTCAAAGTAATAAATAACTTGGCAAGTCCGAAATCGAACTACAGAGAGGTAATTATAGATAATAATAAAAAAAAAACAACAACAATAATACTACTAATAGTAGTAGTAATAATAGTAATAGTAATAGTATAGTAGTAGTAGTAGTAAAGAAGAAGAAGAAGTTGATGAGAACTTTGAGATAGAAGATTAACATACGGATTAAAAATAATAACAACAAATGTTAAGGTTAAAGGATCCACTAATGTTATGTCAAACAAGTATAGTATAAACTATTATTATTCAATTGGAAACCACACACAAAGGAGGTTCCAATCAGATTATAAATTGTTAACATGATTATATTAGTTGTCTTATTTGATTAATGTTAATACTTGTAAATCTCATCAGACATTCATGATTATAACTTATGTTAACAATAAATCAAGTTCCTTTCATAGCTTAGTTGTCGGTTATACCATATAGCATGAGCTATGAAAGTATCAAGCGTTTATTGTACCCAGTGTTATCTAACATAAATCTAGAGTAATCATTTAACAAGCAAAGTATTAAAGAGTAAACAAAATAATAAATATAAAACATGTTAGTATCAAACATTAAAGTCCATGTTAAGTTTACACTATACTTATTCTTACACCATTAATATAACTTTTTCATCTTGACATAATAAAACTTAAATAAACATAATAAAAAAAGAAAATAAATAAACAAAATAAGAACATTAATAAGATAAAAGTTAACTAAGTAAAGGAAAGGAAATGAAAGGCATAAACTTGATATTGACGAAAGCAAAACATAAGCAATATAAAGAGAGAAAGCAAAAGCATGATTTTGATTTGGAGATCAAGATGCCTAAATGCATGGCAAATGCCTCCTTTTATAAGCCATAATTGGGAATAATTAATTTGATGACTAATTGATGAGTGGGTGGTCAACTCTTGACTTAATGGCAATCCTTATCTTCTCTTGTCTGCCTAAAATAACATTGATAATGTCATAATTGAAATCACTTGACTACATAAAAGTTGTAAGAAATTATCTCAGTTTTCTACAAAAAAAAATTATTTAAACTTCTAAAACTCTAGATATAGGTTAAACACTGAATAGTGTTTGGGTTGCAAGACAGATTTAGATTTCTTTGTTGTTGCTACAATTTGAACTTGAAAATGATCTCTTTAAATCTTGGGCTCGATATGAAAGTTGTAGGCTTATATCTTTCCATTCATATAAAGTAAACCTAAATCCGATATCTACAGCTCCAAATATGATCCAATTACCGAACAGTATTCCGGTTTGGACTGCACCAACAGTTCTTTTCTAAGTTTAGTCATCTCTTTGTCCTTTCAATTTCAAGTCTTAAACTCATCAATTAATCATTTTATTTATATGATAAGCCTATATTTAAAATGAATATTTACCATAAATTAAAGGTATCTTATATTATTAGATATGTTATTATAAAACATGTTTTACTTAGGGAGTTATTGATACTTCAAGTGCAAAATAATGATATAAAACCTTGATAAAAGTATACTTTTAAGTACTAATCATCAAGGTCAAGCACCTTGAGACTACTGCAATGTCAAACAAAAGGAAAACCTTTATATACATAGCTTATTTTTTGTCTTTTTCAAGGGTAAAAATATATTTTAACTATTTAATAGTTTGTAAAAGGTGAAAAAATCCTTGGATAATAGGTCTTAAATAATCATCAAGAGACTGTCATACCCCTAATAAAATGTTTAATACTAATGAGCATATAAAAATACTGAAATACCCCCACAACCAGCGCTATAATTTTTTTCAACCAAAGGGTAAAATAATAATTTAATTTAATATAAAAAGATAATATTAGCTCCATCTCAAGCCTTTAGAGATTGGAAAGTCCACTTAGCAAGTCTATAGTGGATTGTATCTAGATTTGCAATACATTTGTATAGGGTTGTCAGTCTCACGAAACTTGGGTCTAGCAACCACGTGAAACTCATTCCTAAGTCTAGCACCAAATATGGTTGTCAGATTCAAGTAGCTTGGGTCTAACATGTTTGCCAGATCCAAGTAAACAACAAACAAACAAAGTATCAAACATGGTTACTAGACCTAAGCAACCAACAAACAAACAAAGAACAATTATGCACTTTGGTTATTAGAAGAGAGAAAAGTAAGAGAAAATACAAACAATAAATCACTAATAGCAATCCAACCATGATATATCTACACACACCACACTATATGTAAAAGGGCATATCTATGCATCTAGTTATACGATGGATGGTTAGATTTAACTACTAGAAAACATCTCATATGTCCTCTTAATGGCATGGGAACCACCCATTCTAAAACGTGTGTAACACACGCTAACAACTTTTCTAATGGCGTGAAAATACTAAAACGTTCTTATAATTCTTTTAATTACACAACATACCTAATTAAATTTCAATATTGCAATCTATAGTAATTTGTTTCATTATTTAGTTTTACAAGGGTTGCAAAAAAAATTGTTATAATGAAATCTTTATGCCATTATACTTGACAATAATTTGTGACTAAAGTTACAGTGAAATCCCTACGTCATTTAGCTTTTTTTATAATATAACTAGATAATTCACTAGCTATTTAGTTTTATGAGGGTCGTAAAAAAATTATTTCGTCTATTCCATTATTTTCCTTATATAAACACAAATAAATATTAATTATTGGTACATAATTCAATGGATTGCATATTAAATTGATAAATATTTGAATTGTACAAACCTAATTGATTTTAAATCATGTACCTTAAATTTAAATTATTAATCTCTAGCCGTGATTATGATTCAGAAGTTTCAATTTACTTAGGCCCCATTTGTATGCTAGAAAATAGTTTTTTTCTAGAAAATAATTTCTTTAAAAAGTATATTCAACAAAAGTAACTTTCTTTTCGATATTTGGTAGTTTCATGAAAAATCAGTTAGAAAACACTTTTTAATATTTGTTTATATCATTAAAAATAAATAATTTTCTATTATTTGGTAGTATCATAAAAAATCAATTAGTAAATAGTTTTCAATATTTAGTTATGTTATGAAAAATAAACTAGAAAATACCTTATTAATATTTTTTTCAAGTCTATTAAAATAATGAAGAACAAATCTTACAAATTAAAAAGATGAATAAGAATGAAATTGAAAAAACAATCTTATTTCTTAAATTATCTCAAATAAAATAAATAATAATTAAAATAATAGAAATCAAATCTAATAGATAAAAAAATTTAAAAAATAATAATAAAATAATAATAATAATTTTATAAATTATTTCAAATAAAATAAATAGCAATCATAAGAACGAGGACCAAATTTTATATATAAAAAAGATTTAATTAAACAAATAATAAGAGAAAAGCATATAAAAATCATAAAAATATGAATTAAAATTAATATAAAAATCAAATTAAATTAAATTCTAACAGATAAAATTAAAAAATATTAAAACAAATATATAGCAATTAAAAGTTTAAGGATCAAATTTATTATAATCAGTAAATAATATATTTTTAAATATTTTATAACTTTTGAAAAGTGATTTCTGTATAAAAAAAATACTTTCCTGAAAATCAAGTCAAACTTTTCTTTAACTAGAAAGTGTTTTCTATTGATAAATTTTTTCAACAGTAAATAAACACAGAAAAATTTTAAAAGTAATTTTTAAAAAATTNTATTGATAAATTTTTCCAATAGTAAATAAACACAGAAAAATTTTAAAAGTAATTTTTAAAAAATTATTTTCCACCAAACAAACAAATCCTTATAATTATCATATTTTTATTAATTTTCACATCATTTATTTTATTTTAACAAATTTAAAAGATAATTAAAAGATCTCTCATGTGCTGGTTTTTATTTTTCTAATATTAATTCTATAAAATTATTAAAATTCTTGCATAAAAATTCCAATTTCTCACACCATGAGCACCTCTTAATCTGGAAAAAACTATTAAAAAAACATATAGAAAAAGGTTAATTTCATTCCATTAATACTTCCCCTCTCCTCTCTCTCTCTCTCTCTCTTTTCTTGATGAAATAATAAGGCCATGCTTAAAACTGAAAAGAATTGTAGTACAGAAAGCCCAATGATTTGGGCCGTTGGCAGAATTGGAAACGAACTTTTAAGCACATGGTCACTCTCTCCAGAGTTTCAGCGCTCCCTCTCACTTTCTCGGCAAATTTGAACCAAAATAGCGTGCTTTATTGTCATCAAAATCTCCCCTATATCACTCAATTCCACTTTCAGCTATCCAAGAAAGGTCAGTTTTCTTTTGTTTTTGGTTCCATGTTGACTAAGATTCAAATTTTGTAACAAAAATGTTTAAAGCTTTGTTCTTTGCATGAATCTATGTCGCCATAACTTTTATATAACTAGTTTGGCAACCAGTTACCTTTTGTGGGTCAGTCTAGTTCAATGTTTTTTCAACTGGGTTTAGCTTAAATTCACATCTTTTGATGTTTTGGGACATGGTTTTAGTAGCTTGTGATCATATATATCATGATTCATGAATGTGTTGTTTTTCTTGTCTTAATGAACTTTCAAATAGACGCTGTTTTATTTTTCTTTCTTGAAATGTATTATCATTTCATATGAGTGTGATTTTGTGCTTTTTCGGATTTGTTAATTTCATGTTATAAAATTTGGTTTTGCAGGAGAAAGACAATGAAAGTGAAGCTGCTACGTATCCTTTCCTTCTTTTTTGGTTATCAATATGTTGATTAAGATCTTGAAGTTTGAGCTTTTACTTTTTATTGGGGTTTTGTTAGAATGACAACTTTGTGGATTGGTGCTATTGGGGTTTTAGTGAACTATGTGTTAAGATTTATAGACATATTTGATGGCCTTGAGAAATGACATTCCCTTATTATATTCTTATTGGAGCTTCGCGGATCAAAACCCAAAACTATAGGATTTGGTAGCAGTAAGCGGCACTGAAATATTGGTTTCTAATTGTGTGAAATCATCGTAGATTATACTGAAATACACTATATCTTGGGAATCAATTTTAGAAATCTTTGGTGAAGTGAATTTTTATCTGTTGTTATTGTTTAGCATTTGGGACGGATAAAATATTTATTGCATGAGAATAACTTCCTACCCTGATTTTTTCTGCTGGCTTTTGATAATGAGGTCTTTAGATTGGGATTGTGGCTTTGCATATAATTAATCAAATAATGTCCCCTGGTGCATGGGCGGTGACAAAAAAGCTCTGTGCAATTATCTTTGTGATTGAATTGTGTTGTGGCAAATTTAGTGCTTTAAAATTTTTGAAGATGTAGTTTCCCTTGACTCGTTGTCTTCTCGGATATGCACTGGATTTTCTAACAGAGTATGCCCTCTACATCTCCCTGCCATCTTTTTTCCGCTAAAGCTGATAATGATCAGTTCTATCATATAGGCTATGTGAACTTAAAAGTTTTATTTCGTTTACTTTCTTGTTTTTCTCAAATGGGTTTTAAGGGATTTTAAACTTCTGCTGGGTTTAAATTCATGGTTGAGCTTATTTTACTTCATACAAAACTAGTTCAATGTACGTTGGCCATCGTGTTTTTTTTTTTCCTTCTGTTTTTCATCTAGTGAGAAGGCACATTTTCTATCTTTTTTCACTCATAGGTGGCATGCTGTTGCTTCATGGACTTGGGATGCTCAGGATGAAACATGCGGGATATGTAGGATGGCCTTTGATGGTTGCTGTCCTGATTGTAAACTCCCTGGGGATGATTGCCCACTTAGTAAGTTAACAATATTAGCAACTCACGGTTTCCAACATTGTTAATCTTTGGCATTTTTCATGGCAATTTCTTGCATCAGTGGATCAATACTGTTTCTCTGTCAGCCTAATGTTAAAGCTTCTTATTGTAGTCTGAATTCATCTCATTACTTGTCCCTTCTGTTCCAATGTTACAATAGTTTTAGCAGTATCATAGAAAGGAAAAATGTTCTTGAAGCTGAACCTGTAGTGTTGCTAGGTAGTTTAAGACCCTCTTATTAGATTTTCTTATTAAGTTTTCAGTCAACTGCTTGCGTTTGAATTTCTATCCTGTGGAATAGTCAACTGTATCTTGTTTTCCCTGTTTACTTTGAGTTGCTGTAATTTTGAGGTGCAATGATATTCATTCTCTTATAGGGGTGGGGTCCTCAGCACATTTCACTTCATACAAATTGGAACTTTTATGCAACAACATGACTATCATATACGTTTTCTCCATACTATTCCTAGGTCCTGATTCATTTATTATTCCAAGCAAGCTTGAGTTTCAAGACACAACTGGTCGATCTGGTACTCCATGTAAATCAACCCAAATGGAGACCATCTGTCAAAGGTCATGTATTTGGCATTTATTATGGAGATGATGCCAAATGATGATGGATGTTCCAGAAACCAATTCATGGCAACCCCTCAGACTTGAAACTCAGAGCAACAACCCGATGAATGGGTATCTTGGGCAGTATTAATGGACTCTGGCTTGGCCTGATTATGTAGTCATCTCCTAGCCCTGGACTTGAGCTCCAGTAGGAGGCCTGGTAATAAGTTTAGGTGGCCTGAATTAGCCCTGCCATACCCCGTGGTTCAAGCATAAAAAATTCAGTGTATTTAGTATCTTCTTCAGTGAAATTGCCTGCATTCTTTTCTTGTTTGTCATTCACTGGGCTTTGAAATGTCATATGGATTTAGCAAAGGAAAAAAAAACATAGATTTTGACTTGATTACAAAATGTTATACGATTAACCAAGTGCTGGCATTTTGCGTTCTTCTCTATCTGTGTACTTTTTTTGCCCTGTATGAAAGTTTCATTTATCAACTAGGGAAAGAACTACATGCCAGCTAGCTAGTTCAGTTGGTTGTGTACCTGCCCCTCCCAATGGGTCTCAAATTCTAACAGTTCTGTAATCTCAAAGAAACATAAAACTGCGGAAATGATTAAATATTTTAAGTTGGTGTGATGTAATGGGATAGGAACTAATGATCTTTATTGTTAACATATTTTTGCAGTTTGGGGTGCATGCAACCATGCGTTCCATCTTCATTGCATCTTGAAATGGGTGAATTCACAGACATCACAAGCACACTGTCCCATGTGCCGAAGGGAATGGCAGTTCAAGGAATAAAGAATAGATTTAAATAAGCTACTTCCATCCATGCGGTACAAAATTTCTGTTTGGCTATTTGTTTTCTGCCTATGCTATGAAAATAACTCTTTTGTACCATAAACTACTTTGCCAGGAAAAGGCATGTATGGTGGTGCTTGTGTTTGATCATGAGAACAAGGACCACTTGATTGCAACATTATCCGACCTTATTATAGATCGTTTCTATATAATCATGCCAAGCAAATATTATCCTTATCTATACAATTCCTAGAATTATCAATAGTTCCCAGTTCATTGGCAATTTTGTGTACCATTCTATGCTGTACGGAACACAGGTGAATTTTGGTTCGAAATAGTTACAGGGCACACTTCTTCCGTACTGCTGAAAGTTTCCGTTTTTACTTTTCCTGGATGGAAAAGAGTTTCCAGTCCTACTGTTTGGTTATTTGATCAGAACATAAGAACCTAACGGCTTGCGAGTAGTGCTGGAACTAACAGTAGCAGTAGAAGCCTGGTGAACTATGTATATATTTGGGACAATGATATATATTGTATCAGTATGTGCACAGACGTG
Source organism: Populus ilicifolia (assembly GCA_015708895.1). Lineage (NCBI taxonomy): Eukaryota > Viridiplantae > Streptophyta > Magnoliopsida > Malpighiales > Salicaceae > Populus > Populus ilicifolia. The sequence goes on from SRLM01015252.1 coordinate 326,195, forward strand.
TGCAAGCACAAAATGAAGGCCTTCAGCCTTCTGAATGAAGAATCAACGAAAGCCATTCTTCCTTCTAAAGCACTCAAAATTTGTAATTGCGTGGAGGTTTTTTACAGTGGAGCTTTGCTGCAAGGATATGATGTCTTTTTCTTCTTTTGATTCTTCTCCTAATTGTTATTTTTATTTTGGATGTAAGATAAGGGATTCATCTCTTTGTGTGCAAGGATTTGCCTGGGATGTCTTTTGTGGCAATCCGCGTAGGCATAAAGTGATCCAAGTTCCATATGTTGCAAGACATGAAACACCAATCCTTTGCTTTCCCCAGCCTAGATGGATACATATCCTCTAAAAGGTGAAGAGCAGGATGCCCACCGTTGACAAAACCAAACTTAATGAGAGCACATGGTTGTAGGGGACCTAACTCCTGGGGCACTAGCTGATTTGGTAGATGTCTAGGTGCCACCTAACCCTTAGGGCACATGCCAATGTCGTCGAAGTCGAGGGGTGCTAGTGAAAAGTTACAGTGATAGCTTGCACTATTGTAAAATTAGTCCTTCTAGTTTTGTAAGATAAATTAAACCGTCCCTTTAGTTTCAAACATATTTAATTGGTCTCTATGTTCTTAAATCTACTTGTAATCTGATCTTCTTCACTCGTTTTAAGCCTCAAAAGAATGACGAGAAATATTATATTAAACATGATCAACCCTAATCAAATAATTAATTAATTGTCTCTTAAATTAGAGGAATTATTTAATTTATCTTGCGAAACAATGAGGACTCATTTATAATCTCTGAAATGTATATGCGGGTTCAGATGTCTATTGTCCCCTTCCTCCAGCAGCCCATGACATAAAGCAGGAAGAAAACTACTGGTGATGTTGACAAGAAAGCTAGACACACATGAAGCTTCCTTGCCATTTGTTTGCTTGTAGCGTTTGATTTGACTGCCCTTTTGCCTTTCTAGCTGTTTCCCTCCAAGGCCATTCTTACGCTACTGTGAAGATGCCATTTTTTATAAAATATTTTTAAATGATTTACGCTAGCTCTTTCCCTACTTCGTAAGTAATGTTATTAAAATATTTTTAAAAAAATATATACTAAAATAATATTTTTTATTTTTAAAATTTTATCTTTAACTTCAATGATCTAAAAGCACTATTAAAATTAATTTTAAATAAAAACTTGTGAAAACATTACTTTTACCGCAAAAACAAACATGCGATTGTAATCTCGAAGTAAAAGAAATGTTGCCGACAGCTTTCTATCATGGCGACCTACGCAATTTGCCAATTCATTCACTTTTATGCATGTGTATTCTTTCGAAATAAAATGGGATTATGACCTTTGAGGCATGCAGTAAGTAGCTAAAGATTTAATCTTTGACAGGTTAAAACTAAAGCTATCAGAATCGTCTCAGTCTGTTTTGATATATGAGTCCATTCGTATATTTAAAAATTTTATTTTTTTTAAATTAATTATTTTAAATTTTTGGATTGGATTGATACGTTAAATTTAAAAATAATTTTTAAAAATAAAAAAATATATTATTTTAACGCATTTTAGTATTAAAAACATTTTATAATCATACTTGTTAACATACCTGACTTGATTTATGAGTTGTAATGATTAACTCAAATTAAAAATAATAATTTAATAAAAATAAAAGTTAAAATAAATATCGAGTGAGTCAGTTAAGGTAAATTTAAATTGATTATTTTAAAAACTTCGTATGTATGGGAGGCTAGATCTAATAGTAGACCGAGTTTTATAATTATGGTTGAAACTGATTTGATATCAATTAAGGGAGTTCACACTTAAAGTCAGTAGGAAATATGGAAGTTGAACTCAAATTTTATTTTATGGTCAGCTCTCAATTATTGATGAGAAGTGTGAACAGTAGGAGATAAATTAAGATAATGGTAGTGATCACATAGCAAGAGAACCAACTGATCTCATTCTTGCTGTATCCGTGGAATTGAGCTAGCTGCATCATAAGATCAGAATCAACAGCATCTACATTTTTTAATGTTTAAGCTAACATGTTTTAACAAAAGTTATCATACGGCTTGTTCATGATTTAGTTTAAAACTTGGGTTATTTAAATTTTTATTTAATTTAATTATAAATCCGATCCAAACTAGATCTTGAGCCAATGAATTAACCCGGGCGGGTTTAGTATTTATGTTTAAAACATCACCTAGTCATCAATTTGGTTTTATATTCAGTCAACCTCGAAGAAATTGCTAAACAATAATTTCTCCAAAGGAGCATGGGATTCTCCTCATGTAGCTCTTCCCTTCGGCAAGAAACCAAGAGATTCGTTCCCCTTGACTGTGAAGAGCAATGAGTCCTCCAAAATTATTACAAAGCAATGAGTCCTCCGAAATTATTAAAAAGCAAGAGACCTGACGTTTGATTCTTGCATCAATTTGGGGACAAGGGCACCTAATCATCATATATTTTTTCAACTACTTTACATAACTGATGTTAAACCACTATTCATGTATTAAGCTCGGTGGCCCTTGTGTTTTTTACTCCTTTTTTGGCTAAGTAATTAGGGCTCACGCTAAAATGGAGGCCTTTAAATATAGCTTCTTGTTTGCATTTTAAGTGCCTTCAAAGATACTATAAACTAAATCTTGAAGTGGCATAGCCTCCACCTTCAAGGTTATATATACCATAGGTTTCCGTAGAGAAGCAGAGAGAGTTGGAAACTCCTACCAAGCTAGAGACATGAGGGGGTTTGGTTATTTTGTGGTAATATTCTTCTGTCTTTTGGTATTTATGGGCTCAACTGAAGGACAATTGCAGATGGGTTTTTATTCGAGGAGCTGCCCGAATGCTGAGAAGATTGTGCAAGACTATGTTAACAAGCATATCCATAACGCTCCATCATTGGCAGCAACTATCATAAGAATGCATTTCCATGATTGTTTTGTTAGGGTATGTGTCTTCGGTCCTTTTCAGAATCTCTACATTTTCATCTTACTGGTCTCTTGAGATTTTGGAGCTCTGTGTTTTTCGTTTGTTTTTCAGGGTTGTGATGCATCTGTGCTTCTGAACACAACTTCAAGCGGCAACCAAACTGAAAAGTTGGCAACTCCAAATCTAACACTGAGAGGCTTTGGTTTCATTGACGGAGTTAAGAGCCTGTTAGAAGCAGCATGCCCTGGTGTAGTCTCCTGTGCTGATGTTATTGCTTTGGTTGCAAGGGATGCTATTGTAGCCACTGTAAGGACTCGAACATGATCCATCTTGAATTCACTTGATCTTTTTCTATCATTATTTGGAGAAAAGAAACGCTAAAACCCTCTTGTTTGAACTTCAACAGGGGGGTCCATTCTGGAAAGTCCCTACAGGCCGAAGAGACGGGACAATTTCAAGATCCTCAGAGGCCTCGAACAACATCCCGCCTCCAACTAGCAACTTCACCAATCTACGAATTCTTTTTGCTAACCAGGGACTGGACTTGAAAGACCTGGTCGTGCTATCAGGTGCTCACACAATCGGGGTAGCACATTGTTCATCGTTCTCGAATCGCCTTTACAATTTCACTGGAGTGCTGGGTTCTCAGGACCCAGCACTAGATAGCGAATACGCTGACAATCTCAAGGCAAGGAAGTGCAGAAGTCTTAATGACAATACCACTATAGTAGAAATGGACCCTGGAAGTTTCAGGACATTTGATCTTAGCTACTACAGGCTCTTACTCAAGAGACGAGGTCTATTCCAGTCCGATTCTGCCTTAACCACAAACTCCACTACATTGTCATTGGTCAACCAGCTGCTCCAAGGTTCACTTGAGAATTTCTTTGCTGAATTCGCCGATTCCATGGAGAAAATGGGCAGAATCAACGTTAAGACTGGCACAGTTGGAGAGATTAGAAAGCAGTGTGCGGTGGTGAATAGCTAAGACTCTTTCGTTCACATGTGTGTTTCATTTCAAGTCAAATAATGCCAGGAAGACTTTGTCTCCTTCGAATTTGATGCCATTGTTTCCCCAGCAAGAAAAAAAAGAAGAAGAAAAAACCACCTCATGTGGGGTCTCCCAATCACCAAGAAACAGCTCGAGAATATTGTGCTGAAAATTCACCTAATCATTAAATGCACGGATGAGACTAAAGAAGTGATAAAATACAATTGTGATTAACAGATTGTGGAGCCAAATTCTTCAAAAGCTAATACAGCTGCTAGCCTTGATCCAGCATTACTTGTCGATCAAGGTTCTAAACATCAGTCAGCGCCCTTTTCAAGGCAATTATATTTTATAGTATACTACTGTCCGCACTAACATTATTTTACTTTTAAACTTTAAAAAATAATCTAAAGATGTTAATATGCATTCTGGGAAACACTTTTAAAATAGTATTAATATAATATATTAAGTGATATATTTATTTAAAGGAATACCGAGAAACTAGATGATCCTGATCCATCGTGGTTAATTAAAAACTCATTGTTGTTTTGTCATGGACACTAGCCAGCAACTATAAAGAGCAAATCCAGATGAGACTGTTGTAATGTCATTGTGAATGGCTGCACGGTAACACTAAAAGGGTTTGTACGTATTCTTCAAGTAATGATATTGGAAATAAATTAAATAAAATATTATTGATATACGTAAACAATTAATTTAATTTAATTTTAAAAAATATTAAAAAAATAGATTTAATAAATATTTGACAAATAAAAATACCTAAGATGATTTGTATTATTTACTAGTGAAAAATTATATAAAAAATAAATAAAAAATAATAATAAAACTTAACCTCCAATAAAATCAAATGATGAAAGATAAAATTAAAAAAAAATGAGCTTAAAAAAAATAAACACAAATCTTCTAAACCTGGATTTATTTTTTAAATTTATTACTTGTTAAATTTTAAATTCATGTTTAATTAAGAAATTCAATTCAAGATTAAATGATATAATTAGAAAAAAAATAATTAAAATTTATGTCAAAATAAAGAGAATAAAATTGTCAAAAAAATCAATTTAAAAAATATTTTTAAATAAAATAAATAGTAATTAAAATAATAGGAATTATATAAAAAATTAATAAATTGAAAATGAATGAAATTAAAAATAATTTTTAATTTTATAAAATAAAAAAATAAATTGAAAGAATAAAAAATAAATTAAAAAGTTGGTGCTAGATTTTGACAGATCATGCTTAAAAATAAAAAAGGAGAGAGATTAAAAAAAAAACTAATTGATACCAAATCAGAGGAAATTAAGCCGCACACACTGCTCTAGGAGAGAGGCCCTACTGTGATGAATAAAAAAAAGTAAAGAAATGTCATTTTCAGTTGCTTTAAACAGCTGTAATCGCTACTTAGAATTTGGTTAGAAACGTGATATAAATTATATTTTTTATTTTTTATTTAAAATAATTTTTTATATTTTTAAATTATTTTAATATACTAATGTTAAAAATAATTTTTTAAAAATAAAAAAATATTTTAATATATTCCTAAAATAAACACTTTAAAACTCCAAAACTTCCACCGTTATTATAATTCTAAACAAATAATTAAAAATAATAGGTTGGTTTGCTTTAACTGTATTTTAAAAATTAAAATTTTAAAAAAAATCTTTAAATTTCAGTTAAATAATGTTTTACTTTCAAGAGTAATCAAATAATTATATAATGAAAACGCTTTCGAAAAATACTAGCTACCCCTCATAAATTTCATAATGAATAATGAATCTGTGATAAACAAAATCACGAGAGCCCTTCCTCGGGAGTGCAAGCACAGCCATTTTACTATTTATGAACAGTTAAACACTGCTTTTCCATAGTACTCCCCTCTCTCTTTTGGGTTCTTGCTACAGTCAGCACCGACAACATGGTGATTTGTTTTTTGGCGTATATATATATATAAAATCTAAATTAGCATGAACATGCATGAAGGTCCAGCTATCATATAGCGGAATAATGATGATGACGATGATAGAGCAACGAAATTGGTAGCCAACAAATACTAGACTAGACTTGCCCCATGATGCAGAAATCATGCCAATTCTTTTTCTTTAATTTCTTGAATCTGATGCCATTCAACTTTTTGACCATCTGTAAGAAATGTATTGTAATTATATTCTGTCCCATTTAAAATCAATTCATTAAAAGACGTGCTGTTAAAGTGAAAATAATATTTTTAAAAATTATTTTTGATAGAGTATATTAAAATTATTTAAAAAATTAATTTAAAAACAAACATTCCCGACAAAAGCAATTTTCATGCATACGAATCCAGAGCAATATGACCAGACACAATCTAATGGTTTTAAAAATAAGGTAACAAGTGAGGTTTGACTTCACTACCAGATACTCCATTCACTGGCTGCACGCCTGCACCAGCCTAACCTTCTTCCATTTCGTCCTTTTTCGAGGTCTCGCAACTCTCTTTTAGGTTCAACAATGGGCCTCTAACTCAGTGCTTCTTGGCGTTGAGACGCGTTAGTGCAGAAGAATTAATGGATGGTAGGTCGATGGGGAACAATGGACTATTCCTTTCCTTGCCATGTATCGTTAGTGCACTTATAGAAGGTTTAAACGCGTTTCGGGAAGTTCTGATTGTATTTCAAAGTGTTTGTTCACTTAAAAATATGTTTTATTAAAACAGAAAGGAGTTAAAATTTTATAAAAAAAAAAGATTCACCACGTCTCAATTAACAGTTCGAAAGAAAGGTTGATGAGCATGAACTACTCGAAGTTAGAAATTAAAGTTTCCCATCTTTGAAAGAGAGTGATAACAGGTTCTTGTTTGTGAACATCATAATCTTCATCACAGTGAAATTATATATACACAATAGGAGCTACATGAGACCGAGCGTCTGCAGGATGTGAAGGATACAGAACAGAATCACAATACATGCACAGGATCAATACCTAGCCTGAGAAATGATTCTCTCTTGATCCTCCAGTTTCAATATTGACCCCTTGAAGAAACCCCTTTTGTAGAAGATGAAACGGAGAGGATCAGATCTAGATCATACTAGATATCCTGTTGTCATCAATCTTTCCAATATAATCTTCTGTCACTTTGCCTTCTGCCTTTTATGTGGATTCATGCTTACATATTCCCAGTTCTTTAGATGTCAGATTCTTTTCTTGACAACGTACAATCTTTATTATTCTACTGGGATCATGGATGGCAGCAGCCATCCATTCATGGTAAAAGGAAAAGGCAGTTCAGAAGTATGATATCACAGACGCCATATATAGAGCAGGTGAACTAGTTATATCTATCCTTCTCTCAATCTTCTTTTCACCTCTAATAATAAATAACATGTTTGTTTTTTTTTAAAAAAAAAGTGTTTTTAAAAAAAATTAATATTTTTTGATATTTTTAAATTATTTTGATATATTAATATTAAAATTAATTTTTAAAAAATAATAAATATTATTTTAATAAATTTTAAAAAAATATATTATTTTAAAAAACAACTAGCATCCCATTACAAGAAAAATGATACCTTCTAAATCAATAAAAAAACGAAAGACCAGTGCAGTAAAAGGAAAAGTCCTTGATGATGGTGGGGGTGCTAGAGTAGCCTTGCTTCACTTGAGATAGTATTTATTTAGGAGGTTGTGTTTGTATTTTATTTAAAATATAGATATAATTTATTTAATAAAAAAATATATAATTTATTTTTTAAGAGTGTTATAATGTTTTTACATTTAAAATAAAAAAAATAAATTATTACAGTTTTTTACATTGTTAGATTGATGAATAGTGTAGCATGCTATGCTATGCTATTCATACAAATCGTGGAGATATTCTTTATTATTCACATAAATACTGGAGGATGCTCAACTATTCCAGCAAAGTTTAAAATATATTGAATTAGGTTTGACCTTGTAAAATAAAAAATAAAAATTATTTTTTTATTTTTTTATTATATTTCATTTAAAAAATTAATATTTAAAAATATTTAATAACGCTACATAAATTAGATAGAAATCACTTGATAACATATCATTAGTAGAATTTGTTCGTAATTTTAATTTTATTTCTAATTATATTTTATCTGATATTGTTACCCGTTTAAAAAACAAAAAAAAATGTAATATTTATCGGATGTATTTTATAGATGATGAAATTATAGATAATTTAATAGAATAATAAATAATATTTTATATAAAATATTATTTATTTTATGATGTAATAACAATAGTTAAATCTACAATATTTAAATTAAAAACTAACAATATTAATATATTTTTTAAAATTATTTTATAACTTTAATTTCAAAAGCATTCTTGATCAAATACATTAAATTATTTTTTATTCAATTTTGATTTTAACTAAACATATATAAATATCAAATTAACCTTAACTAAAAATAATTTTTTTAATTATAATTATAAAAACTATTCCAATATCAAATACTTAATAAAGGTGAGACAAGCTGACTAATCATGTTCTTAATGGCCTACTTCATATCAAAATATGCCTAAGTAATACGAGATGACACATGTTTGTTCAGTAGATGTACTGTATTCATCATAGCTTTGCTAGATGTGCAGTTTTTTTTCATCTTGCTTCTCATCTTGTAGCGCAGATCCAAGCCTGCAAGTCTTTCCCAAGAAGGCATTGAGTGTACATCTGATGTTGCTTCATTGAATGGACTACAAGGATTCTACATTTACAGTATTAAAGGGTAAGATTGAAAGAGGAAAAAAACCTAGAAACGATCAAGATGGGAAGGATTGGGTATTTTGGGATGCTAATCTTTGGTCTTTTAGCATTTATGGGCTCAACCGAAGCTCAACTAAAGATGGGTTTTTATAATACAAGCTGCCCGAAAGCTGAGAAGATTGTGCAAAGCTTTGTGAACCAGCACATCCACAACGCTCCATCTTTGGCTGCAACCTTAATCAGAATGCATTTCCATGATTGCTTTGTCAGGGTATGTATTTGCATATTTACTGCAGAATGTTGCATGTGTTGATTTTTCAGGTTGTGAGATAAACACGAGAGGAAACTTTTTTGCCAGGGTTGCGATGCATCTGTGCTGCTGAACACAACTTCCGGCGAACAACCTGAAAAGGCAGCAATTCCAAATCTAACACTCAGAGGCTTTGACTTCATCGACAGAGTGAAACGCCTAGTTGAAGCTGAATGTCCTGGAATTGTGTCTTGTGCTGATATCCTCACCTTGGTCGCTAGGGACAGTATAGTAGCCACAGTATGTAACTCCACAACAAAACAAAAAAATCTATGCTCTAATACTATTCATTACTCGAGAAACAAAAATAAATTTTCTTTTCAATGTTGACAGGGAGGTCCATACTGGAGAGTTCCGACTGGCCGGCGAGACGGTCTGATCTCCAGGTCCTCAGAGGCCTTGTCCAACGTCCCATCTCCCATGATCAACTTCACCACTTTACAAACACTGTTTGCTAACCAAGGTCTTGATTTGAAAGACCTGGTCTTGCTTTCTGGTACGTCCCGTTTGACATTTTCACTGCGTGACGCATTCTTACGTGCTCAATCATGGATCATCTAATCAAATTGATTCTTCCAGGTGCTCATACCATTGGCATTGCTCATTGTCAATCGTTTTCGAACCGGCTATACAATTTCACTGGGATTGGAGATGAAGACCCAGCTCTAGATAGCGAATATGCTGCGAATTTGAAGGCTAGAAAGTGCAAAAGTATTAGCGATAACACTACTATAGTTGAGATGGACCCTGGAAGCAGAAAGACATTTGATCTTAGCTACTATAAACTCCTGCTAAAGAGAAGAGGTCTATTTCAATCAGATGCTGCCTTGACCACAAACTCCAATACATTGTCTATGATCCGCCAATTACTAGAGGGTTCACTAGATTTCCGTTCTGAATTTTCCAAATCCATGGAGAAAATGGGCAGAATTCGTGTTAAAACTGGCTCGAATGGTGAGATTAGAAGGCAATGTGCTTTGGTTAATAGCTAAGGCTTAGTGTGTTGTTTTTGTTGTTTTTTCTTATTTATTTATTTTATTGAAGAGAGCATATACCATTCGTAGATTGTGTTTGATTAGTACTCTAAGACAGAAGTGTGTTTGTTTAGAGAAAAAAAAAGATAAAAATAAAAAATAAATATATTTTAAAAATAAGAAATACAAGAAATAATATCTATTTATTTTCACTGTTTACAACTCTTCTATCTTGAAATAATAACCATATGTTACTTGAAATTTTATCAAGAAATACAAGACCAATGGCAAAGGCAAAGGAGCTAGCACAGATCCCGGTTCCTAGAAGAAAATATTTTTTAATTTTAAATTTTTTAAAATAATATTTTATTTTTAATTTTTTTTCTAGCTCCATCAAACGCGATGGTGGTATATGTAATTTGTTCTCAAAGATCTTTTTTTTTATCTGGTGTGATATATTGTAATGTTACTTTCATGCTCTTTCATTAGGAATGATGTGAATCCACATGTGATAATCAAAACCTACAAGTTAACCAAACATATGCCAATACTCAGCAACTACAAGTCCTTGGGAGATTTCCAGGCTGATTGGATACCTTAGCAATGCCTTGAGATCTCATGGAATGCAAGTTCTAACTTCAAAGTAACAATGACTTCCAGATGTTACGTAACTTGAAGTGCACAAACACTATTATTCTAACCTTGGTGGAAGCAATTTATCCTAGGAGAAACAAAATACGTGTTCCTAGGAAAAAATGATTGGCTAATAGTGAAACCATCATGATGTTCAAGTTGTCATTTGTTAAAGTATCAAGTTTATAATTCGGGGCCACAGCCTCGCCTTTTCATACTAAGAAAAAAGTGAAGAGTCAAATCATTCCTCTGCACCTCTCATTCTCCCAACTCTATACAAGTAACTGGATCTGTGGGTCTGCGTTAAATTGATATAGAAAATAAAAATATTTTAAGAAAATAAAACTTGGGATATAGAAAGTATGGAGAATCTGAAAAGGAAACAAAAAAATACAAATAAAAAGCCCCCAAAATAATCTGGGTTGTTTTCAAAATCAGTAAAAATTTTATAAAAAATAAATAAAAATAACAAAGCATTGTCTTTAATTCAATAAATATTACAAAATTAAACTTAAAAAACATAGTTTAAATAAATGGGAGGATTGTACCTTAAAATTGGGTTAATCTCTAAAATTCAAAGTCATTAAAATCATAGACCTGAATTTAATTAAGAAGCTTAATTCTTAAAGAATAGAATTAAAAATTATCAATTTAAAAATCCATTAAAGAAACAAAAACAGTAAAAAAACAAACTTAAGGATAATGAAATTTTAAAAAAATAAAAATTTATTTCAAATAAAAAATAGCATTTAAGAGAATAGGGGCTAGATTTGAAATATTAAAAAATTAAAGTGGGTTAAATTGAAAAAAATTAACTTTATAAATTCTTTTAAAAATTTATTCCAAATATTTAAGGATAGAATAAAAAAAATGTTAATTTAAAGAGTTAGCCAAAAAAACCCAACAAATAAAGATAAATAAAAATATTCGAAATAACTGGGTCATTTTCCAAAACAACAAAAAATTATATAGAAAGTAAATATAGAAAAAGAACATAACTCAATCTTCAATTGAATAAATATAAAAAGATAAAAATAAAAAAACTAGCTTAAACAAAAGAAAATAAAAACCAATAAAATATGGCGCTAACCTCCTAAACTTGATCTAATCTATAAAATTCATAACTTGTAAAATTTTAAATTTTTATGTAATCAAAGAGCTTAATCCTAAATCAATTTAATGTTAAAAAATAAAATTATAAAAAAATATCAATTTAAAAAACTTGTCAAAGTAAAAAAAAATAAAAATAAAGATTAAATTTGATTGGAAAAAAACTAAAGCAGGATGAAATTGTAAAAAAAAACAAAAAAAAACTTAGAAAATGATCCAAAAAAACAAACAAAAATTAAAAGAACATGAATTAATTTTTAAAGATTAAAAAATAAAAAGAGATAAAATTAAAAAAAATATTTATAAAGATTATTCAAAATAAAAAATAATAATTAATGATGGGAGTTTACTTATTAAATTTACATCTTGAATTATAAGATTAGAATAATCTAATAAAAAAATAAATTAAAATAATTTAATAAAAAACAAGTTAAAATAATTTATAAAAATTAATTTTCAATTAATCCAATGTTTAAAAATAAATTTAAAAAAAAAATAAAAAGCACAAAAATTAGCTTGAGTCAATCCGAATTAACTCGTTAAACTCGTGTCACGAGATAGAAGTAGCATTATAAAAAACAAACATAACAAATCATGAAGTATAATTCTCAATTAATTTAATATTTTTTGATGAAATTAAAAAGAAAAATAATTAAAAATGAATTCATTGAATTAACTCGTCAACCGTGTAACCCAAATCATAAAAATAAAATAACCTCATTAAAATAAAGTTTTTAAAAAAAGTATAAATTTCAACCCATAGTAAATTTATTATCGAATGGTATAATTAAAATTGAAAAAAATAAATTCTAAAACAAAATCAAATAAAAAAACTATTATAGTAATTAGTATTTTGTAAGGAGGAATACATTAAAAACCCATCAACTTTTTGTGTTTTTTGTTAAGTATTAATAATTAAATATTATTGTCCTTCTATAACAAAAATCTTATATAACAAATACTGATTTCATTAAATATTTGTAATTTAGATTAAACAATTATATTTACCAGGCTACAAAAATTTTAAATCTTTGATTTTTTTTAATATATTAATAACCAATCTATCTTAAAACTTGGTTTAAAAAATATTTAGAATCTTTAGAATTTATTGTATTTTATTAATGTTTTATGATAGAAATAATAGATACAAAAAGAACATAAATCGTATTTGATTGGAGAAATGAAGATAAGATAAAATTATAAAATATTTTTTTATATGCAATATTTTTTATATTGAATCTATATCATTGTAAAATTGAATATATATAAAATATATTTTCTTTATCTCTGTTTTTAAAGACAATAACCAAATGGTAGTTCCAAAATAAATGGCCTATACAATAAATGATATTTTTTAATGATTTAAAATGAAAAAATATATTATTTGCAATGAAAAAAATAATTAAATGAAAAGAAAAGAAAAATATGGCTAATAGATTCTTTATTGTAATCAAAACAAAAACAAATAGTTATGCAACCATCAAAATGACATGTATAGTCTGTTTTACAATATAATAAATATTATTTTTAAAATATTTTTTATTTAAAAATATATTAAAATAATTATTTATTTATTTATTAAAATTTATTTTTAAAATCTTTAAAACAATCTAAAATATTTTAAAAAATAAATTAAAATTTAAAAAAAATATTAAAACCATATTATACTCAATTATTATACTAAAAGTGTGTTTGGTATTATGATAGTTGTTGTGGCTGTGATTTGAAAAAGTTATTTTTATAAAAAAATACTTTTAGTTCAGGATGATTTAAAAAATATATGTTTGGTTAAAAATATGGTTAAAATTGAGATTTAACAAAAAGTATTTTTATGTATTTGGTTAAAAGAATGCCTTTCAAATTAAGGTTATAAAATAATTAAAAAAATATTTATTAATATTGATGGTTTATAATTTAAATATTATATATTTAACTATTGTTATTACACAATGAAATAAATAATATTGATATTAAATATTTTTTATTGTTCTATTAAATTATGTAGAATTTCATAATATATGAAATCTACCCAACAAGAATTATATGTTTTATGGTTTCCTAAGCGTGTAACAACATCAGGTAAAATATCATCAAGAATAAAATTGAGGTTGTGATCAAATTTTATAAATATTATGTCATCAAGTGATCTCTTTCTAATTTTTTTAACCAGGTCGGACCCCGCAAGAATAAAATTGGGATTACGATCAAATTCTGAAAATACTACGTCATCAAGCAATCTCTTTTTAATTTTTCAAGCAAAACATAATAAAAAAATTAAAATTTTTAACCAGGTCTTACCATGTAAGAATAAAATTAGGATTGCGAACAAATTATGTAAATACTAAGTCATCAAGCAATCTCCTTCTATTTTTTTAAATAAAAATAATAAAAAATTAAAATTAAAATTAAAATTTTTAACTAGGTCGGACCCGGTAAGAATAAAATTAGGATTGTGATCAAATTCTGCAAATACTATGTCATCAAACGATTTCCTTCTAATTTATCAAATAAAACATAATTAAAAATAAAAATAAAAATAAATTTTTTTTACCGAATCAAACCCAATAAGAATAAAATTGGGATTGCGATCAAATTTTGTAAATATGACATCATCAAGCGATCTCTTTCTAATTTTTTAAATAAAATACAATTAAAAAATAAAAATTAATTTTTTTAAATTAAACCCAATCAAATATATTTAGCTTTAGATTAATTTCATTAGTGTTTACATAGAGAATAAAGCTTCACTCTCAACTATTCATTTAATTAAGTAAACAGTGAAGAGTTTGCTATCCATTATACAAATACACAACAGAAAGAAAGAACTGAAATTATGGTTTCACCTTATTTTTTAGATCTCATTCTCTCAAACACAACCACATTTTATAACTAAACATTATATTACTGAATATTTTTTTTTAAAAAAAAAAACACCAGCCGTCACAGAGCCAAACGCCCACTAAGGTTCAAAACTCAAGCCCACATCCTAAAACCCAATCACATCACAAACTCCGAGTCTGAAACCCTAGTTTTCATGCTACCAAACACTTAACTACAGCCCCTATATAGACAATAAAACCTTCACAGCCTGATATCGTCTCTTAGCCTGTCCACCTCCATCAGATCTTAAAATCCCATCTTGAGTTCTCCTTTTTTCTCGCTTTCTTCATTGTTTAACACCTTTTCTGCTTATGCGTTGTGGTGTTTTGGTACACAAGAGGCTGCTTTTATTCAAGAAAAGAGTGCTGTGATGAAGCAAATTTTTTGTGGACTAGAGTTTCTGATCTGGGCTTCTTCTCCCGGAACTTGATTACTAACCCTTGGCTGTCTTTTTTCTCTCATTCCTTTTATATCCCACTTCATTTTCTCTTGGTTTTGTTTTTGTGGGATAAATTTGGTGTTCTGGAAAAAAAGTTTTCCCTTCTGGGCAATCGGGCTTATGATGATAACATTATTATCTTAGCGGATTTCAGTGAGATTATTAAGTCAATGATCTGATTGTTACACACACTGAAGCCCTTCTAATTAAAATCCATTTCGTGATCGATGTTTTTAATTTTTAATTTTTTGGCTTTAATGGATTTTTTATCAAAAGGGATTTGTTGCTATGAAGAGGTTAAGCACTTGAAATGTGTTGAAGGGCAGTGGACAGGTACTTGAGTACTTGCCGTGAGCTTTCTTTAATAACGACTTCTCCTTCCACTGAGCTTCTAATCCCATTTTAAATACATTGATCTTAGGTTTAATTTTCTTTTCATTGTTAATTATGTGTTAAGTCATTGTGGGCTAATTATGTGAAATGCTGCACCCATTACCAATTCTGGGGGATTACCGGTTCCTCTTGGCATAATGGCTCGGGTGCTATATCCAGTAAGTGGCCTATCCTGATTAATGGCTGGTATCAGTGCCATCTAATCCTGGAAACACCACATACATTTTCTTGTCTAACAAACCCTTGCTTATAATCAAAAGTGAGGCTATTGGGTTGATTGAACCTGATCACTTAAGGGTTTTCTAGAATTAAAAGTCTAATCAAGTAAAAAATTTGAAACCTGGAGTCAGAGAACTGACGGTTTCCGGAGCAGACATGGAAACCCTTTCTTATGTGCCCAACGGCTATTTTTTGTACAGCTTTGTACCAATTTCCATTCGGAATCCGGAACAGACATGGAAACCCTTGCATTTCCTTTCTATAAAAGGGCTTCGTCAGGGAAACAATTTCACACTTTCTCTGCTAATCGGTTTTCTTCCAACTCCAAGCAAGTATTTCAAGCGAAAGCATGGAGCCATCGTCATCTTCTGTCTATTCAACTCAGTTTCTTGCCAAAAAGGTTACTGTAGAGTTCATTATTGTCAAGGAATCTCATGTTGGCTTACAAGCTAGTAGACAACAATTCCTGTTGGGACTGTGGGAGTTGGTGTTGAGAAATCATAGATACAAGCAAATGTTTGCCAACGCAGACATCAGTTTATCTTCAGCCATGAAAGCTGCTCTGCACTTCGCCATCTCTGATCAAGCTCGTAAACTCCACGGTGAAATTGACCACATATTTGTCTGCGTTCTGCACCCGAGCTTCAATATCATGACCGGAATTCATGTTGATGAGGATAAGGCGGTCTCGTGGGATGTTGTCGAAAACCCTGAAAATCCTGTATTGCCAGCTTGCAAGCCACCGATTCCATGCTTGAAGAAAGTAAAGATTAAGCAACAAGATCCGGATTCCATGAATGAAGAGCAATGCTGTGCAATTTGCTTGCAAGACTTTCCTGATGGGTCTGAAGCTGCTGCTACTAGATGCTCTCACCTGTTTCATTGCCATTGCATTGTCAAGTGGCTATCCAGGAGCACTTCTTGCCCTATGTGTCGTTCTAAGCTGCCAGTTGGTTGATTCAAGGACCGAGATTTGTTGTCTTTTTTGTCTTCTCTTTCCTTGCTTTAAGGAACAGTGCTATGTTGTTGTCAAACTGGGTCCATTGTGATTAGATTACGGTTCGATCAAAGTCTGGTCAAATCAACTGAAGTCCGTCAAAAACAGCTAGGCTGATTGTTTTTTATTCGATTAATATCTTGTCTAATTCAATTAAGAATCTGAACCAAATCAGACTTGGAATCAAGTTTTTTATGACAATAAGGTTTGATTAAATTAGTTAAACGACTGAAATTAGTTTAGGTTTGATTAAATTAGTTAAACGACTGAAATTAGTTTCATTTTTGGTATCCTGGCTCGAGTGCCAAATAAATTACACCCTAGCCTAATTAATGGTTAATTTTGTTGACACAAGACGCCCTTCTTTTACAAAAATCTCTCAACCTCTTACTGAGAAATACTCATGACGACGAAGTGTTCAACCTGATAATGGTTAAATTAATTAAATATTTTTATAACTCATTTTTCATCTGAAAAATATTAAAATGATTTTTTTAAAAAAAATATATAATTTCAATGTTCTGATAGTAAAGATGAAAAAATTAAAAAATATATCATTTTAATATATTTTCATCTGAAAAAATATTATTGAAAACACATCTCACCACAGTAACAAATATTCAAGTTTTCAATTTTTTTTAATTTTTAAAGTGGTATGTTAGAAATTAAAAAATGAAAACTAATTTAATTAAATTATTGGTGATTGGTAAAATGTTGGAATCTAATTATATTGAGCATTGAGGTGTTAATTCTCGAGCCAAAATGATTATAGGTTCAAAACTATAATCCTTGGATTGGATTTATTAGATCAATACATTTAATTCTTAATTTTTTGGGTTGTTGGACTGCATTTGTATCGGAGTTTGAATAAAGTTTGATTTTAAAAAATATATTATTTTTTTATTTTAAAATAATGATATCAAAATTTTTTATATAAAAAAATATTTTAATATATTTTTAGCAAAAAAAATAAAAATTTTAAAAAACAACCTCTAATATACTTCCAAACACCCTTTTTATTTAACTTAGATAATAAATGAATTTGTTCTTTGTTTTTGTTAATTCTTTATTTAATAGGGGTGATAAAAAGTTCTCGCGGTGGAGAAAAACAAAACCTAGAATCCACTTATATATTGATTCGTGCTCTACAAAAAAAATAATATTAAAAATATATAAAATGTTTAAAACATCTTAAGTCTGGTAGTCATGTCACACCTAAATGACTCGAGTCCGGTGACAATATAAAACCTGCTAGCGTTGGATCTAGTAATCATACTAGACTTAACATAATGGATCTAGTGGTCATACCAGACTTGTATTCGGGTTTAGCAGCAAACATGATTGTTAAACCCAAGTAGTTTGAATTTGACGTGTTTGCTAGATCCAAGCAAACAACAAACAAACAGAAAACAATTATGTGTTTTAGTTGTTAGGAGAGAGAAAAAAACACAAACAGTTGTTAGAAGAGAAAAAAAACACAAACAATTGATCACTAATGGGAATCCAACCATGATATCTTTATATTGTCGCAACCATGTGAAAGAGGGTAATTATGCACATCTATCCAGAGAGCGTATGATCAAATTTGGCCACCCAGAGGCATCTTAAGTGCCTCTTTAATGGAGCAAACACCACTCATTCTTAGGGGTGTGTGACACAAGTGCTAGTAGTTTTTTAAATAAAAATAAAAAAGAAAATGTGAAAATACTAAAATGCCCCTCATGGTCCTTTTAATTACACACAATACCTAAGTAAATTTTATTATCGCAATCATTGTTGTTAAAAACACATGTTAACTCATAAAATCATATAATTTTATAGGTCAACATGTATTTAATCCATAAAATCAAACTAAAACTCAAAAACCAGTAAAATTGAACTTAACTCATGCAAAATCGATAAACTCAGTTTAATTTTACGAGTTTACTAAATTTATGATATGGACCAAGTCAATTTTAAATTTGACTTTAAAATATCTACTAACAAGTTTTATAAGATTGAGCATATCTTTCAAACAGTATAATGAATAGAGCTGAAATTTTATAGGAAAATATTAGATACGTGAAATATATTACTGTAAATTTTAATGTCAAATGGTTTTGGAATATAATATCCCAGAGAATCAAAGTTGGTAAATGAATCTTGTAAAGTATATCAAACTAGACCTTTATGAATTGTTTGTAATATATCTGCAGCTACCAGTGAAAATTTTCTACGATTAAAGTTGGGCTGGAAACTAGACATCTAAAGTTTTCCAACCATATATTGTAGGCAACAATTCATTCAGACAAAAAAAAAAACATGTTTGAAATTAAAACTTAAATCTTTCAAGAATATACGAAAATTAGAGATTCAAGCTGTATGGAGAAGTTTTAACATGAATTTTTATTATTATTTTATTTTATTCTATTTATTTATTTTTAAATAATTTTTTAATTTAATTTTTTTAGCGCATTAAACATTGTCTAGAAATTTATTTCATTATTGAATTTATATTAGTTAATTACTAATTCAAGCTTATTAGCTTGCAACCCAAGATGTATCCATTATGAATTATTGTAATAGGAGCAACCACTTATCACCAAGTCCATGTGTATTTTCTACCGTTCAGGGATTCCCCTGCATTGAGAAGTTTTGTCATGAGACTTTTTATTTATCGATGTCATTAATTTATTGATTCATATTATCTATTTTTTTTATTTTATTTAGATTACTTATTGATTATAATATTGTTAAATTTCTTTATCAGATTTTAATATAATTTAATTTTTTGGATAAAATTATCAATATATAATTAGTTAAAATAATTGCTTATAATTTTACAATTCAAGTGTACGATCCAAATTTATATTATATTTTTTAATATCATAATAAAAAAATATTTTTAGTACCCTTGGTTGTAATCCATACTAATTTATATCGTAGGAATCTATGTAAAAAACTATAATGAAAACCCACCTCATTTTGTTTTCTTTATAATAGGCTATTCTTTGAAGCGAGCATCTCCAATCCGAATCGAGAAGGGATAAGGATTTCCCTAAACTCCCTCTCATCATTATTATCTCTAGTTCTTCATGCCACCGGTTTATAGACATGCTTCCTTTTGCAATAGTAAGCGTGATTTATAAAATTTTAAATTTTTTTGGGCAGGCCTTGAAGATCGAGCAGATCTTGGGTCTTAATAAAGGGTACATAATGTCTTGTTCGTTCGGTGCAAATTATATTTTTTAAAAATTTAATTTTTTTATTAAAATTTAATATATTTTACTTGGATTGTTTTGCTGTACTAATATCAAAAATAATTTTTAAAAAATAAAAAAATATTATTAACATATATTTTAATATAATTTTTTTTTAAAATAACCACAACCACACAATCAAACAATTATTTAAAAAGATGTCATGTGTACGGTGGTTTCAGTGTATCGTTAACTAGCTATTGAAGCGAGCTAGATGCCCGGTGTGTTGTTCCAGGTTGCTAAATATTTGTTACAATGGATAAGACTTTCTTAGTGGAAAATACATGAAAACAAGTTTTAGATTGAATAAAAACATACATTAAATTAAACCGTTAAATCTCAATTGATCTAGTTTGATTTTTTATTTTTTTAATAAAAAATATTAATTTAATAAAAATAATTGATTTAAATCATTCTAATAATAAATCCCGAGTTAACCTAGCTACCCGGCCACAAAAAAATTCCTAAATTGTTGGACTGTAAATTGGTATTAGGTTTTCAAGTTTTAATTTGTATCCCACAAGTATAAGAATTCCTTCAACCCTTGGGACTACCCAATATAACTATTCCTAATCATCTAGTGCATACTTATCAAACTTAAAATAAGAGAAATAATCATGAGGAACAATGGCTATGCTCTAAAGAGTTTTCATGCCAAAGAACTGGTGATCGATTTCATCGTTGTCATAGAAACAAAACATGGTTTGGAACCTAAGGCTAGAGTCAAATTTCAGGCACAATGTATTGTTTTTCTTCCAAGAAATCCGAAGCATTGAACTGATATTGGACACCTTAGGCATTCTTTAATCTTCAGAAGCAAAAAAGACTTGAGATAATATGTTTCCATGTTAAGATTTTCTAGCTGTAAGTGTTAGTTATCCTTGATTGCAAGATTGTTTCTATCATTGTTAATAAGACCTAATCTTTAGGAATAAGTCATTTGATAGGATTTGACTTAATCATATACCACGTTTCTAGGATTACAAAGCATGGGCTGTACATTTCAATTTTAGTTTTGTTCTGTAAGGCTATTTATTGGCCAGAGTTATTTTGTTTCAAAACAAGAAGTTTCTTCAAGCATTTACTATTCTAGTAAACATATATTTACTAGTTTTTCTAGAGTATTCATTTTAAGTTTACAACATCTGGTATCAGAGCCTGGTTCAAAGTTATTTTCATCGATCAACCATGACGACTGAAGTAGTTTTGTGCAACCTGCAATTTCAAAGTTTGATGGACACTATGATCATTGGTGGATGCTCATAGAGAATTTCTTACACTCCAGAGAATATTGTAGTTTGGTAAAGACTAGAATTCCTACCACAGCAGATGAGGACAATCTCACTGATGAACGAAGAAGATCATTGCTGATCAAAGGCTAAAGGATTTGAAGGCTAAGAATTACTTGTTTCAGGCCATTGATAGATCAATCCTAAAAACAATATTGAAGAAGGATACTACAAAAGACATTTGGGACTCATTGAAGCAGAAGTACCAAGGCACAATACGCGTCAAACATGCACAGTTACAAGCTCTTTGTAAAGAGTTTGAAATTCTGTATATGAAGGAAGGGGAATCCGTGAATGTTTATTTTACACGAACTCTCACCATAGCCAACAAGATGCGAATTCATGAGGAGAAGATGGAAGATGTGGTGATCATCGAAAAAATCTTAACATCAATGACTGCTAAATTTAACTATGTGATTTGCTCCATTGAAGTGTCAAATGATCTTGACATTTTGTCCATCAATGAATTACAAAGCAACTTTTTGGTACACGAGCAAAGGATGGGAAGACACACAGTGGAAGAGCATGCTCTAAAGGTCACTCATGATGTTCAACAGGGTGGGCGAGGTGGTCACCACAGTTTTAGAAAAAGAGGACGAGGAAGGGGTAGGAATATTTTTGACAACTCTACCCTTAAATGTTATGACTCTCATGAACTTGAACACTTTCAATGGGAATGTCCTAAGAAGGAACAGGTTTCAAAAGGATTTTATGCAGCAACTAGTGAAGAAATGCTACTAATGGCTTGTGTGAATATCAAAGAGGTTGATAGAAAAGAATTATGGTTTCTGGACTCTGGTTATAGCAATCACATGTGTGGCAAGAAGGAGATGTTCACAGATTTGGATGATACTTTCAGGAAATATGTGAAGTTGGGGAATAACTCAAGTTTGGCTGTGCTAAGAAAGGGAAATGTCCATATGGAAGTTAATGGAATCATACAAATCATTACTGGAGTATTTTATGTACTGGATTTATAAAATAATTTACTAAGCATTGGACAGTTGCAAGAGAAGGGTATTGTTTTTGTTATCAAACAGGGCAAGTGCAGATTTATCATCCAGAGAGAGGACTGATCTGGGAGACCGCAATGGCAGCAAACCGAATGTTTATCATACTAGCTCACACAATCACAAGGACAGAAGTGCTTCAACACTACTATAGAAGATCAATCTCATATATGGCATCGTAGATATGGGTATTTGGGTTGGAATGGTCTCAAACTTCTTGAGCAAAATAATATGGTTAAGGGTTTACCAGCATTCCAAGCACGCATAAGAGTCTGTGGAGAATGTCTGGTGGGGAAATAGCAACGCGATCTGTTTCCAAAGAAGAGTACGTGGAGGGCATCTCAGATTCTTCAACTTGTGCATGCAGACATATATGGGCCAATTAATCCAATCTTAAACAGTAAAAAGGTATCTTATCTCTTTCATTGATGACTATAGCAGAAAAACATGGGTGTATTAGTTAGTTGAGAAATCAGAAGCTCTTCACATTTTTAAAAGTTTCAAAGCAAAGGTTAAGAAGGAAACCAGTTTAAGCATACGAGGTCTGCATACAGATCATGGGGGTGAATTCACATCATTAGAGTTTACAGATTTTTACACAACAAATGGCATTCAAAGACAGTTAACAACTTCATATACTCCACAACAGAATGATGTTGTGAAGGGGAAGAATCAAACTATTATGAAAATGGTTCGCATCATGCTTACAGAGAAAGAAATTCCAAGAACATTTTGGCCAGAAGCTGTCAACTGGACCATTCATCTTCCGAATAGAAGTCCAAATTTTGCAATGAGAAATATGACGCCAGAAGAAGCATGGAGCGGCTAAACCATCAGTGGAGCACTTCAGGGTTTTTGGATGTTTAGCACACGTCCATATTCCTGATAGTAAGAGGGTTAAACTTGATGGCAGAAGTATGAAGTGCATTCTACTGGGAGTCAGTGAGGAATCCAAGGCCTATCATCTTTTCAATCTAGCTTCTAAGACGATAGTGGTAAGTCTGGATGTTATTTTTTAAGAAGATAAAGCTTGAGACTGGAATGCCACTCACCAAGAACCATTCATGGCTGATCATGAAGGGGGGATATCACTGGATATACAGTTCCGTAAAATAATAACAATTTAGTTGAATCTGCACCTTATGAGCAGTCTTTAGAAAGCGAGGCACCTGATGATAACAATGTAGCAGAGTCTGCAACTAATGAACAATATCAAGAACGTGAGGAATTTGTTCCTAATGATCAGACTCACACAACTGCCATTGCAGGACGTGTTCGACGATAGCCCAATTGGATGAATGACTCTATGAGTCACATTAATTTCTCCGAGGAGGAAGGTCAGATGCATTTAGTTTTATTTGCTAAGCTTGATCCCATTACTTGTGCACAGGTTGTGCAAAGTGACAAATGGACGAAAGCAATGGATGCAGAGATTGCTGCGTTAGAAAGGAATAACACATGGGAGTTGATAGAAGTGCCAGCAATAGGAAAAGTGATTAAGGTTAAATGGATTTACAAAACCAAACTCAACGAGAAAGGTGACATGGATAAGTACAAGGCTCGTTTGGTTGCCAAAAGATATAGCCAACAATATGGGATCGATTATGCAGAAGTGTTTGCACCTGTGGCTCTTTTGGATACAGTTCGTATCATTCTTTCAATTGCAGCTCGGTATGGTTGGATTGTTTTTCAGCTTGATGTAAAATCAGCTTTTCTACACAGTGAATTAAATGAAGATGTTTTCGTTGCATAGCCGCCAGGCTATGAACGAAAGTGGTATGAGCACCGGGTATATAAGCTTAAAAAGGCTCTATACAGTCTTAAAAGGCTCCTCGAGCCTGGTATAACCGCATTGAGTCTTATTTCTTGCAGGAAGGCTTCGAAAAATTTCCATATAAACACACCTTATTTGTCAGACAAATGGATGGAGGTTAAATTTTAATTGTTTGTGTTTATATGGATGATCTTATATAAATGATGCATCTATGTTCAGCATTCTATAATGACTGAGTTTGATATGACTGATCTTGGGAAAATGAGTTATTTTCTTAGCTTAAAAGTACTTTAAACATAGGATGGCATCTCTATTAATCAACGAAAATATGCTCAAGAAGTGCTGGCAAGGTTTAATGAGTCAATGTAATGCAGTTCATAATCCTGTTGTTCCTGGTTCCAAAATCATGAAAGATAAAGGGGTAGTCGAAGTTGACAGCACCATGTTCAAAAGAATTGTGGGCAACCTTATGTACTTAACAGCAACGTGACCAGACATGATGTATGTTAGCAGTTTAATTAGCAGGTTCATGGAACAACCTACTGAGTTGCATCTTAACGCTGCCAAAAGAGTGTTGCAATACTTGAAGGGCACCATGAGTTTTGGGTTGTTCTATAGAAAGGGAGAACAACAAGAACTAATTGGGTACACTGACAATGATTATGCTGGCGATCAGGAGGACCAAAAAAGTATTTCTGGGTATGTTTTTATGTTAAGTTCAGGGGCAGTTTCATGGTCCTCGAAGAAATAACCTGTGGTCACTTTATCTACCACTGAAGCTGAGTTTATAGCCGTTGCAACCAGTGCATATCAAGCAGTTTGGTTAAGGACAATCTTGCAGCAACTTAATCATGAACCACGGAAGTCTACAACAATTTATTGTGATAATAGTTCAACGATTAAGCTTTCAAAGAATCCAGTGCTGCATGGGCGTAGAAAACATATAGATGTTTGGTTTCATTTTCTTCGACAGCTCACCAAAGACGAAGTCGTTGAATTGATTCAGTGTTCTTCACAGAACAGGTGACAGACATCATTATAAAGCCTTTGAAACTGGACGTGTTTCAGAACTTAAGGGAACTATTGGTTGTTTATCCATTCATGGATATAAACTGATTGCTGATGGTATTCAGTTTAAAGGAAAATGTTAAGATTTTCTATTAAGATTTCCTAGTTGTAAGTGTTAGTTATCTTTGATTGCAGGATTGTTTCCATTATTGTTAATAAGACCTATTTTTTAGAATTAAGTCATTTGATAAGATTTTACCTAATTATATATCACGTTTCTAGGATTAAAAAGCATGGGCTGCACATTTCAATTTTAGTTTTGTTCTGTAAGGCTATTTATTGGCCAGAGTTATTCTGTTTCAATACAAGAAGTTTCTTAAACATTTACTATTCAAGTAAACATATATTAGCTAGTTTTTCTAGAGTATTCATCTTAAGTTTACAACATTCCATGCTTATGAAAATGCCACTTGAAAGCAATCACTTGTTCGTGAGCACTGTGGCCTTTGAGGCATGCGAAACCGACCATGACGAGAGCGGAGTGATTATCAAGTTTAAACTTACGACTGGGATTCATGTAGATGATGATGATAAAGCAACCTCCTGGGATTTATATAAGGAGCCCTTTGATCTGGTGCTACAAGCTTGCAAACCGCCAATTCCATGCTTACAGAAAATTAAAGAGTGCTGTGATGAAGCAAATTGTTTGTAGACTAGAGTTTCTGATCTGGACTTCTTCTCCCGGAACTTGATTACTAACCCTTGGCTGTCTGAGCACCCTTCTTTTTTCTCTCATTCCTTTTATATCCAACTTCATTTTCTCTTGGTTTTGATTTTTTTGGGTTTGTTTTCGGGGGATAAATTTGGTGTTCTGGAGAAAAAGTTTTCCTTTCTGGACAATCGGGCTTATGATGATAACATAATTTATCTTAGCGGATTTCAGTGAGATTATTAAGTCAATGATCTGATTGTTCCACACACTGAAGCCCTTCTAATTAAAATCCATTTCGTAATCGATGTTTAATTTTTAATTTTTTGGCTTTAATGGATTTTCTATCAAAAGGAATTTGTTGCTATGAAGAGGTTAAGCACTTGAAATGTGTTGAAGGGCCGTGGACAGGCACTTGAGTACTTGCCGTGAGCTTTCTTTGGTAACGAGTTCTCCTTCCACTGAGCTTCTAATCCCATTTTAAGTGCATTGATCTCAGGTTTAATTTTGTTTTCATTGTTAATTATGTGTTAAGTCATTGTGGGCTAATTATGTGAAATGCTGCACCCATTACCAATTCTGGGGGATTACCGGTTCCTCTTGGCATAATGGCTCGGGTGCTATATCCAGTAAGTGGCCTATCCTGATTAATGGCTGGTATCAGTGCCATCTAATCCTGGAAACACCACATACATTTTCTTGTCTAACAAACCCTTGCTTATAATCAAAAGTGAGGCTATTGGGTTGATTGAACCTGATCACTTAAGGGTTTTCTAGAATTAAAAGTCTAATCAAGTAAAAAATTTGAAACCTGGAGTCAGAGAACTGACGGTTTCCGGAGCAGACATGGAAACCCTTTCTTATGTGCCCAACGGCTATTTTTTGTACAGCTTTGTACCAATTTCCATTCGGAATCCGGAACAGACATGGAAACCCTTGCATTTCCTTTCTATAAAAGGGCTTCGTCAGGGAAACAATTTCACACTTTCTCTGCTAATCGGTTTTCTTCCAACTCCAAGCAAGTATTTCAAGCGAAAGCATGGAGCCATCGTCACCTTCTGTCTATTCAACTCAGTTTCTTGCCAAAAAGGTTACTGTAGAGTTCATTATTGTCAAGGAATCTCATGTTGGCTTACAAGTTACTAGACACCAATTCCTGTTGGGACTGTGGGAGTTGGTGTTGAGAAATCATAGATACAAGCAAATGTTTGCCAACGCAGACATCAGTTTATCTTCAGCCATGAAAGCTGCTCTGCACTTCGCCATCTCTGATCAAGCTCGTAAACTCCACGGTGAAATTGACCACATATTTGTCTGCGTTCTGCACCCGAGGTTCAATATCATGACTGGAATTCATGTTGATGAGGATAAGGCGGTCTCGTGGGATGTTGTCGAAAACCCTGAAAATCCTGTATTGCCAGCTTGCAAGCCACCGATTCCATGCTTGAAGAAAGTAAAGATTAAGCAACAAGATCTGGGTTCCATGAATGAAGAGCAATGCTGTGCAATTTGCTTGCAAGACTTTCCTGATGGGTCTGAAGCTGCTACTACTAGATGCTCTCACCTGTTTCATTGCCATTGCATTGTCAAGTGGCTATCCAGGAGCACTTCTTGCCCTATGTGTCGTTCTAAGCTGCCAGTTGGTTGATTCAAGGACCGAGATTTGTTGTCTTTTTTGTCTTCTCTTTCCTTGTTTTAAGGAACAGTGCTATGTTGTTGTCAAACTGGATCCATTGTGATTAGATTATGGTTCGATCAAAGTCTGGTCAAATCAACTGAAGTCCGTCAAAAACAGCTAGGCTGATTGTTTTTTATTCGATTAATATCTTGTCTACTTCAATTAAGAATCTGAACCAAGTCAGACTTTGAATCAAGTTTTTTATGACAATAATGTTTGATTAAATTAGTTCAACAACCGAAAAGATCAAATTGTTAGTTTCTCCTGGTACACAGGCTCGAGTGCCACATAAATTATGAACCCTAGCCTAATTAATGGTTAATTTTGTTGAAACAAGACGCGCTTCTTTTACAAAGATCTGTCAACCTGATAATGGTTAAATTAATTAAGTATTTGTTTTTGTGTAACGGGTTTTTTAACTCATTTTTCATCTGAAAAATATTAAAATAATTTTTTTAATAATTTCAATGTACTGATATTAAAGATAAAAAAAATTAAAAACAAATATCATTTTAATATATTTTCATTTGAAAAATATTATTGAAAACACATCTCACCACAGTAACAAATATTCAAGTTTTCAATTTTTTCAATTTTTAAAATGGTATGTTAGAAATTAAAAAAAATGGAAACTAATTTAATTAAATTATTGGTGATTGGTAAAATGTTGGAATCTAATTATATTGAGCATTGAGGTATTAATTCTCTAGCCAAAATGATAATGGGTTCAAACTATAATCCTTGGATTTATTAGATAAATACATTTAATTGGATTTATGAGATCAATACATTTAATTCTCAATTGTGTGGGCTGTTGGACTGCATTTGCATCGGAGTTTGAATGAAGTTTCATTTAAAAAAATTATTATTTTTTCTGTTTTTTTCATTTTGATACAATGATATAAAAAATAATTTTTTAAAAAAAACATTACTTTAATATATTTTTAGCAAAGACTTTTTTTAATACAGTTACAAACACTTTTTTTATTTAAGTCATGATAAATGAATTCGTCCTTCATCTTTTTTAATTCTTGATTCAATTAATTCTTAATTCAATTGCGGTGAAAAAAAGTTTCTTGTTGTAGAGAAAAACAAAACCTAAAACCCACTATTAGGTTTGTGCTATGTAATAGATTAATATTATTTTGAAAAAATATAAAAGAATATTAAAAATATATAAAATATTTTAAACAAACTCAAGTGACTTGAATCGGACGACAATGCAAGATTCGCGAGTCTTGGGTCTAGCAGTTATACTATATACCCAACAGACTTGGATCCAGCGGTCATATTAGATCCATATCTAAATCTAGCACCAAATATGATTGTCAAATCTAAGTAATTTAGACCTAACGTGTTTGTCAAACCCAAGCAAACAAACAAACAGAAAATAATTGTATACATCTCTACACACGTCGCACCATCTAGAAGAAGCTCGTCTGGACATCTATCTCGACAATGTATGATAAAATGTGAATACCAAGAGGCATCTCAAGTGCCTCTTTGACGGGGCAAGCACTACTCACTCGCAAGGACGTGTGGCACACACGCCAGCAGCTTTTTAAATAAAAAATAAAAAAGACAACTTGAAAATATTGAAACACTTCTTATGGTCCTCTTAACTACACATTATATCTAACTAAATTTTATTGTCACAATCATTATTGTTAAAATCATGAGTTAACTCATAAAATCATATGATTTTATAAGTCAACATGTATTTAACCCATAAAATCAGACTAAAACTCGAAAACTAGTAAAATCGAACTTAACTCGTGAAAAAATAGTAAACTTAATCCGAGTTTATGAATTTATTAAATTTATGATATGGATCAAATCAGATTCAAATTTGACATTAAAATATCTACTGACTAGTTTTATAAGATTAATAATATCTTTCAAACCGTATATTAGATAAAGCTGAAATTTTATAACACAATATTAAATACATGAAAATATATTATGGTAA
Source organism: Populus ilicifolia (assembly GCA_015708895.1). NCBI lineage: Eukaryota > Viridiplantae > Streptophyta > Magnoliopsida > Malpighiales > Salicaceae > Populus > Populus ilicifolia. The sequence continues at coordinate 355,464 of SRLM01015252.1, forward strand.
ATTTTTAAGTCAAATGATCTGGAAAAATAATATTTCAAATGGTCAAAATTGGTAGATGAATCTTGTCAAATAAATCAAACTAGACCTTCATGTATTGTTTGTAATATATCTAAAGCTACCTATAAAGTTTTTCTATGATTAAAGTTGGGTTAGAAACTAGTCATCTAAAACTTTATAACCATGTTTGTAGGCCTAGTAATCCATCTAAACAATAGAGAACATCATATTTGAAATTAGAACTTAAATCTAACAAGAATATACAAAAATTGAAGATTCGGGCTACATGGAGAAATTTTAACATGAAATTTTTTTATTATTGTATTTTTTTATTTATTTATTTTAAATGATTATTTTAAATTTATTTTTTTTCTAGCATATTAAACATTGTTTAAAAATTTATTTCATTATTCAATTTATATTAGTTAATTACTAGCTTATTGTTTAAGGATTTATTTCACTCATTAATTATAATATTGTTAATTTTTTTTATCAGATTTTAATGTGATTTTATTTCTCGAGTAAAATTATCAATATATAATTATTTAAAATAATTACTTATAATTTTACGATTCATTCAAGTGTATGATTCAAATTTATATTGTATTTTTCAATATCATATAAAAAAAGATTTTTAATAACCTTAATTATGATTGATAATAATTTATAATTTTACGATTCAAGTGTATGATTCAAATTTATATTATATTTTTCAATATCATATAAAAAAATATTTTTAATAACCTTAATTATGATTGATAATAATTTATATCACATGAATCTATGTAAAAAACTAAAGTGAAAACCCTACCTCATTTGGTTTTCTTTATAATAAGACTATTCTTTGAAACGAGCATCTCCAGTCCGAATTGAGAAGAGATAAGGATTTCCTTAAAGTCCCTCTAATCACTATTATCTCTAGTTCTTCAGGCCAACAGCTTATAGACATGCTTCTTTTTGCTATAGCGAGGGTGTTATATAAAATTTTGAATTTTTTTGGGCAGGTTTTAAAGATCAAGCAGATCTTGGGTCCTAATAAAGGGCACATGGTATCTTGTTTGTTTAGTGCAAAATATTTTCAAAAACTTTAATTTTTTTATTAAAATTTAATGTATTTATATGTTTTGAATCTTTTTAATATACTGATATCAAAAATAATTTTAAAAAATAAAATAAAATATTATTAACATTCATTTCAATACAAAAAATTATTTAAAAATCAACTACAACTACATTCCATGCAGTTTTTTAAAAAGATCTCATGTGTACAGTTTCCATTGTATCCTTAACTGGCTATTGAAGAGAGCTACATGCCCTGCGTGTCATTCTAGGTTGCAAAATATTTGTTCCAATGGATAAAGACTTTCTTAGTGGAAAATGCATGAAAACATGCTTATTAAATTGATATAGCTTAGCTTAGAAAAATGAACTCAGAAAATTTATAATCATAATATGACAGGAGTCAAGTTTTAGATTGAATAAAAACATAAATTAAATTAAACCGTTAAATCTCAATTGACCTAATTGGATTTTTTATTTTTTAATAAAAAAATATTAATTTAATAAAAATAATTAATTTAAATCGTTCTAATAATAATTCCCGAGTTAACCTAGCTGCCCAGCCAAAAAAAAACAGTTCCTAAATTGTTGGATTGTAAATTTGTATTAGGTTTCCACGTTTTAATTTGTATCCAACAAGTACAAGAATTCCTTCAGCCCTTGGGACTCCCCAATATAACTATTCCTAATCATCTACTGCACACTTACCAAACTTAAAATAGGAGAAATAATTCTGAGGAATAATGGCTATGCTCTATAGAGTTTTCGTGCCAAAGAACTAGTGATCGATTTCATCGTTGTCAAAGAAACAAAACATGGCTTGGAACCTAAGGCTAGAGTCAAATTTCAGGCACCATGTATGGACAATGTATTGTTTTTCTTCAAAGAAATCCGAAGCACTGAAATGATATTGGAAACCTTAGGCATCCGTTAATTTTCAGAAGACAAGGAAGACTTACTTGAGATAATATGTTTCCATGCTTATGAAAATGCCCCTTGAAAGCGATCACTTGTTCGTGAGCATTGTGGCCTCTTGAGGCATGCGAAACCAACAACAATGAGCGCGCAGTGATCATCAAGTGTAAACTTACGACTAGGATTCATGTAGATGATGAAGATAAAGCAACCTCCTGGGATTTATTTAAGGAACCTTCTGATCTGGCGCTACAAGCTTGCAAACCGCGATTCCATGCTTGCAGAAAACCAAAGTTGACCGCAATCTGGATTCTGAGGAAGATTTATTCTGTCCAGTTTGTTCGGAACATCTTCTCATCGGATCTGAAGCTGCTTGCACAACATGCTCTCATCTGTATCATTCTCATTGCATCATTAAGTAGCTAGTCACAAGTACTTCTTGCCCTCTGTGCCGTTGTTGTTTGCCTGTAGGATTGTTCGGCTATTGAATCAAGGCCATCTTTGCTTGTTATTCATTAAGAAATTTAAGCAAGGATGAACTCCCATAAGACGACTGTATAAAAGCAACTTTCAAGTAGTTACATGTATGTATACAGGAACCCTAGTAGGGCTATTTGTTATGTCCTTATTTGTTCTCTGGCCATTCAAACATGCTTTGAAAGAATACTTTGTGAATTGTGACTAAGAATTGAGTTTCGTAAATGATCCAATGATGCAAACTGAAGCTCTTGTTAACTATTTCTTGCATGAAAGATGAATGCCTGAAACAATAGCCACACCAGCAACTGCAACACCTAGCGATGCAAGAACCTTCCAAGCTGAAACAGCTGATTTCTGTGAAGGAAGTTCCATAAGATCCTTCAACTGCAACAACAGGAAGGTAGAGCCAATAAAGATTTTAAGAAAATCTAAAAGATGGGCAGACAAGGAGGATGCTAATCTGGTTTTTTGTAAGGTTCCATTGATAAAAACTAACTGCATAATGAGTCACAGACTTATTAATGGACTAACTAGAAAGTTTGGAATTCTGTATTTCTAACAAGTATATAACTCAAAATATGTTCTAAACAAACCTCAATGTGCTGCTCCCAATGCCTCTTAATCCCTTGCAAATGCCCCTTTCCAACAACTGCAACGACTGAATTATGTTCTTTCGCAATTCTTAGAAGGGTTGATGACATGTACCTGAAAGTTTGTGATATCAATAAATTCGTTCAAAATAGGAAGTTTTTTTGCAGAGTGATCATACACCTAAACTTTCACACAGCTATTCACTGATAGATACAAAAGGAACATGACGTCAAGGTAGGTTTTTCCAAAACATTTTTCTTAAACCAGCAGATCAGACATCAAACTATAAACACACAACTCTGAAGAGACATGGGCAAAGTGTAGAAATATTTTAGCAACTCAATTCCCTTTATAAACTCGGATGCAATCAACACCAAGCAGAAAGACACTGAAAACTGTTTCCCAATAGACTCTTCTCCTTCCTTTCTATGAAAGCCAACAACAAAGGCAGGAACTATCATCTCTTCCCAGCTAAAAAAAGCATCAAATTACAAAAATAAATGGAGGCAAAAGACTACTAACTGATCTCGCTCTTGCACAAGGGTTTCCATAAGAGTGGGGAACTGCTTGCTCATTTCTTGAATGACTAGAGTCAGCATGTCAACATCATCCATTTCTTTTAGCTGCAAATAAGCAAACAAACTGACTGTCAACCACATTTAGTAATCTCTAATAATGTTTGCGGCTAAGGAAAAAAAAAAGAAATTTTTGGAGGAAATGAGTAAAGGGAAAGGGGGTTGAGGGATTTTACCATTTTCTCAAGATCCTCGGAGCTTGGTAAAAATAATGCTTGAAAAATTAACAAGTACAGAAATTTTACTTTGTGCCAAACTGGCATTTTACCCCATGCCCTCCGCAATGTAATCTGTTTCAGTTGATGCCATCAAAGTCAGAGTAGTTTGTAACAGCAGCAAGAAGAACAAAACAGAATAGCATCAAAAGAGATGTGAGGAAGATTAAAGAAGCTTATTAAGCTAAGAGGGGTTGTAATTGCATAGCAGTATTTGAAAACATATCTTGAGGGCGACCTAAAGAACTCACAGACCCGATTATGGTTCTCCAGTTTCCAGAGATCGGACCCCTATTACTAAGCTTTTCTGGCCAAAGCTGAGGCTGAGGTGACAAGCTTAGGTGGACAAGACTTGATCAAAATCAAACAGTGAATTTATTGTTTGTACACAATCCACGTTCATGAATATAGATATAAAGTTGAAGAAGCATCCAGAATAAACATTTGACAAGCCTGCTAAACACAATAGATGTCTCATCCACAAGTCAGAGAAATAGTTCCTTTAGATGAATGGAAACATGTCTTGATGGGGAATTTTTGGCCCAAGATTAACACTTACAAATGATAGCCAGAGCAGGGAAAAGCCAATTCCAAGCACAAAAAATACTTAACATGCATCCCATGGTATCAAATTCACAGCCAGCCTTCACAGTGATTATGCCATCAAGTTTTTCACATGTAATAAAATGCTTGAAACATGATTGCAATAAAGATAAGCACTTGGGTATACGGATATTGGCACTAGATTTAGATTTTGGACTAAAAAATGGAAATCTTATGATAGAGAAACCAGGGAAACTGTAGCAACCAAGTATCTAATAGGCAACCAAAATTAAACCTCCTGATTGACCTTAAAGGAGGTTACTACAATTTTTTTTCCCACTATCTCAAAATCAGCCTGAAGGAGGGTATACCACGAAATTTCTTTTATGAAAAAACTAGATGTGAATGGAAATCATATGAATACTAATATATTCATAAACATAGCAGGAATTTCTCTTGCAGTTAAAAACCTTATTCCACCCAACTCCCTTGCCATCATAATTCATAGATAATCCAGCATATCAATGTCGGAAGAAACATAAGCACTTCCAACTAACTATACAGCAAATAAATCTTACCTGTACAGGACGATCACCAAGCACTACCTTGCCCTCATACTTTCTTGCTTCTTCAAATGCTACCCTGAACTCAGAACCAGGAAAAACTTCGAGCTTATCAGCAACCTTACACAAAAAGAAAAATAAAGGTTGACCAAATAAGCTTGATGCAAAAAACAACTTACAACAACCTTGATGTAGAATATTCTAATCCTCCACAAAAAGCATGAATAAGAAATTCATCTTAAATGCTTACCTTGGCAAGAAACCAGCTATAAAGAATTCCAAAGGTGTTATGATTTTTCTTCCACATCTCTATCATTCCCCCCATTGTTGGTACCTGAAAAACCAAAAATGAAAACATCAAAAAATGAAACCTTAAAGGGTAAAGAGCATAAATGGAATAATGAAAGCAAGAAACTCCAGGAGAGACCTTTAAATTCTGAGGCGAAAGCAAAGCCACTCTACTCGCACATAATTCCAGAAATACAACCTGTAATCAACAAATGCCAGCTTCACCTTGTGAAGATTTCATGGGACAAGTACAAGCAGTAAAAACTATCTAAATACAGGCAGCTAACCTGCTGAAAAATGACCTTTTCATGAATGTTTGGAATCAATATGCTATCGAAGTTTCACAAAAAATGAAAAAGCACCTGCGGTTTCAAGTAACTGATTACAGCTTGTACTTCCCTGCATGATTCCTACAATTCACAACCCAGAAAAAAACATAAACATAAACAATTTAAATATTTTTCATTTTTATCGTGATTTTTCTAACATTTACAAAATTATCCATTTTACACACTTTTGCAAAGAATTTTCTTTTGTCAAGCACGGAATTCTATTCCTCTTTATCAATCCCAACTATTCCATACTCTAATTTTCCTTCACTTTCTCCGCAACCAAACAGCAAAACACAAAGTATAATCAAATAATTCACATTTCCAGCCTACTTTGTTTCAGCCAAAACTTTACAAGTTAGCCATTCTACAAAGAAGAGAAGACGTTTCAAACTTCCCCAATTTCTCAAGTCATCCTTCACTTTCTCAATAACCAAACATAAAAGAGAAAAACAAAGAATTTCAATTTTCACCTGAGAAACATGAGCAGTACCAACTAAGTGCACGACACACATGCCACCTTCAGCTTTCGACTCGCACGTGAGGGCCATCACGCTTCTGGAAAGTTCCTCTGGGAGCTCCTTCCTCTCCACCACGTCGTCATTTTTATCATCATCTTCGCTAAGTTCATTAGCAACGTCAACTATGCTTTCGCTTAAGTGATTATCGTTATCGCTAGGGTTTTCGATGTGAACAAAGTCCTCATTAGAAGGGCTCGCATCCATCGTACTCGGGTTCGGGTCGGGGGTTATCGGATTCATAGTTTGGTGGCAAAGGCGATGATTCGGGGGAATTTTGGGGGTTTGTAGATGGAATGAGTGAGATTGAGGTTGGTTTGGTGTCGCTGGAAAATGGACTTTGCGGTGGTGGTTAAAAATCGGTGTGACTCGGGTGAGTTGAGGGGAGTGAGAACTGAGCGAGTCAAGCTATTCTTTATAAATCAGGTACAATGGGTGTGGCGGATTTTATTTTATAGGGACGCTGACGCGGTGGTTTGGATTGACGTGACGTGGCTGTTGCAATTTCTGCAAGGCTTTGGGTGGTCAGTTTTGTACGTGGCAGCATTTGATTGGATGGTGTAAGGAGGGAAGTTTTAATTTCCTGCTTTACCTTTTCTAATTATTATTATTATTATTATTACTGACTGGTCCCTTTCTCCGCGTTAAGAGGGAACAAGTCAGAAAGATTCTTCAGCACCATACGAGGTGTGATTGTGTTTTTTTATTTTAAAATGTTTTAAAATAATATTTTTTTAAATTAATTTATTAAAATAATGTAAAATATTAAATTTTCTTGAAAACATGGTTGGCCCTCTCTTAATATCAAAAAATTATATGATAATCAAGTTAAGAAAAAAAGGAAATTAAAAATAAAATTATAAGTAGATAAAGTTATTTTTATAATTTTTGATGGGCTTGGACACAATTTTATTTCTTTATTTTGTATCAAGAAAAGGGTGTTTTCTCTCTCTCTCTCTCTCATATCTTGGTTTTTTCCGACGAACAACATCTGAAAATTATCCACAACATTTGTCAAATGGTGATCGGAAAAGCTCTTTGACATGGGAGGAAGAATTTACCAGAGCATTGGTTGATACAACTGCGTAAGTGTTGAATTGAAGCATGAATCATTGTTCATGTGTTGATCTGTCAATCTACATGTGTTCAAGCGCTCCTTTTTTCGACTGTCGAAACCCTTTCTTCCCCTTAATTTTTTATGTTCTTGCCTTTTAGTTTCATGGAAAGTAAAGGCATTTTGACACTTGGTATATGTATTTTCTCAAGATCTTACAGGAAAAGAAAGCTGAAAAAGCAGTCTTTCTTCTAGAATTCAGGAGCTTGAGGCTCATTTATCTGCAGTCTTTCTTCCCATGTATGTGTTGACATCTTTCTGGAATTTTAGGTAATTTAACCAGTGGTAGACTTCAGGAAGAGACTCCAAGAGCGAGTAAACTTACACAATTTCATTCACACCCTTCTCAGCTGAATAGCAACAAGGAATTTGAGGTGGTGGGCAGCCGGAATGGCAGTCACTGGCCTACAGGAAATGAAGGCAAACAAAAGAAAGGAAAGAGGGTTTCCACCAGTATTCCCTCTGATGAGGAAATTTCTTCTTTCCCGCTTTTGTTTTAGGCTCTCTTTTTCATGACATGAGAGCATTTTCCGGTTAAAAACATGACTTTAGCATGCGAGTCGAGGATAGAAAAAGTAAGAAATGTGAGAAAGTGTTGCCGGGAGAACTTAAAAAGGAAAGTAAAATGAAGTTGCGGCTTGTGGGTTGTATTTTCTGTACATACCATTATAGAGACATTGCATGGCAGTTCATCTGTTGGCATAACACCTCCTTACTATCGAGGATTGATTGGTGAGGAAGGAAACTTTTAGTATCGGTTTTGAAAATGATTTTCATGCGTATTATTAAACCCGGCTCACTCTACAAATCATTCCAGTGTCTTGAAACCTTGCCCAAACCATGTTTTCTTTCGAGAAAAAATCTGAAAGTTTAACCCGGTCAAACATGACCTGGTTGATCAATCCACGATGTTGAGGATGCACCCCCAGCACAAATTTTGTAAGAGAAGAAAACAGCAAGAATTCGCTGAGGGAATTTTTTTTTTTTTTTAATTGCCTGCCCAGCTGACTATAAAGCATTCTTAATTTTGTTGTGTCTTCTACTTCTAGTTGGGGTCTTGCTCTAAGCAAGCGTTGCACCTGCATTTAAATCCATAATCTGCTAGCAATGCCTGTCTGTCTTCAAATGGAAGGTCCTCGTCTATGTATGAAATGGTAACCTGAAAATAACAGTCACAACATTCTGCTCAACATCCATAAGTAAAAGCTCGTTTTCTTTTGATGGCAAACTGAATGTAATGAATAAAATGAATCACCTCTTCTCCCTTTCGAATTGGTTTCAGGGTGATGATTGCTGCCTGGCCATCTCTGTCCTGCAATCACAGAAAAATGAAAACAGATACACTCATATTTGTGGAAAAGCAAACACAACCACTTGCATAAAGAATGATGCACACGGTCGGGGTAGATGAAGTGTGGCTTTGAGAGCCAAACTTCAATCTTAAACACACCTCGTCTCTTTTGAAGGCATGTGCATTTGGGCAGCAGGAGTGATTCATGCAACTCTGTAAAGGATAGAACGCAGTACCTAGAGCAAATTTGAAACAATTAGCAAATCAAGCATTCTCATTTTGAGAGGATTTTGCTAACGGTAGATGTAACACAGAGATTTCCACAAAAACGCTTGCCAAAAGAATCGAATACAAAGGGAAAAATATGCATGCTTTTATATAATGCACAAGACCATAGAGGCTGTAAATATCTCATTAAGTCCTATGCTTTCTGTAAATATAAAAGCTGGAATATTAATTACACCGCTTGGGAGTTAAATCTGCAGGTTATTGATCCTGAATTTCTGTGGTCTTCTTACTCGCATATAGAGGCTGCCAGCGGCTTCCTTGCTTTGGACCACAAGGCAAAGCTCCTACTGGCAGCCACTTGTGTATCTTAGCAAGCCAGACCCCAGTTTTTTTCTCACTGATTGATATCTAATTTAAGGCAAATTTAACCAATAGTTACAGGCATTTAGCTAAATGACTTCCACAAGAGAAGAGAGAAACTTCGTAACAGTTCAAACCTATATAGCTAGATAACTAACTTTCGTTAACACATAGGAGCTTGATATAGATAACCCGGCATTTAAATATAGATATTGTTAGTTTCTCACCATTGTCTGACAAAGCAGCTCATCAATTTAAATCATACCTTGGCAACAAATTGAATAGTCATCTCCAAGAGCATCTAGAAGTTGCCGTGCAATTTTTTCAGCCTTTTCCTGCCATATGCAATGTTAAGATGGTATTCATAATTTGTATTCTAAAGGAACTTCAGGAACTCAGAAGGAAACGTGTTCTAACCTTTTCAGGATCTGGAAGATCATCAATGTACAGAAAATAATCCTCAACTGGAGATGCTACGACCAGATCACTGCCAGAAAATGGAACTTCAAATAACTAAGCATGAGTTATCAAGCTAATCAAGCATGCCAAGGGAACAAGCCACACAGTATCTTTCATATTTTGCTGTAATGATAAACCAAGCCATTGCAATTATCATTGCTTCCAAGATGCTTGCTTTACAATTTCAGAAAAGTGGAATGTACTAATGTAGCCTTGATAAAGGTGATGCTTACAGATTATTCAGCTCAAACATGCCAATAATATTCCCATAGATTTCAAGGGAGAATACTTGGAAGTGTCAAGGACTTCCACTGTAAAAGGTAAGAATAAGAGTAGGGACTTTTCTTGAACACAAATTGAGTCTAATGAACCAAAAAAATGGGAAAAAGGATACATGGCTCACATTCCTCATCAAATATGGCAGCCTTGAGAAGCTGCAGTGACTGAAAAAATTAAAGCCAACCATTAGCACCAATTACCTAATAGAAGCAGGAAAAATTATTAGGAAAATAAACTGTAGCTCATCAAAGTGATAGTTGCACTCAGAATCAGACCAACAGCACAAGTAGGGTGAAGATCTTTTCATGGTGCACATGGAAATGCTCCAAAAGATGAATAATGATGATTGATAAAAATGCCTTTCTTGATTTCAAATATTACATGTTGTGTATACTTCGCTGAAGTAGATACTTTCAAAATTTAGGGCATTGTTCAAATATTAGTGAAGCTAAATATCACATCTATTTGTTTCTCTTAAAGATTTAAAAGAAACTTTTGCCAATATCACTTCTCTCTCTAACAAGAAAATTTTAAATAAAAAGGTGCATGCACGAGGAGCCCCTGGGTCGGAGAAAGACAGAACAGGATATTAAAGCTATTAAAATTACAAAAATTGCAGCAAACCCTGAAAAACGTTTTCTCGATTTCTGATTCAAGTTGTGGTGGTTGTTTAGAGAAACTTTCTAGAGACACCAACCGATTGAGATATTAATTAAGATATAGCCATTGGGTTTATTGTTCCCTTCCAAGAAACCTTGAAATTTCCAGATAAAGTTACAATGCCAAGGTGAAATCTCACCTTGAATGCAAGCTGCTGTATTTGCATCCTAAATGCAGTGTCATCAGTGCGATCAACATCATCTGGAAATGAAATGCACTCCCACCACCTGAAAGACAAATAAGAAAAAAATTTGAAAGCAGTTTGAGTTCCTGCATTTGCTTAAAGTTCCAAAAATGCCTCTGCATCTTCAATAGATATCACATAATGAAACACCAACCTACTCCTACCATTGGCACCATCTGTCTATTATGGTTAATTAAATATTCATCCTCTGAAAACTAAAAGGACATGATATGCAAAGCAAACATGAAAAAGATATCTACCTTCTCTTGTATCCCATTGATATTGGCTTCCATGCCTCCAAAAGTAAGGAAAGTTCAGAACGGTCTGCATTAGCTGCTTTCAGTTTCCTATACCTTAAAATGGTGAAAGAAATTGTCTGCGAAAGAGATGATGGGTGATTTAGTTATCCATGAGAAGATTTATTTTGAGAGATATTATATACCAAGTACTTGCATGGAAAGATAGAAACATGTAGCTTATTTCAGAACAAGAACACAAAGAACTTGAAATATTCCAGCAGTGTTCACAAACATACCTTGGCTGCTAGGAGGAAAATATCATTTGTTTCTGAGAAAATCAAAGAATGTGAAGGAGAAATGTAAAGAATGATAGGATAGAAATAACAAAATAAATTACTTGGGAAAATTAATTGAACGCAATGGCCTTAAACTTCAAAGCTTACCAGTAGCATGCTGTATAAATTTTGAAAGTGCCTCGACAGATACTGATTCTGACCTCTCCCCGGTGCAAAGTAAAGAATGTGAAGATTCCCAATCAATCTGTGCACAAGATTTGCTACAACCATGTTGACAGCATAGTTAAAAATTATAGAGGATTAGTTCATGCTAGATGCTTATACAGAAAAGTGGAGGTGACAATTCTTCCCAGGCAAAACTATCAACTGCCAAAAATTTGGTGTAATAAAGGAAAAATTTCTAGCAGCAATGGCTAACTTTCTGGTCAAATGACTATTGCCAATTTACATAGAATAACCGTTTTGAGGCCCATCAAAAATTCACTTGGTGCTTTTACTGCTAAAGTTCTACCATACTCCAAAGCATAGGGTGAGAAATGGATGTCAAATGGAAGACCAGATCCACAAGAAATTGTAAATTTGCCATTACCTGCAATAATAAGCTTCTTGACATCCCCCGGGACAAGGAACAGTTGAAGGCAAGGGAAATTTGTCAGAGTAAGGCAACACCAATTCACCATTCATTAATGCTTCTTTAACTCCTTCAGCCAAACAAGCTTTATTGTTGGAGCTGCTGGAACTACATTCCCCTAAAATTTCATAAGATTTTCTATGAGAATCATCTTTACATCCAATAAAACAATATAAAACCAATCTTCCAAAATGTGAAAAATTCATACCCTCATCACATCCATTGCAGCTGGGCACGCCTAGACTTTGCAAATAAAGTTTCCTCCCAATCTGATATTCAACTGACTCGATAAATTGGAAACAATAGCCACACACCAGACAGTCAAGCTGTTAACCAGAAATAAAAAAGAAAAATGTAAATTTGCAATCTTTGAATGAAAAAGAAAAAAAGAAATCAAAGGGTGTCACAAAAAAAAAAGAGTAATCTTCAAATTATGCAATACCTTATTTGGAACATGCTGTAAACCGACAAGTATCTTGTCCTTCAGTATAAGTTCTCCTTCTTTAAGTTCCATAGTTGCATAAACCCCTAAAAGGCTTCAACATATGCAGTTAAACATCATAAAACACACATAATGTTTTTAAAACAAGTCCGTGATTTAAGAAAACGAAGATTAAAATTTTGGGAGCTGTCATCACTATCAAATAGTAGCAACATATTAACAAAACAAAAATTAAATAAACAGAACCTTTAATCACACCAGACCATCTCCATATTTCACAACTAGATATTCTAGCCAACATTGTAGTTGTTATTACAAAACCACAAGCATTTCCTCACTCGCATTCACGTGGGGTCCATTGTTCGCGACAAGGGGTCCTACTTGGTGGGCTGAATGCATAGTTTCTGCTAAACTACATTAATTAACACTCATCAACATAATCAAACCTAAATCTCAATCCCAAAACTACTCCTCTAATTACTCCAATACTTGATCAAGCAGAAGGAACCATACATACCTTTGCTTAAGTTTCCATCTTGTTTGACTTCAATTCCATGGCATTTCCTTTCAGATATAATCTCCTCGAAATACTCCTAATCAACATCAACACAGCAATCAAGTACGTAAAATCAGGTGGGGATAATCGTATATAAAACCCCACCAAGAGAGGGGGGGAATGGGTTTCAAAGCTAAAGAGAAAGAGAGGTAGCACCTGGAGTTGAAGAGGAGAAGGAGGGGTGAGCATGGCAGATATTTCAGCTGCGCACTTTGCATCTACTGAACACTTTGTTTCCATAGTCACCGCACTCTCCTCCCTCTCTGTGCGCCTGTCTTTCTTCTTTATTTACGGCGCGTGACAGCGAGGTGGAGAAACAATGTTTTAAGGCAAATTATATTTATTTTGATCCTCGTATATTGACTCCTATTTCAATGTGATTATATTACTTTTATAGTTTCGAAACAATTCCAATGTAATCCCTAATCATTAAATAGGTTCCAAAGTCCTCCTTATTTTTTTAATTTTCAGATTTTTTCCCAAGTTTTTTGCTTCCAAAATCATAGAGATGGACCACAATCTTAATGGACGACCTGTAGTCTAATTGGTGGAGTAATTAGGTTGAAGACTTCTGAAAGTATCTGTTAGTTTTTAGTTTTTATGTTTTAAAAAAAATGTAATTTTTTTTTATTTTTAGATTACTTTAATGTGCTGGTATGAAAAATAATTTTTAAAAAATAAAAATAAAATATTATTTAGAAACATTTATAACTAAAAACATTTTATACTTCCAAATACCTTAATATTATTGTAGTTTTTTTTACTGTGGTATGAAGAAAATAAAATTTGAAAAATCATTTTAATTATTTTTTATTTTATTGAAATATATATTTACTTAAAATTATAGTTGAAGCTATTATTTAGCAAGAATATATATATATATATGTTAATAAAACAGCGGAAAAGGATATGAAATAATTCTTTTATTTTGTATAGAATAAAATATATTGATTTAAAATAAAAAATAAAAATTTTAATTATTTTAAAAAATATGTTAATTTAAAACTTAAAAACAACACAAGAACAAACCAACTCGAATCGTTTGACCTTGTGGCGTATGAAGAACCCATTACTAGAAACCTTAGTCCAACTTGGGCGGTCAAGCTGATATCTATTGATTGAGGCCTGGGGACGGATTGGTTTTTTCCGACTAGTCATGTAGTTGACTTGCTAAACCGGTCCGAAAAGACTAATGTCGCAGGAAGTGGTCAAAACACGAGTGAGACCTAGTAAATTTTTCTCAAAGTAGGGCTGCTCCGGTTTTTTAATTGTCCAAAACAACACCTTTTAAAAATAAAATAAAATAAAAAACTGTTAGGGTTTCAGAACATTGCTTCGTAAATTTATTTCCCAAAATAATACATATGTATATAAGAAATTAATTATATTTATATTAATATCCCTTCTATCTTCTATTTTGTTTAGAATATAATGTTGATTTTTTAATTACATGTTTAATTTTTAAAGAGATTCTTTTTATTCGTTTATGATTTTGCTTTTATCTTTTATCTTTCATATATAATAAAAAGGGTTTTGAAAATAAAAAATATTTATCTGCAGATAATATTTATAATATATGTTATTTTTTATTTTATTCAATTAATTTAATATTTTACTTTTTAAAATAATTCTGAGTTTATTTAATTATATATAATTCTGAGTTTATTTAATTATATATACGTATAAAGTTTATTTAATTATATATACGTATAAAGTTTTTGATTTTTTATATTTTTAAAAATATAAAAATATATTGAAAAAATCTAAATAGATATTTTTTTATAAAAAATAAAAATATTTAACTCACCATGAATCATAAATTGAGTAACTAGTATTCGTAATTTTTCCATGCAATTCAATGTGACAGTTTGATCGCTAGTTCTCCTGACATGAGAGAACGTGTTGCCGGTAAGTTTTATCAATCGTAGAAAGCGCTCCTGGTAACTCCTCGTATTAACTTAAATTAATTTTAATTTTATTTTTTTAAATGTGAGTTTTTTGTGATAATCCTGACCAGGTTTACACAAACATTCATATTATTTTTTTTTATTGATTTGGAATTTGATTTGGCTTTATAGATTAATCTAAAAATGGAATTAAATTAAATTTATAAAAAATAAAAAATTAAAATTTAGAGTGATTGGATTGATCTCGTAGGTTAACTTAATAACCTTACAAGAACCGGTTAAAATCTCACTTGTAATTTATTATTTTTTATTAAAATAATATAATTTTAATTTTTTAAAATTAAATTTAACCGGAATGATCTGATCAAAACTTAAAATCCGGAGATTAGATGGAGTGATTTACCGGATCAAATTTAAAAACTATGGTACGTTTTATGATGTGTTTATGCATCTGAGAGGGCTACAGAACACGAGCACACACAACAAAATTTAACAGCATATATCAAACGTGAATTTCTGGGGTCTCATGGCCATTTAACCTCCAATGAATCCTCGAACGAAAAACACAAATTTTGTAATTCTTACTTTATAATATATCGAAGTTAGCAACAATAATTGGTCATGGTGGAGATCACTTTATTTGCCTTTTACAAATTTCAGCTTTGATACATCGCAATTTACTGTGCAGAGCAATTGCTGCCATTGTCGATAATAAGTGACAAATAGACATGATTATTGAATCAATTTATAGATTATTAGATTAGTTCTTAGCAATTATTTTTATTAAAATGATATTTTTTTTATTAAAAAATCTTGAAGTTGATATAATTTGGTTTTGGCCGGATTTGATTAGATTAATTCAATCACTAAAAACTTTGCTAGAAGGCAATGTATTTTTTTAATTCAATTTGAAACTTAAGAACTTGGAATTGGGTTTAACAACTACTATGTATTATTTTCCTATTTTTATTTTTATAAAGTCAAAAAATAAAAAATAAAATAGGCATCTCCATGAATAATATTGATTTCTTGTTCCTCGTTAAATACAGGATTGAGCAAGATTAAACCCATGTTACGTCATAAGCCTATTTAATATTTTTAACATAAAAATAGATGTTCAAGTGACAACAATGTTTTTAAATAAGTGAAAAAAACTTGATATTTGGATTATTAATTTAATTATAATAAAACATGATCAGCTAATTTAATAGTCTTATTTAAATTAAAGATAATTGAGTGACAATGAATCATAAAAAAATATATGGCAATAAGTAACTGAAAAAATGACCCATCCATAACATGTTTGCAAGAACAAGAAAAAAAATGATTTAAAATTTATTATCACTCCACCATGGACATTTTTTATAATTAAAAGAGTTTGTTGAGACGGCTCAAATCTCATTGGAAAAAAATTGCATGTCGACATTAAAAAAAGTTACTAAAACAATACTCAATAAAAAAGTAAATCAAACAAGATATAATAAAGTGAATATCCATCTAACATTTATATTCAATAAATTAATTTCATTTAATTTAAAAATAAAGTTTATTCTGAATTTTTTTAACAAAAAATAACAAATAATTTTTTTTGAAATAAACCAACCAAATAAAAACACAAAATGATGTAGAAAGTGTATATATGTATATAACAAATCCATCTCTCCAATTGAAAAAATATTACGTGATAAAATAAAAAAATACTAGCTTAATAAAATAATAAAGAAAGGAAAAGGAATGCAATCTTGATAAATATTTTTAAACTGAATTAATTTCTTAAATTACAATCCGTGAAATTTAAAATGCATGCCTAATCAGGAAGCTTAAATTTAAATAACTTACTATTAAAATATAAAATTATAAAATTAAATAAAAATATAAACCTAAAAGTTTGGCAAAGAAAGAAAACTAATAACAACAAAAAATAATGATAAAATCTAATAGAAAAAATAACAATGAAAGGTGACATCACAAAAATATAAAAATTATTAAAGGAATAGAAAGCAAATCTAAAAAAAATCAAATGAAAATAAAACTAAAATAATTTTTTACTCGAATAAATTATTACAAATAAAATAAATATTAATAAAAAAATTAATGATTAAATTGAAAATAAAAAGAAGACAAGGGGCTGATTTGGAAAATTCTAGGGCATGGCACAGAAATCATGGGGAAAAAAAGAAAGTTACCAAAGTCAAACTGAAGATCCATTCCATGCACATGCCACCGTTACCTGACAGAGATGCCAAGATAAACCTAAAGACATCCAAAAACGATGTTTTTAGTTACTGAAATTACTCGCACGTGCTGATCACAGATGACAGAGCGAGTGTTGCACGCCCGGCACGTGAGAGAGGATTTTTTCAAGTAGTTTTAATTTATTAAAAAACGAAACTACCCCTAACTTTACTAAACAACAGCGAAAAAACCAAGAGGGCAATTACAAAAATTCCCCAGACCCATGATATAGAAACTTGAACCTCAAGGAAGGATTTTTTTACTGTACACATGCAAAAGACTAAAATGCCCCTCTAATCAAAGTTTTTTTTGCTTACAAGGGCAAATATGTTATTTCACTGTTCATCTCTTAATTACAAATACAAGTATATCCCTTAATGATATCCAACACGACTCTTAAGGATGTTTATATGATATTTTATAGTGCAATTTAAAAGAAAAATATCCATCAATTTAAAAATGTCAAAATATCTCAATTGCAAATATAACCCTAGGGGTTATATGGTAAACTCACACAGTAAAACATATCTACAAGAACAGTAAATTCACCGCAACTTTTGGGTTTTTTTTTTAAAAAAATAATTTAATATAGCTTGTGATTGGATTGTTCATCTATTTCTATTTTTTTTTTATGAGCAGCACTCCCATTGTAACAAGTATCCACGAATAAATTAAATTAAATTTAGCTAGGAGATTCGAGTTCTCGTCTAGTTTGACTGTCCACGTAATCCTTTGACTCAGCTTGGTCTCCGGTCATTGTTTTATATTCCTTCGAACATGCATCTAATGAATGTAGGAGCAAAAATGTTTTCCACATTGATTCATGTGTTAGTATATATATATATATATATATTATCTTTATTTTATTCATGTAAATTTCCATTATATATGTATAAAAATATATTTTTTTATATATCTCTTTGAAGTGTTAATTTTATTTTATTTTAATGTGTTTTTGAACATGTTAATGATTTTTTTTGGCAAAAATAGTTAAATTAACTAATAATATTAAATTTAATATTTTATATATAATTTTTAGATTGAATAGAATTGGATTTAACTAGATTAACTAATAGATACGATATATTTTCTATCGGGGTTAATATATTTTTTAATTTATTTAAAAATCTAGCTTAGGTGATACTCTGCGTTATAAACTTTCATAAATTATTATTATTGTTGTTATTAATTTTAAACATGAATTCATAGAAAAATCACCATCAATATATTTAATAATATAATGTATAATATTTTCTTAAAAAATTAATTGAAAATATATCAAATATATCTTTAGTTTTAACATAGAGCATACAAAAATCTAAAAGATCACTAATTTAATATTTTATTTTAATAAAAGTTTTTTTTTAACAAATTTGAGCTTTATAACGTGATTTGGACTTGTTTAGAAATATGATTGTAATTACTTTTCAAATAATTTTTAGTATTAAAATATATATTAATAATTTTTTTATTTTTTAAAAATTATTTTTAATATAGACATATTAAAATAATCTAAAAAAACTAAAATTATATTAATTTAAAATTAATTAAAAATAACATTTTTTTTTTTCAAAAACACATGAACCAACTAAAAAACAGACGACATGTAATTATTCTTACCAGATCTTTGCGGATGATTCAACACAGGCAATGAAATCTAGCCACGTAAGCATCTAGAAAAGGAACAATTAGATTTGGAACATTCAATCATAACTCGTCTCTTACCTTGAAAGTACAAGCAGTAAAATGTATAGAGGGCTAACTACAAATCAGTCCTCCAACTCCAGTGTTATAAAATCTAAATGACAAATAATTTTTTAATTATATATTTATACTTTGAAGATTTTTTTAGTTCACCTATATTTTTTTAATAGATAATTTTTATTATTATAAATTAAATTTTTTTAGATAATATTTATAATATATGCAACATTGAATAATTTCCCCCCTTTTTATTTTATTAAATCAATTTATTTTATGTTTTATTTTTATTATTGTTAAATTAAATAAAAATATTATTTTAATGAATAAATTTATCAAACACAATGAAAAAATATTTTATCTAGTGAAATTAAATATCTTGATTTATATCTGTCTTTTAATTTTTTTATTTATGATTTATTTTTTATTTATTTACCTAAATAATTCTCGATTTATTTAATTATAAATATGAATATTTTTTTAATTTTCACTTAGCTTTTTTTACTAACAAAACATGTTAAAAAAACTTTTGTGTATATATTTTTTTGTTAAAAAAATATTGATCCATAATTATATACTAAATATTCAAAATTCTAATCATTTAGATGATTAAAAATGTAATTTTGTTTATGTAATTGACAATCCTAGAATTAATTTTTATATATCGAGATTGAATCTATTTTATTTTCTAGTAGAACTCAATATAATTAGGATGAATTTATAAACATTTATAGTCTCAGGGGACTAATTAGTAGTTACCCCAGGCAACAATGTCAGAGAAAAGAAACATGAAACAAAAGCAAAAACAAATGGCATCGTCTCTCTCTGTCTCCGGTTGACGAAAAGCAGAAGCTTGAGCAGAGGACGGCAAAAGGCAGCCAAGCCCGAGGGAGAACGAAGAATCTCAAAAATCGAAACCAAAATAAATCAAACCTCTTTCTGTTTTTTTTTTTCGTTTCCTCTGCTTTACCAAAATCACACGTCGTTGTTATCCCTCCCTCTCTCTCGCTTTTCCGCACATATTGTTGTTAGTAGATTTTGAGAGGTTGGATTTTGATTGGGTATGGCAACAGAGACATCTAAAGATGAATTATTGCAGCTAGTCAAGAGATTTAGTGCTTATTTGACAGTCAAGATTTCAAATCTCTTCTCCTTTAATACCCCGGTTAGTCTTTCAATCCCTTTATATCTGGCCTCGATCTGATTCTGATTTTTTAGATTATGTGATTAATCTATTTTTAGGGTTTAGTGTATTTGTAATTGGAATTGTGGGGTGTGTTTTCCTTGTACAAAAAATTAATGGCGTATGATTATAGGGTAATTTAATTAATTTATGGTTTAATCAGGGTAAAGATTTAAGCTTTTAGCTGTTGAGAGGAGTGCAAGTTTGTTGGATTTTGTTATTTTTTCTTGCTTTAAATTGGTTTCTTTTCTTTAACTTCTTCAATGGTTTTAAATTAATTCCTTGAAATAATTTTTTATTTTTTAGTTTCTCTTGTTGGGAAATAATTTTTTGGTTCTTGTTTTTTTTTTTTTTCCTTTTGAGTTTGAGACAACAATGAAGATTGATAATGTTATCGTGAAAAGACGTATTAAAAAAAAAATAGCAAATGGGTGTGAATATAGTTTAATTGTTTCTTATATTGAGAAATTAGAAAATTTACAGAATAGTTTGATTTATGGCATTGAAGTACTCGCACTGGTTAAATTTGGTATCAGGATTCACGATCAGTTGGGGCCGTTGCGGGGCTTGCTGTTGCTATAGTCTTTACATGGAGGTGGTTGAGGTCAAATAGTGGACCTCAAAGAAGGCAGCCGAAACAGCAAGCTCCTACGACTAGTAGTTCTGTTGTGACTACTCAACCCAATGCAGTGTCGATACCGTATGGGGGTGTTTCTTCATCTTCGGAGGACTTGACAGCTGAAAAGTTTCTTGATGAGTTCTGTCAAACAATAAAAGTAATAGTAAGAAAACAATAGTTAAGTTGTGTTTTTGTTTATCTAGACATTTTTTGTTCTTATTAATGTTTTTTCTTTGTTTTTCAGCCATCTTTGGGGCGAATAGTTAGGAAAAACTTGTGCGGAGGAAGAAAGGTAAATACTATCTTAGATGCACTAAGCGTGATTTACCTATTTGCTTAAATTTGAGCTGATATTTCTTGGAAGTGGTGTCTGCAGTCTGTTCTCCCTTTGGTAGCTTTGCTGTGGTTTCATTTCTCATTTAGCATTTTTTGGGAATGTTTTATCTGTCCATTCTATGTGCAGTCTGTTTGTTTTGTGTGTTCAATATCCTCTCATTTAGATTACGGGTGATTATTTAATTCATTCCTATATAAAAGGTGCCTTTTAACAAAACATAAATTGTGAGTTTTGTTCCTTGCATCTATATGCCTTTTGGTTCAAGTTATCTCAGCACTTGTTATTTCTAATTTTCATGCTTCTTGAACTTTTTTGTTGCTACAAATGTCATGCATGTAAGTTTGTTTGAATGGCTTCTCTCAAGCATGTTCTAGTTTTCAATCATTTACTTCTACGTGTGTGTGTGTGTATATATATATATTACTTTTAGGATTATTCTAGCTGTAATGCAACAAGAAGACAGGCTGAGTTGTCCAATAAAGAAAGCCATTACCCTTAAAGTTTCATGCTTTGATGACTTGTTTTGTGTAGGTTACATGTCGTTTGCTTGGTGTAATCCTTGAGGAAAGCAGTCCAGAGGAGCTTCAGGTAGTGAGATATTTTTCAAGTGAAATGCGTGCTTGAAACTTTAATGTGCAAAAAATTAACTTGTTTCTTCTTAGGGGCAGAGTCAGGTAACTGTTAGGTCCTCTGTGCTAGAAGTGCTGTTAGAAATCACGAAATTTTGTGATGTCTATCTCATGGAAAGAGTTCTTGATGATAAGAGCGAAGTAAGTCCAAACTTCATTTAGAGCTGTATTTTATCATCACTTATCCTTTGTTGAAAAAATATCGTCATTTTTGTTCTGTGTTTTGAAATATGTGTGCTTCATGGTGCTACCAAGCAAGTTTTTATTTGCATTGTTCCATGTCCTTCTACACATGATTCAAGCATTCACTTTGGATGGTTTTCAACTTTTATCTTTTTTTTTTAATGTTCTATCATTAATCTATATTTAGATGCACACTGGCTCCATTTTCCTTGAGTTTAGTACTGTATATAATTTTAGATTTGGGAGAAAATAATTACAAAGACAATTTTATGGCACCTATTAATGATGTAGATGGCATCCAGAAATGAGATGCTGCAGTCACCTCTATGACTGTTAGTTGTAATTTAACCTGATTGAAGTTCCTGAATAATCGTAGTCTTTTTCATGTCGATGTTCAGTGGTTGACAGTTTTGATGTGTTCTAAGATAGAGGATGTTTTCATGATAGTAGTTTATCAACCAAGTGTGGATTTCTATTAATGCAAATTTGCTTTTGCACTTGTCAGTTCTTGGTTAATAAATTGTTTCCCTCATGAATTGCTCCATGCACTATTTTCTGCAGCAAAAGATTCTCGCAGCTTTGGAAAATGCAGGAGTTTTTACATCTGGTGGTTTGGTTAAAGACAAGGTAACAGGAAATGCTTTCAGAACACTATGGTTTCTATGGTAACTAATAAGCAAATTTGTTACATGTACAGTACACTCTGAGTTTCTTTATACTGGCCATTACTTGATAAAATTTGTTCCAGTATATATTAGATGTCAGCTTCTTCACATTTCCTTGTAAGTTGAACTTTAACTTGGTGATATTTTGTAGCATAATTGTGATGCATGATTGTGTGAGGTTCCAAGAATCCTACTGAACTTTTCATGCAGGGAATAGGTTGAATTCCATGAAATTATACAGTTTTGACTCAATATATTCTTGATACATTTTGAAGACATAATGTCATTAATTCCCCAATATGACATAAGAAAGAGTGGCTAATAAGCTTAATAGTATGGCAAATATTTCTTCTATATCCATAACATTATATACTCACCAGTATTTGACACGTGGCATTAAGAAGCTGAATGTGCTCAACCAACCAACAAGGATGGTTGTTTGTGGTATAGAAATATTAGCTGAATTGGTCATTTCTGGAAGATGTTCATTTGTCTATTTGTTTAATGATGTAATCTGCACACCTGGGACACCTTTGGTACGCTGTAATCAAAATTATAACAGAGTGTACGATTTAAAAGTTATTTCTCCGCTTATGTGTTTGAAATATAAGAGCTGGCTATTTTGCGTAGTTTTAATATTTACCACTTGATGTTTTTTTGTCATTTAACTTGGCATTTGCTTTGTTTGTCTTAATCTCTGTAAAATGCATCTGCAGGTTCTCTTTTGTAGCACAGAAACTGGACGGTCATCTTTTGTACGACAACTAGAACCAGATTGGCATATTGACACTAATCCTGAAATCATTTTTCAGTTAGCTGTGCGCTTCCTTCACATGCCACTTATTGTATTTTTTCATATCACGATCTTTATGATTGTTAGGTCAGAATGTCAACTCTTTGTAATACATATCTTCTGAGTTTCACTTTTCATTTGTGGCAGAGATTTATCAAATATCAGCTTCACATTTCTCCTATTAGACCTGAACGGACCGCTGCAAATGTGCTCAGTTCTCCATCCTTGGAACAGTTCTTCGGATCAACCTGATGCATCAACCCGTAAAATGTGTGAATAGAATTTAGGAGTTAAAATAGCTTGTTCTTTTTGTTCCAGCTGATTACAGCTTCACATTTACAGGCAACTTCCCCTAGTTGCTGGTCTTCTGATGAAGGGTTGTTTTGCCATGTAATCCTCCACTATCTCAAGCTCAAAGCTTCGTTTGTATGAAAATTGTAAATTAGGGTGGTCACATTTGAACTTGCCGCAACTGGATATTTGACATGATGTCTATTGATGTCAATAATTTATGAGTTAAAAGATGTTCAATCATTTGCATTAATTCTTGTGTTCGCTTGTGATTCTCCTGCCTCATCGGCCTTTGTTCTACAGTGAGATCAACAACCACCACCAATCTTTTTCGTAATGTAACATCTCCACTTGAGAGGTATGCATTAAAGAAAATTACATGTCGCTGGAACAGTTTTGTTTACATGCCTTGTGCCCCCTTTTATGAATCATTCTTATTTCCAGGCGTTCTTTTGCCATATTGGCTCCGTGACGTCCGAGTATTATTGCCCTTGTCACCTCAAGAAAACACTTAGTATTTTATGTTCCAGGTGAGGTGAGCATCAGCTGGGATTCGGAGATCTTCCTCACCAGCAAGCTAGGCAAATGGAAAGAATTCTCCAGCTGTTGCAAATTCCCTTGACAGACTTCCCTCCAATTATATTAGGCTTTTGCATTTGCATTTGCATGGTGGAATATTTGACAATTGCAACTCTGAAAGTCGGAAAGGCAATTTGCCCTTGAATTATTCCATTCTTTCCCCACTTCTAGCTCTTGGTCATGCCGTGTAATGCAAGATCTGAACAATCGAGAGGTGGATGAAAGATTAAGCAAGGAATCCTTGGCACCTTTTTGGAACGTGAAGAAAAAAGAGAGAATTTGGAATCGCAAAAAACAACAAAGGAGAATAGTTGGCATGGAAAAAGAAAAGAGAAAGAAAAAGAAAATTGGAGGAAAAAAATAAAAGAGAAAACTTGGAAATAGGAGAAAATAATAAAAAAATAAAAGTTGGAATTGAAAAAAAAATAAAAAAATAAAAGGGAAAGATCTCAAGCAATTATCCTGAAAATTAGGACCCACCAATATAGATACAGGCAACCCCATCAAACATGAAGGGTGGGAGAGAGTAGAGGAGGAGGCACGTGAAAAGGACTAATTAAAAAAAATAAATTATAATTAGATATTATACAAACTTAAAATTAAAAATACTAGGAGCAAAACTTTCATTTTATTACCAATTTAATTTATATTACAAGAAGTATCTGATTGCAACAATTAATAAATTTGGAATAAACCTGTAAATACAATATAAATTAATTAAAGAGGAATATAAATGTCTAATCTTAGAGTACAACTACAGGGCTAGAAACCTTACTCTCGCACTCGCACGTGGAAGCTCATCGGCTATCGGAATTGGGCCGTTCAAGCGGCCATGCAGAAATACGAAGGAGACGATTCTGGTGGTCCTATGCCCGTGTTGACTGTTGAGTTTGGTGGAAGAGAGAGAGCGCGGCGAGCTCTGGTGGTTCGAGCGTGCGAGAGAGAACTCTTGGTGGTTCAAGCAGCCGATTTATAATGCTAGGTCAGCCTGGTAGACAGCATGGTTAAAGTTGTTTTTTAAATAAAAATATATATTAATAATTTTTTATTTTTTTAAAAAATATTTTGTACATTAATGCATTAAAATAATTAAAAACTATTAAAAATATATTAATTTAAAATAAATAAAAAATAAAATAAAATAAAAATTTAAATTTTATTAAAACCGTTTGAAATGCAAAAACTGCTCCTTCCTTTCACTTCCAATTCCGAACTTTTCCCTTTTATTTTTTTTTCTCTTGATTTATTTTTTCTTTTCCTCACTTTAATTTATTTTTTTAGAGAAAATAAATTAATTGGTTTATTTTCCTGTATTATCTAAAATTAGACTTATGGCACTATAGCAACCATGTAGTTTTCTACTCCTTAGAAACTATATTTTTCAATTTCAATTGGAAGTGAAAATAGGCAATGACAGCCACCATCCTACAATTGCAATTTCAAGGCACCATGATAGTTTCTCATGCTTTATGTTTTGAGTTGGACTTTAGAATTAGAGGCTAAAAAAATGCATGAAAATGTGATCATAATTATTTTTTTAAAATATTTTTATTTAAAATTATATTAAAATAATAATATTTTATATTTTAAAAATTATTTTTTATATTGATATATTAAAATGATATAAAAATACTAAAAAAATATATTAATTTAAAGTAAAGAAAAAATAAAAAAATTTAATTTTTTTTAAATATTTTTAAAATACAAAAACAATCAATTATTTTTTACTGACAAAAATAAATACATTTCATGATTATTAAATTTTTTTAATAATCATGAAATGTCCTATTTAAATTATATAAAAAAATAAATACATTTCATGATTAAAAAATGTTTGAAAGGACAATAACAGTTGCTTTATAAATTATTTTTTATTTTAATATATTAAAATAATTTAAAAATATCAAATAAATATTAATTTAAAATAATTTTTTTAACTATTTATAAAAATATTTATAAAATATAAAAATAATAGGTTACCTGTTAAGGCTCTAGGCGTGAGGATGCGCCAACGAAAGCACATTGCCTAGAATTCGGCAGCGATGGACAACGGTAGCCTTGCATAGACAGAAATAAATTCGGCAGGTAGCGTGCAATGGTCTGTGCGAGTCGTTGAGCGTGCGACTTGGCATGGACATGGGAGCTTAGGTAATGGACCTTCTAAGTCAGCAGCTGACGCAGCAGAATAGGCAGTTAGGACTGCCATGTGGATAGGCAGAATGTGGCTTTATCATGGAGGGAAAATGTGGGGAAGTGGCAGTTGAGTGGGGAAGGAAGTGCTCTACTATGTAAGCCACTAAGTTCATGGAAGAGCAAGTGCTCCACTATGCCCCGAAAATGAGGGATTATGGAGAACATGGGGAGTAAAGTGCCCCACTATGACCTGAAAAATAAGAATTATGGGTGAGCTTAGCAACTCACACTTGTCTATAAATAGGCTGCCAAGCCTCTGCTGTGTAACATGCAATTTTGTGTATAGTACACACACTTGTATTGTGTAATTCTTTGTTGATGAAATAAATAAAGATTGAGAGGTATTCTTGTAAAACTCGTGTGCTTGCTTGTGTTTGTTTTTTGTTTATGACTTGATAATTGTGGAAACTTTGTTGGGTGAGCGAAACACATAATCGTAAAAAATACGAGTGAAAAGAAAAGGTAAGGTTGAGTTTAGTTAGGACTAGATTGCCTCGTTGGGTTAAACTTTGTTGCAAAAAAAATTTAACCCGTGACATTACCCGTCTTATAATTACGAAGACAAGAACAAGCAAATGCAGGCCTTTATAACATCTCCGATCAGTCCATTCCGATAGGTGCTGAAGAACTTCAACTGGTTCAACTGGTATTTCTGTTTCACTGCGTTAAGCCATTTCACACCATCTGTTTCTCCGAGTACGAGCAATTGCTCTCAAACACCCGAGAACTGACCATAACCCCAAAATCCAGGAGGAAAAGGAGTTCCATTCCGACCCTGTTCAATTCTGCATGGCTCACTCCCCTTTACTCGTGCACAAAATACACATGATTTATTTATTTTTATGTTTTAAAAATATTTTAAAAAATTATTTTTTAGATTTAAATTAAGATTTTTTAATGTTTTTATATGATCTTAATTTGTTAATATAAAACATAATTTTAAAAAATAAAAATAAATATTACTTTTGATATATTTTTAAATGAAAAGTAATTTGAATAATAATTACTACCACATTTGCAAATATTCCCTCTTGTAATATGACAAATCTCAAAAAAAAAAAACTGTTGTTTAGCATATTTCCCTACTTACACATCCAATATAATTATAATCTCAGAGAGGCGTTCTTAATTTTCAATTTTTTCATAAACATTTGTAAATGTAATAAACTTAGCGGTGGAAATACCAATAGAGGTGTAGACATGAAAAGATTCTTCAAATTTTAAATTCCGTTTGGTCAGTACCCCGGAATAGACAAAAAGATTGAAATAACAGAGGGAAGATAAAAAATAAAACAGAAATATAATTGTATTTAATAATGATATACAA
The DNA here is from genome assembly GCA_015708895.1 of Populus ilicifolia. Taxonomy (NCBI): domain Eukaryota; kingdom Viridiplantae; phylum Streptophyta; class Magnoliopsida; order Malpighiales; family Salicaceae; genus Populus; species Populus ilicifolia. The sequence continues at coordinate 382,918 of SRLM01015252.1, forward strand.
AACAAAATAACTGATTTTATATTATATTTGATTATGATAGATAAAATATAAAAAGTTTATTTTACCTTTAATATGTGTTATTATCAAACTAATATATTTTAAAAAAATAATTAGATTTCTTTGTTTACTTTGATTTATATTAAATATTAAAATTAATAAAACCATGACTGATTTGATGAGTTGATTTGAGGTTTGAATTGGTCTGAATTTAAAAAAAATAAAAAAAAATTGATTCAAACTAATTCGATAAAAAACCCTAGTTAACATAGATAAAAAACTTGTTGATTTTTATAGGAAAAAAATGATTAAAACAAGACTATTTTTATTTTTTATTTTATAAAAATACTCAGCCGAGTTGACCCTCCTGACCTGTAATTTAAACTTTACCCGAGTTAATTTTCAAGTTAAATTTTAAAATTATAGTAATAATTATTTTTATCTATATATTAACTTGATTTAACTTATGTTAACTTTTTTGACTAGTGAACTTAGCCTTATCCTAATTAATTATGTATCAGATTTTAAAATTATAATAATAAAAAAATTATTTTTTGGTAAACCTTTATAATTTTTAATTTAGATTTTGAATTGAATTAACTTTCAAAATAAATTTTAAAATTATAATAATAATTATTTTTATTTTATATTAACTAGAGTTAAATTAAGTGAATTTTATTATATTTTAATTAAATTTTAAAATTATAATAATAATTATTTTTATTTTTAAACATAGAAAGCCATTCCTAGCCACATTTAATTGGGTTGTTGAAATGTGTACGTTGCTGATCAACCTTTTTTTTTTTTTACATGGGGTGTCCGGGCCAGCTTACGCGCACCACGACTAATCCACACGGTTCACTGAATATCCTGCAAGGCCAGTGAACAGGTAAGGCATCGCGAGGGTAACAGACGTACATGGTAAGGTTCGAATCCATGTGCTGAGGAAGGGGACAAGCCCCTCTCACCGCTGGGCTAGAAGTGGGCTAGAAGTTCGCTTGCCGTTGCTGATCAACCTTGTTCTACAAGGTGATGGGATTTGATGTCATACAAAAGTGGAGGTATTTGTGATTTGGGCTGCAGGTGGTGGTGGGGTCCCAGGGTGCACGACAGAAAGCGAAGATGGGCCTTACTTGGACAATAACGATTCACGAAACAAGTGCCGCTGCTTGCTTTTGGTATCCGCGACGACGACCTATTATATTATTATTATTATTATAAAAAAAACTAATAGGCAAATGTAAAACCATGTATCAAGACTTGTTTTATATGGCCGCTGTTTTTTCCCTTGACAATGCAAGTTCAGGAAGGGGGAATTGTAAGGCAAAATAATCTTTTATGGGTTCATCTTTTGTTATCAAATTGATTATAGTTAAATTAGTATTTTCACTTTTTTAGCGTAGTAATAAAACTTAATTATCCTTAGAAGAAAAAAAGAAATTAGCTTGGTGTTCTTAAATGACTAAATTACTCTTAAAAACAAAAGAATACAAAACTTTCTATCAGAGATTTTTCATCTAGTTTAGTCTCATTCACTAGTCCTGTCATAATTTAGTTTCATCTACTCGCTGAACACATCTTAGAACATTTTGAACCATAGCCTGAGGAAAGAGCTTAAAAAGAGCCTATATTATCAGATCTATCGTGTTAACCCAAGTCAACTAGGTTTCATTTAATTAATATATTTAAAACCCAACCCGGGCAAGACTTCAGTTTCCCCAAGTCAACCCGTCAAGCCACAACAGATTTTACAACTACGTTTTTAACACCCCATTATGAAATCCAATTTGTTGTGCATTTCCAAGGAGCAAAGATTCATTTGACAATTGGTGAATACGATCCTTCAAATGCCAAAGAGCAATGCAAAGTCACCCCATGATTGTATCCCACGGGAACTAAAAGAGATGCAGAAATTCCTAGCGTTAGTAGCAATGTTGGTTAGATGAGGAAATGCAGCTGAATGCAAGTTTGATGCCTGAACACTGTTTTCAATTTTCTATCATCCATCAAATAAAAGAGTAAGCATGATTGTGTAACTAACGATTGATATATATCTCTCTCCTAAATTGTGTATCCTTGAACCTATTTCTTTTTTTGAACAAATATTTTGAAGGATTGTACAGGCAGACTAGGCGGAACAGATAAAAATCTTTACAGCAAAAAAATGGAAGTTACCGTTTAAAACCGCAGATCATGCAGCCAGCAAGAAATGAGCATTTGCCATCTATACATTGTGGTCATTGGGAGCAAGTAATTTGTCTTCTTCAGATGAGATCTCAGACAGCTGAAGATTTGACTTGGAACTCATTTTATTCCATTCATTTTCAACACGGAAGAAAACCCACTGGAACCGGCGAATCATCTCCAAGGCGGTGATTGTGAATACTGTGAGGTAATTGTGGCGGAGGTGAGCAGACAGCTTGTATGTCCATGCCAATCGCAAAATGAAATTGCTTCCTATCACCCAAAAATAAACCTGCAACTCCAAATTTATATGGATAAGATAATAAAACAAGGAACAGCTAGGTCTGCCATGATCCTGCTTGGAAAGAGGGTCGACTCCATCAGTGAGTCAGTCTTGACCCATTTGCTTGGTCGCCAGATTTACATTCATAATTTGTAAGATAAATATAAAGATTATGCTGAAAACAGATGGTCAACCAGCTAAGCAAAGTTGTCCCTGGGCAAACCAGTTGTTTTATTGCCTATGAATACCTGGATTTAGGTGTTGAACCAGACCAAAAGTATCAGAAACTTGTTTTAACAGACTGGACAGGTCAGCCATAACCCTAAAAAAACTGCGGTGAGTAGAAGAACTGTAGAAATCTTACCCATTTTCGTCCATGTAATAGGTATGAACACAGACTTGGTTTGTTACATTTGAAAATTCTGGTGAAACAGCTGGCAAAAGAAAAGGAAATTCAGTGCTACCGGTAAATATTTTTGAAGATGTGAAATAGCTTTAGAGAAAATCTAATTATCATGGCTTCAAGAGCAGCTCACATTTCAAAATGATGCCAAACAAGCAAGCAAACTAACATCACGGGTACTGATAAAAATATTTGTTGGAAAATAGAGAATAAAGATAATGCACAAGTTAAATAATCATCCTTCAACAATTTGCTGAAAATACAATTATAACTCCAACTTCAAAGTCAAGGGTTCATGAAGACCACTTCTATTATTAGTAGTAGTATGAAAGATGAGCTGTCGAAAAGGGTGCATGGTAGTTCAAAGTTCCTACATGCTCTTTTGAATGCAAAGCAATGCCAGCAAAAGCACCAGGAAGAAAGGGAATGCGACAACCAAATACAATTCAAAATACAAAAAAAAAAAAACAGAAACTCTGGAATGTTTTAGCATGTCAGGGTGAGTTGATGTTCAATAAGTGAGACCAATATAGGCAATGACAATTTCAAATAATATAATTTCAAGATCACATGCAAGTCACCATTTTAGATTATATTTGTGAAACGATACAAAAGCAATCATCCTACCTCAAGTCCCAATCCCGGGTCACATCCCAGTAGAACGAATATAATGAGTTTATGACACCTGAGAGAAGCCATAGTGGCCTATAGAAGTTTGTCCAACTATCCGGGAGGACATGATATTTAAGGGCTGAAAGAAAAATCACTGGTACTGCAGTCGAATATTTTAAAGCTGAAACAGTAAGTAAATAAAGTTAATATAGTTTCCATGAAACAAAATGCCTTATATGAAGCCCCCCCTCCAAAAAAAGAAAGAAAAAAAATACCAAACGAATTGTTAGCCTGAATACCAACTACCAAACTAGCACATAGATTAGAGGAAAGGGAAAGGAAAATCCAGAGCAAATTCACCGTTAAAAAGAGTTGTTTTCTCCTTAGTATCCTTGTATTGTCGAAGACACTGAAATAATCGGAAAATGTAAGGCAAAACTAGAGCTATAGGGATCCCAATGGAGTGGCTGCCGCAAACAGAGTCAGCTTCAAACCATGCTATAGTGGCAACCTGCGCACAAAATATCTTGTAATAAGCCCCATAGGACCATCATTTGTAGCAAACAACATTAAAAAAAGTAAGAAGTGGTTTTCACTGTAAGAGGATAGAACCGCTACAAGTTAAATTTTGCAGGTTAGGTTAGGTTAGGCAGTTCAAATTATAAGCTTGAAAGTTGTGCTTAAAGCGATGCACAAAATCATATAATATGTTAAAAAAAAATTCATAAAACCATTATGAGGTCATTTTAGATTGAATCTACTAGCAGGCAGGACTTGCAAAGGAACAAAACATTGACCTGGCGATGGACCATTCGACAAACTGAACGCTCCAGATCTGAGAACACCTGCACAAAGCTGGCATTTATAAGAATATCAAGAAAGTACAGCAGCACTTAAATATTCAACAAAGATCAAGAAACCATTTCCTTATCTGTCTCTCTGAATCCAGCATCAATTATTGATAATTATTTGTTACTATATAATATTCTCTCCAATATTTCTTCAGAATAATATGACAAAGGAAAGAGCAAGCCAGACCAAGCAGATCATGCATCCATAATAATCATGTATTTGATTCCAGATAAGAAAGAAATGAAGTCATCAAGAATAATTTGTCCATCACAGATACTTCAGTGCAATCCAAATTACGCACTTCATCAACTAGTTCAAAGCTGATTGTCCAGCAATATGAAATCCTTGCATATAGAAAAGTAATCCACACTAAATAGAGCACTTACAGCAATCATCAACCTTTTCAATTAAATTCCTAAGCTCTTATTTTAAAATCCACCACAGATGACAACATTGGCAATGAGAGAAAACAAAGCATACCTTTGACATGGAGGTCAAAATATCAGCCACAAAGAAGTCAGCAAATGTAATAGCCTGTAACAACAGTGGAAACAAAAATAAGTGTGATAAAAAACATTTAAACACAAAACTTGAACTACATTTGCAATCAAAGCGTAAAATCCTCTCCCAAGCATTATATCAATGAGTTAATTGTCCAATAGTGCTCATTCTAGTTTCCTATTTGGGAGGTTATGATGGGTACGACTTAAGGAGTCTGGCATTCTGGTAAAATAAAGTTTACTACAACTATTACCAAGCATCCATGGAGTTCCAACCCAATTAATATTCATAAAATCAGACAAGACTTGGATCTTTGGCAATTAGCTACAAGCCACCAAACTTTTCGGTGCTTACTTAAGGAGCTTTTTAGGCCTTGATTAGTCGATTTAGAAGTCCACTGTGAGGTTGAAAATTGGCATGAATTAAGCACAACGAAAATTAATGAGACAAGAAGTCCCAAAAAGGTTTGCGAACTTGCCTGTAACGGGAAAACTATCCGCCAAAGAGTCCTTAGCAAGTAGTAGCGGGATGACAAGTAAAAAATATCAAAGGGGAATATCAAAACCAAAGAAACAGCACAGTATAATAAGACCTGCGAAAGAGAAAAAAAATTAACTGATTGTATTTTCATTATACCAGTGATAATCAAGAAATATGGAGGTTTACTCCTGACAATGCAATAAATGATAGTAGAACGTTATTGTTTCATCATATAGTCATGATATTCAGAAAACATTTTTTCACTTGTCATCCAACTGTTATTTCTTGTACCAAATTATACCAAAGGCAAGCCATAACTATATCTTCTCAATCCTGCTTCAAATTTTGCAGCCCAATAACTAGTTTCCTAGTTCGCATGTATAATCTTCAAAAACCAACATGTTTCACATTCACAATTCAGCAAACTCATCTCTTTCTCTAAGCATGAGTGAATTGTAGTAGTTTGTTTTTTCAGCATAGTAACTATTTTAAAAGTTCACATATATTATCTCCACCATGTTTCAAATTACAGTTGAACAAACTAAAAGACTCATCTGATTTTTCTCTATGCATGGGTGACTTATGAATAATTGGCATGCGATGACATTACAAGTTAGGTGGGACCACTACCAGAGGACCACACTGTTACAACTAAATAAACGGACAAACTTTCAATTGTTTATGGCACTCATGCTTAAGTAACTTCCCCAACTTTGTAAACTATTTAAAAGTGATAAGGTCAACACAGATGAAATTGACATCAAGATAACAACAATCACCTTGATGATTCTATGAAATGAATCTAATATATATCTATATCTATATATATATATCTATATCTTTTTATCAAAAATGAATTTCTTCCATTCAAAAAGCTAAACTTTGTGCACTTGATTGCTCATGTAGGGGAAACCAGAAGTCCTCTTGAATCATAAACATGTTATTGCAAGAAGTCTTTTTACAGTGATGGAAATGAAAATAGAACCCGCAATAAATAACTAAGTAAACAAAAGCACTTGTCAATAAAATATAAGATCATCTATTACACTGGTTGTGATGCAGCCAACGACACTTCTCCATGAGAATATAGATAAAGATACGCTGTCATGCTAGTAGGGACAATGATAGTCATCCATGTGGCAACCTGCAATGATCAAAATGGCAAGTTATCCTGAGAAAGTGCATATGAAAACAATAAAATTAAATCACATTAGTTAGAAGAAAATCTAAATTATGACATACTAAATAATTTCAACATAAGAGAAAAGAAAAGGAAAAGACATGCTACAATACAAAAAAAAGTGATTCCTCTATAGGGGACATTTTTCTGCTCGAACAACACATTATGTGCCGCATAACTCATTTTGATCATTTAGTGCTGACTATCATATATCCAACAGGTAACTGGAGCCTGGATCATTAACAAACCACAGCAGGCTATATAAATTCCAACTATGACATATCTAATCCATTTATTTTAAGATACAAAACCTTCCATATTTCTCTGTGAGTAAGATGATTTTGGTCCAGATCAAAAATTTTGGCATAGCTGATGGTAGACTGTGCAAAAACCCACAAATTAACTCCCCAAAGCCAAACCATCATAGTCTGCACAACCAAAACCAAAAGCATGTGAAATATTTACCCACTGTAGAGAGAACTAGATTAATATAGTCTAGTGTCACTCAAAACAAAGATAACTAACCACAAGAAGAAGAGGATTGTAATACAAAAATGCCTCATAAAGAAAGAGGTCCCGCAAATTCACACTCATTCTCATAACAGAATCCCATCCAATCTACAAAAATTAAAAAATATCCATTAAAGAACATGATCGTGTGAAAGCAGGTAATAAATACCACTTATAAGCAAATCGAAGACCATAAGACTCACCTTGCAGCAAATAAAACCCCAGAGAAAAAACAACAGTACCTGTACGGACCAATTAACCTCATTTAGCATTTCCAAACACCTCAATACAAGAAAAAGCAAATGGAGTGCCAAACAAGTAACCACAAAAACCTTGAATCTCCATAACAATATTGGAGAAGGCATTATCGCTGCAGTAGTAATCGGTAAACTAGCGATTTTCAAATCATTCGACCCCGTAGAATGTAACAAACCTTCCATCTCAACATTTCCCTCTTCCTTATCTAACAGCACACAGATAAATCATTATATCTAAATTTATTTTTCTGAAAACAGCACACGGATAAATAAAAAAATGACGGATTAAATTCAACATCTGTATCTAAAACAGCATTAAGATAATCTTATTATTATTGCTACCAAGATCAAAGACGACAGGTCGGCTACCAGACTTCCTTAAATGCGGACTTTTGCTAGGCGGAATCACTTGACCTCCAAACATAGATTTAATTGCTGATGCTATACAAAACTGCAGAACAAAAAAATATAAATTAATATAAGAATATAGCAATAGACTACATATACTAAAATACGAACAAAAATTAATTAATTAGTTTATCAATGATCGATTTGAATGCTTAGAGTTAAGTGAAATTGGATCTAAGCTAAATTGTAAATGCATTCCCATAAAAATAACAAGAAAATGTGAAATTATATTAAAAAAAGAAATGCAATGATAAAATTAACAATAAATAACAAATAAATGCGGCTTGAAGTAAACAAGAAATCTACATTGCGAAAACTGGAAAAATTAGATGATTAATTAAATAACTGAAGCAGTGATTAACGTTTAGGCTAAAATTAGAGTGAAAAATCAGATCTAAATTTAAAACTAAAAATGAAAATTCAACGGTACTGAACTGGATTAAGTGATTAACAGCAACGGCAACATGTTACGAGCCTAACACAAGATGAATGTGAAAATTTTGGATTACAAGAAATTCACAGAGAGATAGTCGATTAATTGATTACAGAGCGATTGATTAAAGAAGAAACTGAGGATTTGGATCTAAACTGGATTAGAAAGGGAAAAATTGAGATCGAGAGAGAGAAACTTACGGAGGAAGGGAATAATTATTGTTAATTATATTTTTGAGATTATATTTATTTATTTGTCTTGTTTGTTGGAGGGATTTTTGAGTGCGAAAAAAGGAAAGGAGGGAGGGGCGTTCGGAAGTCTGAACTGATTGAACCGGACCGGTTCAAGCAAAACTAAACTAAGTATAAAATGTAAACAGGTTTAATACGAAAATTTCTCTCTCAAACCCTAATCAATACCTCTTAACTCTCAGCCGCACGCCCTTCCTCTTCCCTGACCATGCTCTATCGATCTTCTTTGAAACTCTCGATCTTCCCAGCCTCTCTAAAACTCTCTGCCTTCTCCCCCGCCTCTCTGTCAAAAGGTAGGGTTTAGGGTTCAGGTCTTTATAATTAATCAATTATGTCAGAAAGGAAATGTATAGAACATCCTATTTGCACCAATAGTCATGCATTCCAATATGTTGGGACCAATCTTTACCGTTAATTTGATCAGTGGGAAAGAAATTGATTTGTTGTCCGCTTGACCTAATGAAATGCGCGGTGAAACCAGGTGATCTTCCTGGCCCGTCTGCTACCCGGTTAATAAAGACAACAAGCCGAACCTAACCGGTTCGGTTTGAACCTGTTTCAGGTTCAAATCTGCAAAATGATAAAAAACCGGTTCGGTTGGGTTTTTGATCAGACCGGGCCGAACCCGGTTTTGAACACCCCTAACCAACACCGGCGAACCGACTATTTGATTATGTTTGATACTGCAAGGATTAATTAGTTTGTTCTAATAAACTATAAGGACTAAAGTGTAATTTACTCAAATATAAAAAAACAAAAACCTTAAACCCTAGAATAAAACCCTACCCTTCTTTTCTCGGAGAGAAACAAAACGAAAAGTAGAAGGAAAGAAAGAAACCCTTCTTTTTTTGGTTATTAATCACTTCCTTGCTGTGTTTTTCAGGGTTTAGCCTACAACAGCCTGCAAAAAGCTCCAGGGATTGCATATCGTTTTTCGCTTCTTGCTCTTATTGCTGCTGATTATTTATATTTTGACTAACCTACAGTTTTTGCTATATTTATAGTACTATATAGATATATATATAGAGAGAGAATATTGAGTGAATTTTTACAGATGGCGATGGATGGAAGTTTCAGTCATGAATCGGCTCTGGAAAGATTCCTTACTCGTTGCCCGAAGCTTGCGACGATTGACAAGCTCCAACGTTTTTTAGAAACGGTACTTCACTCGACTTTTTTTTTTTTGGTTTATGTGAAATTTGGTGTTTTTTTATGTGTTTTTTTGGGTGCTAATGGAATAATAAAACAAAAAGATATTATGGTTTTTTGTTTTGTTTTTTTTCTTGGGGTTTGGCAGGGGCATACTGTGACGGAAGAAGAAGTGAAGTTGTTGGCAGAGCTGTTTCTGAACCCTACTTATACTATCCCTTTGATTGGTTCTTTTCGGCCGGTAGCTCGAATGATAGTAGATCAAGCTGTGGCTTTGCTTAGGAACTGCAATCTAAGTTCTCATTCAGATGATATAGAAGGGGATTTTGTTGATGCTGATGTTCTTTATGTTATTGAGCACTATGAACGGAGTGGGAGGGGTTTGGAGCTTCACGAGCTTGCTTGCCTGGCCTTTTGTCGTGCCATTGATTTGGACCATTCTTTATTGGGGTAAGGACATGTTCATGCTATTTACTGTTACCTGGTGCTTCACTTCTTAAGACGTGAATAATTAATGATACTTAATGATACAAAGCAACAATTTCTTGATGTCTAAAAACAAATGTTCAAGAAGGACAACAGGGTGCTGCACCCTGGAACTGAGGCAGTATACTTGAAAATGCCTTGACGAAGAAAAAGTATAGAAACAGGAATATAATCAAATTAGCCAATGAAATCTAGAAGATGTTTACACTGTGTCAGGAAGCTTGAATAACCACAGCCTTTTGTCATTGATGGATTCATATGGGTGCAATGGATGCAAGTATCCATACTTCCCTGCCATATACAACAAGGGTTTATGAAGTTTTTAGCTTGCCATTGCTAACTGCCCCTTTATGTAAAGACAAAAAGGCTTACATCCTATAGAACTGAAGAAAACATTACTAGTAGGTATTTAAGTATATGAGCATATGCCATGAATCTTAATGTTGATTTATACTCTCAACATTGAAAAGTTTTACCTGGAAAATTAAATTTGTTGTACTCTTGCATATTTTTAGAATGATGAGTTCATATCGATAACACCCCCCACATGACATAATTATGGCCTTGCCATAGACAAGTTTTGATTCAAGTGTTCCATATAACTCATACAGATTTTGCCATCATTTCCCTCATGTACAAGATTAACCTTTTCACCTGAATATCCCTGTAATTATTCTGCTCGAACCTTTTGCTGAATCTGCTGAGGTGGATTGTGTTGGTGCTGCAGTGCTGTTGTAAACTTACACCTAAAGAAATGTTTGATATATGATATGGTTGCTAATTTGAGACTTGCAGAGCTCTTTTAGTTATGCTGGTTTATGAGATACAGGCATGGTAATTGGTGCAGGTCTGTCATAACTTACTTTAAGTTTGCTCCTCCTCCTTTTGAACGCATATCGAGGAACAAAGTAGTTTCTGAGGCTCAACTGTTCCAGGTATTTACCATAATTTATATTTTATCAATTTTCAATTGGAACTCTGTGTTCCATTTCTAGTTTGAAAAATACACTGATTCTGTTTGTGTCTCAACTCATCTAAGACATGCTTCTGAATAACAAACGGTTGCCATCCTTGAGGTCTTGTTACTGGTTGGTTGTCTTGCATCTCTATTGAACTTCATATATGTGGTAGTGTAGCCTTTTCTTTCCCTTAAATTTAGAGAACTTGTCATTTATTAAGTGAGGCCATGGTATACATGATGGTAAAGCAGAGTTGTAAACAATGCTGTGTTCAATGCTAAATTGTTGTTTTGCATCTGTAAACTGAAATAGTTCAGAGGTTTTTAGAATGGTTACATCAGCTGCTTCTGACTTTAATCTCCCTTTTCATTGAGAAGGATCCCTTATTCTTCTATTTTTTTTGCATTTCATTCCAAGAAAATATTTGTTGGAATCATTTTAATTGCTATTATAAGTAGACTAAGAATTATTGTGGATGTGCTAGCTATGCTTTGCTGTTGAGTCTTGAAATGGTTGTTTTCAGTTTTAAAGCTGTTATAGACTTCTATAAGGGGTATATCTAGGAAGGTAGATATAATTCCACTTCTCTTGTCCTTGACCAGAGAAAATCCAAAAATCTAGTAATTTAATTACACCTTTAAATATCCTAGGAAGATATGAACTGCTTATTTTCTGCATTTTTTAATATTTGATGCTATTGTTTTTTCTTGCATTTTTTTAATAGCCCATAGGCATCTTTTTAAGATGAAAGGAACACCTATACAAGCATGGCTGTATTGGAAGACAAGAAGATATGAATTAATGATGAAAAAGAATGGCTATTTAATCAGGAGAACAAATCCATCATCTAAAAGACAATAGATAAATGACCTAGAGAGAAGCATGAAACTACAATAAAGAGCAATCTAAAAGGAACGCTCCAACAATCCCTTGTGAGTCAGAGAGATTGGAGGAACATTCCTGTAAAAATCTCAGATGCATCATCTGAAAGACATTGGTAAAGTAAAAGACATAGAGAGAAGATAAATTTAGAGCAATCTAAAATGAATACTCCTGCAAAATCATCATATGCATCATTTAAAATAATAAACGACCTAGAGATAAGCTAAACTTAGAGAAATCTAAAAGGAACACCCATGCAAAACCCCCATATACATCACCTAAATGAGGCTAGTGGTTCTATCCCATAAAACTGATGTATTAGGAAATGGGTAATAACTGGTTATGGTGAAGAGGGGGTATTAGAAGCTAAATTTAGAGAATCTTATCTTCTTAATTATTCTTGTATGAAATGGTTGCTCTAATTTGTTTAATATGAAGTTTTGCAGTGGAACCCAATGAAAATAGTTGAATTTACTGCTTTGTTGTTACAAGCCAAAAGCTCAGCTTGTTGTACCTAGTAGTGATCACTTCTTGTGTTAGGTTTTGTGCTAAATTGAGTATGTCTCAATAAGTATTCCTAGTTTTGATTGATTTTTCTTAAATAATGTTAGCCTTAATGATGGTGTGGAATGGCACGAAAGTATCCATATTACTGACCCCAACTAGTTTGGGATTGAGGCTTCGTTTTTGCTTTTCTATGGTGCAAGAAAGGAGTAGTGTACTTTTGTTTGATTTTTTTCACGTCAGAAGTTCATTGCTTTTGGGTTAATATGATACTTCTTCTGTTTTGTCAGGCTGCAAATCATTACTTACTTGCTGTGAGGATATCATACCGCCTCCTCCTTATGCAACCTGAGTTCTTTTCTGAACAGTGGAACTGGTCCTGTTTTTTGGACCACGTAAAGAAGTTAGTAAATCTTGATTTGGTCCATGTTGCCAAGGATGCAAAGGTGATCGCAGATATAAAATGGTGCGGGATACAAATTCTGTGTACAATTTTGGGAATGAGTGACAAAGCAGTGGAAAATTTTGGTGTTGGAGCTGAGGAAGCAACTTTGTGTTTGTTGCGGTTGGTTCTTGTACATGTTGTCGTGTTTATGCGTTTAATTTTTTTCAGCCTTCTAAGTTGCTTGTCTGCTGCTTTAATTTTCAGCTGGGAGGAGTTTTGTCAGGATGTAGCTATAGAGAAGTTTTGCCTATGCGTTGGATCTTCTGAGCAGACTAACTTTGGTTCTTCCACTAGAGGCATCAAGTTCGGTCAACAAAACTTTCTAAAGTCTTGTGGTCTTAATTCTCTGATATCATCACATTGTCATCAAATTGAGCCAGTGATTAAGAGTCGAAGGGTGGTGACATGGTAGGTATTTACCAAACTGAAATTATGATAAATTATTCTTTTGTTTACATGATGAAATGATTTTTTCAACAATAATATTCTTACATCAGTTTGTGATAATAAATGGTAATGGCTTTGTAATGATATTATTTAAAGTCTCTTTCAGAAATTTATGCATTTGATTTTTTGGTTTTACCATTTTGGATTGTTCTGGACCTGTGGTTCAAAAACTTGACCATTTCTATATTTATTTTTAACATAGGTTTTGTGGGTTCACTTTCTGATATTGCTCTCTTCCAATTCAGGGATGAAAGGTCAACTGCCTATCCATTTGTTGTAACATCCATGATGAGTAAAAGCTTTGAGATGGTGCTCTTGGCAGTGAGTCAAAAATGGCCTGTGCTACTGTATGGCCCCCCTGGGGCTGGGAAAACTGCTCTCATTAACAAGTTGGCTCAGGATGCTGGGAATCAAGGTACTTAACTAGTTAAATATAGGATTCTGCCAAGTTGACATTTTCATTCATTGACCTGCTTAGTTAAGAAGAAATTAAAGAAGAAATAAAGAACTAAAAAGGAGAAGAGGAATAAGATGAAGTAGTAGGTGAGATGAGAGAGAGGAAGAAAAATAAGTGAAGAAAGGTTGTAGGCACAACTTTGTTGCCTCTTGAGCTATATATATGTGTGTATGTGTGTGTGCAATCACATGGTTGCCTCTGACAGCATTAATCTAGCTAAATGCCACTGACTTCTCTCTTGAACTTCTGGCCCTTTCTGGTTTTTAAACTTTCCTGAGATGTGTGTGGGTAATCACGTTAGTACCCCTGGCAGCATTATTCTAGCTAAATGCCCATGACTCTCCACCTTGAACCTCTGACCCTTACTGCTGTTCAAACCTTCCTGAGATGCCCACCAGCTCTTTGTGAGTATCCTTAACATTATTATGTCTTAAGTTTCATGGAAGTTCCAAACTGTATTGTTGTTAAATACTATTCTATATGATGAAAAAGGGGATGAATACATACAAAAAGAAACAGATGAATCATGTAAGAGAGCCACATGAAATTTCTAGTATTTAATTGCCCAAGAAAGCTGCAATAATTGACAACAATGCCAACATAATAAGTTTGATCTAACCATATCAACTGGACTCTTAACTTGAGTTTTTAGTCCATGCAACACTGCATTTAAAAAAAAGAGGAACCCGACTTCTCAATGTTGATCATGTCATGCTTCATCTGTAATTGCATGTCATTTGATAATGTCTTATGGATTCTAATACACTGAAACAGCAGTTGTATTGACTATATGCTGCTCATAATTTGAAATGCTGTTATAATGGCAACATAATGGGTATTAGTACTTGTCTTGCAGTATAGAATAAGCATGACATGCTTCTTGTGCATGTAAATTTTCAATTGTTGTGTTCTTAAAAGCCAGACTGTTCTCTTCCTATTCTTCTTTTAAAAACTGAAAGATTGATACCAATTTGGTGTATTTTCATTTTAGCACCAGTTTGTGAAGAGTTATTGGGGGCTTAGTTTGCATTGGGAATGGTTGGAATGATAGAACATATCTTGTCAAAGTTTGTCCTTATTAGGGGTTTTGCTTGTATGCTAGAGTGGGGAATTAATGGCACTAGAAGAAATGAGAGTGTTAAAGTTCTTGCTGTAATTTAAAAGAAGATAGAATGACATTTAAACTGTATTGATTTAAAGGTTGATGCGGCACTTAGAGAAAAAATAAATTCTCTTCTATTTAAAATGCTTTATTCAAGTTCAAGAGATGGCTGGGATAAATGTCTTAATTTTTAAGTATTAATCAAACAAATGACATTAGGTAAATAAATATGGAAGAAGAGGGTTCATGTACCCTGTCATAACCAGTTTTGGAATAAATTCTTTTGAGTTGAATTGTATGTGTGGAGTTTCTTGATATCTCTAGCTGTTGGAAGAATACTGACACCCTGCATATAGCGAACTTGTTGCCCCTTTGTTTTTTTTTTCCTCGTGAACTGCTCCTATCCTTTTCTTTGGTGCTGCTGACACTAATTTTTTATATTGTTTTTGGGGTCTTCTTTCCATCTCTCTGTCTCCATTTCTGTTCCATCCCACATTTAGTTCTATCTATTCACATGGATGATCAAATTGATGGCAAAACACTGATCGGGAGTTATGTGTGTACTGAGCAACCCGGTGAATTTAGATGGCAACCTGGGTCACTTATCCAGGTAGGTTTGCTTTTCAAAGAACTCCTACAGCTTAATTCTTTTGACTGCGATATGCACTTTCTACCCACTTGTAATGTGTTATATGGTTTCCAATTTCATTAGGCTGTTCTGAATGGATATTGGGTTGTATTTGAGGACATTGACAAAGCACCATCGGATGTGCAATCAATCTTGTTGCCTTTGTTGGAAGGTGAAATCTCTTTCATTACTAGTCATGGAGAGGTAACTATTTGTTTCTCATTGTTATTTTCATACAGAGAAGTGGTCTTTAAACTCATATGCTCATCCAATAATGTCAGAACTTTAAAGCTGAATAAATACACTTCTTCATTATTTTTTTTTGTCCAAGGAGTTGAAACCATAAGATATATGGTTATTTTGCATCTCTAGCTTCTATTATTTTTGTAAATGTGGTTTATTTTAAAGGTTCATTTTTATACATTTTTTTAATGATGTCTCTATCTAGTTATCTCTGTTACCTAGTTTGTTCTCTGTGTGTGTGTGTGTTTTGAATAATGATGAGGATCTTGGACATTTTAGGAAATAAGGGTGGCGGAGAGTTTTCAACTATTTTCTACCATCACCACTTCCAAGAGCAATGTATCTCACACAGCAGAAGGTTTGTACTAGGAGTCATTGAATATGCTCAAATATGCCCTTTGGCCATCTGTCCATAATTGTAGTTGGAGTACAGTTGGCTGAACCAGAGATTTCAGTTGCAGGTGGAAGTTCACTTAGCACACTTTGGAGGAGAGTGATGATTGGATTGCCAAGTAATGATGACTTGGAAAATATAATGAAAGCGTGGTATCCAAGTTTGGGACCTCTCACTGGAAGACTTATAGGTGGGATGTATGAAATGTTAAGGAATTTTCAGTTCCAGATTATGGATCACTTACAGTAATTTTGTTTTGGCAGAAACAATGGAAAGAGTCAATCCTTCTCCATCTGGAAATTCTGCCTGCTTAAGCTGCCTTAACAGGTTCTCATTAAGGTAATGGATGATGCTTACCACTCAATGAATATATTGCCTTTTATAAACCAATCAGATTATTGTAACCGGCTTTTGGATCCTGATGGCAGGGACCTCCTTAAATGGTGCAAACGAATAGCAGAATTAGGTTTGAATGGGGATATTCTGACAGCTTATCAGTGCCATCTTATCTATCAAGAGGTCTTTTTTGTAAAATGCATCTCGCCTTGTTACTATTTCCCTTTTCTTTTATTTCCTTCTATCTAGATGAATTGCATGATCTGTATCCTATGGATAAGCCTGCTCTTGAACTACAATTAATGAGTGTTGTTGGTTTCTACCTTTAGGCTGTAGACATATTTGCGTCCTTTTCAGTCCCTTCTGAAAATCGACTCTCTGTAATGAGAGACATTGCAAAGTTGTGGGGAGTTCCCATCTCAGAGGCAGGAATCCTATATCCTTGTAAACCTGAAATTCAGGTACTCGTTGATTTAGATGCTATTAATTTCTGACATTTTAGGAGTTGCTACTTGTTACACTCATGTCTGGAGTCAACTGCAGAATTTGTTCACAGAATTAAGAATTGGTCGAGTTACCCTGCAACGCAGTGAAACTGTGGTTAGTGAAACAATTTGAAATTGTCTCAATCAGTTTAGTCTGTTGTCTGCTTCGCTACTGACATACATACATACATATATATATTATATTTGATCCTTTCAGGTGCATGGCCAAGAGAGACTTGTTGAGATGCGGAGTTCTCTGTATGTGCTCGAGCAAATAGCTTGCGCTGTTAAGCACAATGAGCCCATTCTCTTGGTTGGTGAAACTGGAACAGGAAAGACAACACTTGTACAAAATCTAGCTATGATGCTGGGTCAGAAGCTTACTGTTTTGGTATGTCATAGAGGACTTCTCGCCCCCCTTCTCTCTCTAGCTTCAAAGCTCCATGCTGATTGAATTTTGAGTTCTATATATAGCACATAATATGATAAAGTTCGTTTTCTTTTCCAGAACTTGAGTCAACAAAGTGACGTTGCTGATTTGTTGGGGGGATTTAAGCCCATAGATTCACTATCTATATGTATTCCTCTGTATAAGGAGTTCGAGATTCTATTTTCCAAAACATTTTCGATGAAGGTATTTTCATTTTCAGGGAAAAAATATCTGCTTCCTATTAAGTGTCTACATAAATAACTCATGCCTCTTGTATGTTCTTGTCCAGGAAAACGATAAAATTTTTGCTTACTTACAAAAGCAAATGAAGAACAAGAACTGGAAAATTTTATTAAATGGATTTAAAAAGTATGTTGATAATTTCCAAAAAAAATTACAGAGCGAAAGATCTGGGTCTGGGAAGAAACGGAAAAAACCTTTGGATGAAAATATCAGAGCTTGGGAGAGTTTCTCTGTAAAACTTGAAGCTGCTCTTCATCAAATCGAAGCTTCATCTGGAATGCTATTTTCATTTGTAGAAGGATCCTTTATTACTGCTCTTAGAAATGGGGATTGGATTTTGCTTGATGAGGTGAATTTGGCTCCACCTGAGACCTTGCAAAGAGTTATTGGTGTCCTTGAAGGAGAATATGGGTCACTTTGCTTAGCTGAAAGAGGGGATGTTAGTCATATACCTAGAAATCCCAGTTTCCGTATATTTGCATGCATGAATCCCGCAACTGATGCTGGGAAGCGAGACTTGCCGTACTCATTGCAGAGTAGATTTACAGCATACTTTGTTCATGATGTGTTGGATAGAGATGATTTGAAGTTATTTATTAACAAATTTATGGAGGAAAGCATATCAAATATTGAACTTGAAAAGAAAATAATTGATTTCTATGAAGCAGCCAAAATGAACTCTGAAGAAAGGCTGCAAGATGGGGCCAATCAAAAGCCACAATACAGTTTAAGGTCTTTATACCGTGCACTAGAATATACCAGGGAAGCAAAGGGAAAATTTGGATTTCCAAAAGCAATTTATGATGGATTCTGCATGTTCTTTCTTACTATGTTGGACAGACCTAGTGCCAAGATTATGAAAAAGATGATAAGGGAGAAATTGCTGGGAGGAAATAAACCTTTACCTGTACCTTTTGATGCTTACTTGAGGATTACAAAAATCTCTGGTTTTGATGATTTATATAAGAATTATGTTCTAACGAAGAGTGTTAAGAAGCAACTTGAGAACTTGGCACGTGCAGTTTTTATTAAGAGATATCCTGTTCTGTTACAGGGTCCCACTTCTAGTGGGAAAACTAGCCTTGTTCAGTATCTTGCTGCAAGAACTGGGCATGAATTTGTACGGATAAATAATCATGAACATACTGATCTACAGGAATATTTGGGTTCCTATATATCCGATGCTCAAGGGAAGCTTGTATTTCAGGAAGGCATATTAGTTAAGGCTGTTCGCAATGGTCACTGGATTGTTCTGGATGAGCTCAATCTTGCTCCTTCAGATGTGCTGGAAGCATTGAATCGATTGTTAGATGACAATAGAGAACTCTTTTTGCCTGAATTGCGAGAAACTGTTCGGGCACATCCAAATTTTATGCTTTTTGCCACCCAAAATCCACCTACGTTCTATGGTGGGCGTAAAATGCTTTCCCGAGCCTTCCGAAACCGTTTTGTGGAGGTTCATGTGGATGAAATTCCAGATGATGAGTTGAGCACTATAATAGAGAAAAGGTGTAAAATCCCTGGAAGCCGTGCTAGGTTGATGGTTGAAGTAATGAAGGAGTTACAGTTGCATAGGCAGAGTAGCAAAGTTTTTGCTGGGAAACATGGATTCATAACTCCACGAGACTTGTTTCGCTGGGCAAATCGTTTGAGGGCTTTTGGAGATTCTAAAGAAGTCATGGCTGAGCATGGTTATTATCTTTTGGCTGACAGATTGCGGGATGAAAGAGAGAGGCATGTGGTTCAAGAAGTTTTAGAAAGGCGCCTCCGTGTGAAAATTGTCAGAGAGCATTTGTACAAGGTATCTTTCCATTGAGTGCATTTAAACTTGTTCATGGATATGCTTAATGCTTTTAAATGATTCATTCTAGTGTATTGAAACTAATAGAACTTCAAGTTGATTTGATAAATGATTTAGATCTGAGTAGTTCTTTGTTTTGCTTTAAGAAAGAAGGCTTCACTGGCACCAAATTGTGTAAAATTTCCATATATATCCTTCACTACACCGGCTGTTAAACATATGCCCTATTTTTGATGTTTATTGCACAAGCCTTTGGTTGACCATATTATATTCAATATTTATCAGGTAGTTGCCAAAAGTTCCATGCTTTTGCAGCCTTGCCGCCTGCTAGCCAATAAGTTTGGTGTTATGAAGGCATAGACCAGTAATGGTACACTTTAGGCGTGACTTAATTGGAGTCTTCTTGAATTTGGATTTTTTTTTTGCTAATCCTAATGTATGAACCATTTAAATTTCTAATGTGTTATCCTTTGACTTTTACCTATGTAATGTTTTTGTTGTGTTTCAACATGTATTAAATTGCAGGTAATGTGGTGATTCATTCCATTCCTTTGTGTCTAAAGGATATTTGCCTTGTTTTCTGCTTTTTGCTTCCCTCAATATAATTCTACTATTGTTCCATCCTTTCAAGGGCCGTAACCTAAATGATTGGTTCAAAGATTCTTATTTTTGGTTTTATCTATAATCAATTTGTTGTTTGTTTTATTCATTTCCTGATTTTTTCAGGAATCAGTTGCAAGGGAATCAGAATCAATTGGAAGCGATTTGCAGAGTTTGGGCAAGTATGAACTTATAAATTATGAACTCAAACATAAAAACTTCCTTTCTTGAATTTTTCTTTAATTTATAACATGTTTCTTTCCAGTGTCATACTCACCCGGAGCATGAGGAGATTGTATTTCCTCGTCAAGCGTTGTTTTGAGTTGCGTGAACCTGTACTTCTTGTTGGTGAAACTGGTGGTGGGAAGACTACTGTCTGTCAGTTACTGAGTAGAGCATTGGGGTTAAAATTACACATCTTGAATTGCCACCAATACACCGAAACATCTGATTTCATTGGGGTTTGTGCTAATATTATTTGAGTGTTTTTGGATATATAGTTTTCAGTATCCCCTTTTATACGCTCTTTGAAATTCAACTGATGAAATGTTTTATAGGGGTTCTTTCCTGTTCGAGAAAGATCACGACTAGCATCAGAATTCAAATATAAAATTGAAAAATGGATGCTTTCAAAATCTTATACCCACTTTGCTCAGGATTTGGTGAGAATTTTTTGAATGATGTATATGCTATAGACAGGAATCTTTTAGTAGTCCTTGATGAATTGATATTCCATTTTGTATTCCTTGGATACAGGATCTATCTTCTGATATTGGTCAGGCTTCTTCCACTCTTGATCATCTCAATCTAATAATAACAAGCTATAGACAAGGCCAAGTTTCATGTCCTAATGTCAGTGCGAAAGACATCGACACTCTTGAGCAGATGAAGTGGGACCTGACATGTTTGCACCAGAAGTGGCAAACAATATTTATGTGGCAAGATGGGCCTCTAGTGCAAGCAATGAAGGCTGGTGATCTGTTTCTTGTCGATGAAATTTCTTTGGCTGATGATAGTGTATTGGAAAGGTTGAACAGCGTCTTGGAGCCAGAGAGAAAATTGGTAGGTATCCATTTATCAGGGGCCTGAGTTTTTCTTTTGTTTTTTCTTACAAGGAGGCTAAGCCCCAACATGCTATTGGCTGCTTTCCAACTGTTGGGAAAAGTGTTCTTCATTATTCATCATCAATCATTCTTATATGCTATTTTTGCTCTTGGTTTTAGTAGAAGTTGTTTTGCATCATTATTATTTGATTAAGTCAACAGGTTCTTATCTGATTTAATTTATAAGGACCATGCTTTTACATGATTCTTTATGCTTGTTATGCATATTATGGTCATTGAACTGATTGGATACATGTAGATATCCAATTTACATATTTTATTGCTGAAGGCTTCTAAATGTACCTTTGAAATGGAGCCCTCTAATCACCTCTTTTTTCTTTTGCAGTCATTGGCTGAGAAAGGACGGCCAGTCATGGAAAATATTACTGCTCATGAAAATTTTTTCGTCCTTGCAACTATGAATCCTGGTGGGGATTATGGTAAGAAAGAATTATCTCCAGCTCTTCGCAACAGGTTCACTGAAATTTGGGTTCCTCCTGTTTGTGATTTAGATGAACTGGGAGATATTGCTTCAAAAAGGTATGTCCAATTAAGAAAGTTGTCCTCTGGGGTGGTGCTTGCGAAACAGAATCAAAAGCTTTCATTCTTCAATTCCAATCCTTTTTTTTCTTGTCTGCAGACTTTCCAATCCAGAACTCTCATACATTTTGGGTGCTATGCTGAAGTTCTGGGAGGTAACTTTTGTTTGATACCCTTGTTGCTGCTTTGTCTTTGTTTTTGCTTATGACCGATGATGAATAGTTTGGTACTTTTGCTTGTCCAAGGAGTTGATGGCAGAATCTGTTTCCAATGAGACCCCTACTCCTTCTGTGTGTGTTGTACATTGACATTTCCTTTTGGTGGGGGTTGGACACTTGAAACCTCTTTAATTGAAGAGATACCATTTCTTCATTTTGGAAGATATTGTTGCATTGGAAAAAATCCTCTCTTTAGATTGGTCTTAATACCTTGAAAGTTTTGATATTTGTGGCTTAGGTGGTAGGTTTCTTTTATGTTTTTCACTTGATGAGATTCAGCACCTTCAGACTTTGTGCTTGTGTTTTTTCCCAGAAATCCTTTTAGAGTTTCCACCTAGTATGGTGACAAATTTTATTAATGATTATGAACATGGGTTTCTCTTTGTTAGACATATAGCTTGTTATTGGTAATTTATTCTGTTCTTCTCCTCTTTTTTTTGGGATGAGGTTGCCCAGATCAGTGAAATGTTCTGGATTGATTTTAACTTTGCCATATGGTCATGGCTGTTATTTTAGTTTTTCCTACCATGAAGTCTTGGCTTGTAGTTTTTAGGAGTTTTCCTTTTTTTTTTCCCTGTTCTATATAGCAGCTACTCTTTTTTAGTTAAATGAATCTATATAGCTTTGAATGGCCTTTACATGCTTTTAAACTGAAGGTTGTGTTGCTTATTGTTTTTTTCTCTAGCTTCTTGTTTGGCTTCATGCTATTGTAGTTAGCATGCAGATGATGGTTTGACTTCTTGATTTCTGTATTTTACTTTAAATGATATATTCATTTAAAATAGTTATTTCATGTTTGCTACAGTGGTTCAACAAGCTAGAGAAAGGGAGGACGCTCACTGTGAGAGATCTCCTCTCTTGGATTCAGTTTATTATGGTGACCAAAGAAGGTTTAGGACCTGATTGTGCATTCCTCCATGGGCTTTTCCTTGTTTTACTTGATGGAATAAGCCTAGGTAATTCTTGTAATGCGAATATCAATTGTGTTTTCTCATTCTTGATCCAGGTAGTAGGTTGAATATTTATCAAGATAGCCCCTTCTTTTTTCTGTCAACTGCATTTTCTCTTCCTTGGTCTAGTTAGAAGGTTTACAGTCTTGAAATTCAAAACTTTTCATTTCATATTCAGAAAAGGAACACAATAATAATGAATGGTACTTCAATAGTTATAATGTGATGTGAACTGGACTTTGTTTCTATTTTCCCTTGATATGTCTTGAAAGGCTTAAATTTCCTTTTAATGTTTTTTTTTTAATTTAATTATATGCTGTTCTGCATTCTTTTGATTATAATGGTTTTCATTTGGTGGTTTGGGGAGGAAGAGAAGAAATCCCATTTTGTTTTTGGTTCATTGGGAAGAATTTAACTGAAGACCTAGTTTGTTCTTAACCTTTAAGCTCACACCTCACCAAGTTTGCAAGTTAGGAATTGTAATTTTTAGCTTCCAATAACGTTCTATTAATCTGTTATGCGTTTTCAAAAACTAGTGATTGAACCTTTAATTATGATATCTTTCATACAGTCTACACTTAAGCAAACTGTCAAAGTTAGAAAGGATGATGCAGCAGCATCATAGTATTTTCAATCCACTAGATAGGGGAATTAACATGGGTCAAATCTTTTATATGTTTCAACTGTGAAGTCAAAACTTTGAAAGTGTTCACTTGCTCTTCTTGATTTATATCAATTGGTTTTTTTTTTTGGTTCAATTTTCTAAGAGGCTAGGCTTCACATTATTTGGCATTTCTTGTACAATCAGTGTGTCACAATTCCCTCCTGTTGTCCTCTCATAGCATTTCCATTTGTTTGAGTTTTCAGGTACTGGTATTTCCAGAAAGGATGCAGGATTATTTAGAGAGACATGCTTGTCTTTTCTTTTGAAAGAATTGAAGGTGTGTTAAGTACTGGTTGCCTTTGGCTGAATACAACACCTATTTGGCTTCTCTAGTGATTAGTGCAAATATAGCATATCTTTATTTTCTTTATTTCCATCTCTGACATCTGCATATGGCATTTGGTAACCTTTCATGTGCTTATAATGATCTATCCAAAAATTTGAATAATATTTTTTTAAGAGATGGCATTTGCTAACCTTTCTGAAGTACTAGAATAAAACTTAATTGTTGTGATGGATATATCCACATTATTTATAATTTGATGATAAAGAAACCTTCAAATTAATTTATTATTATACATGTCTATATAAAATGACAACAACCAAAATCCTAACAAAACCCGTGGAACATTCTCACTGAATTTTAATTTTAAATCTAATTTTTTTTAAAAAATAATTTTACTTTTGTTTGTAAATTTCTAGTTATTCCTCTTTATATAATTTAATTACTAGTTCACTCACACATTCATTTTTTATTTTCTTTGTATAATTAAGTGGTTCAAATTAACAAAAATAATTACACGCGCTTGTATTCTTTTTCACCCATAAAAAGCAAATGTAGGCTTTTCATCGCTTGAGGATATATTTTATTTACACAAATAAATTATGCTTTCAAAATATTTTTTCCAAGTTTGATTTTGGATTCTATTTTAACGACTTGAGTTAATCATTACACTTGTTAACTTTATAAACCAAATAGCGAAAAAGGTGCGATGGTAATTCATGATAAATAACGAACTATGTTGAAGCATTTGGTTAGACTAAAATAATCCTGAAATAATGAATTAATCTTGCAATTAAGATACCTTCAAGCAAAACAACCTACCATTACACCAAGTTGTTTGTTGTGTACATAAGTCCCTATTTATGGCTATACTAGAGGATAATGTTGTGACCACTGCTGCAAGTTGTAAGGATGTTTATTTCTGCTGTCACAGGAGGATAGTAATCAACATGAACTTTCATTTATTGAAAATTATGGCTGGGGCGATCTTGGAGAAACTGGCAATATTTCATGCAGTGATGATATGCAGTGTGACCATAGATTTGGTATAGATCCATTTTACATTGAAAAAGGTAAGTTATATGAATCATATGCTGTCTTCTTATGTTGATGGAAATTTTATCTGCTTGCAATACCGTATTTGTTTTGAGGAACCTGTAAACACTTCAGGTATCATCAAATATATTGTTCTATATATTTTTCTGCAGTATAGTTCTCTAACGTGTTGCAACTGTTTCATTTCCTTCAATTTGATCTTGTTAAACTTTTTCTGAATTTCAATCAGTTTATATGTTTCATTTTTTTTTCTTTCAAATAGCATGCTGTATGTTTTTGTCATTAATGCTTAGCTGGTCAGGGTTTATCCTTGTGCAGTTATAATACCTTGGCAACTTATGGGTTATGTTTATAGGTTATGAAAAATGTGAGGCTGGTGGTTTTGAATTTTTGACACCAACAACACGAAGAAATGCTTTGCGTGTATTGCGAGCTATGCAGCTTCCAAAGCCTGGTATGTTTTGCAGTACTGTTAAGTGTTTTTGTATATTCATTCTGCTAAACCAAGTCAACAAAAAAAGGTGAACTGTACTGCTTCCATATCCTTCCATATGGTGTTTTGCAATGCTTAACTTTATTTTTTGCATGCTTTGTAGTTTTACTGGAAGGCAGTCCTGGTGTTGGTAAGACAAGCTTGATTATTGCCTTGGGAAAATATTCTGGGCACAAAGTTGTCCGCATAAATTTGTCTGAGCAGGTTTGTGATTCTTTATATGAATTTTTGTTTGTCTACACCATCCCCCTTCGTTATATTATTTGACATCATCCCTTTGCTGTTCGTGGGCGTACGATGTTAAAAATGATAGTTTAATGTTGCTTGAGGTGCAGACTGACCTAATGGATCTGCTGGGAACGGACCTACCTGTTGAAAGTGATGATGGGATGAAATTTGCATGGTCTGATGGAATCTTGCTACAGGTCTAAATTTTGACTTCAAAAGCCTTTTGCATTGCTAGTAGCTTGGAAAACATATTTAATTAAGAAATTGCGAAATTGCACCTTTGCAGGCTCTAAAGGAGGGTTGTTGGGTTTTGCTGGATGAGCTTAATCTTGCTCCACAGTCTGTCTTAGAGGCACTACTATAACCCTTCTCATTAATTTTTTATTTTTTTACTTTTTCCCCAATTTATTCTTTATAATGCTTACAAGTTGACACTGATTTGATGACATTTGTTCTTATCAGGGCTTGAATGCTATACTGGATCATCGTGCTGAGGTCTTCATTCCAGAGCTTAGCCTTACCTTTAAATGTCCATCATCTTTCAGAATATTTGCATGTCAAAATCCTTTTTCTCAAGGTGGTGGCAGAAAAGGCCTTCCAAAATCCTTTCTGAACCGTTTCACTAAGGTTTGTTTTGATGTTTCCATCACTGCTCTGCAAGTCTCATATGTGCAGAACTAGTGGATGTGAATGCATCAGATGGTTCATTTGTTGTTTACTTAATGTTGGTTTCAGGTGTACATAGATGAGTTAGTAGAAGGTGATTATCTTTCCATCTGTAATTCGCTTTACCCCTCCATTCCAAGACCCTTGCTTTCAAAACTGATAGTCTTCAATAAAAGGCTATATGAAGACACCATGTTATATCACAAGTTTGGTCAAGATGGCTCCCCTTGGGAGTTCAATTTGCGTGATGTGATTCGTTCATGTCAGATCATTGAAGGTGTGGTCTCATTATTTATCTCAATTATTGTTTTTTCTAGTTATTATATTATCGGCTATTTTATAATGTAGAATTGTTGGCTTATGATTCCACTTTCAAAGTTCTATGAAGAAATACAATACAACAATGCCCTAATTTTCATAATTTCTTTTTGTGTTTCTATTTTGATCATGCTCAATTTTCTTCATGGATGAAAGGTTCATTTATTTACCAAATTTTTTTAGATTTGTCTATCTTAAATTTAGGTGTGCCTGAGAAGTTGAAGGTTGATTGCTTTCTCAACATTATCTATGTTCAGAGAATGCGTACTGCTGCTGACCGCAAAGAAGTCCTGCGGATCTATGAAGAGGTATTTGGGGTTAAACCATTCATTAATCCTCACCCACGAGTGCAGCTAAATTCTAAGTATTTGATTGTGGGGAACACCGTCATCAAAAGGAACATTTCACAGTCATCCAAGCTTTCAAACAGTGCATTGAATATTATCCCCAGTATTCGCCACAGCATGGAAGCTGTTGTCCATTGTATAAAACATCAATGGTTGTGCATCCTGGTTGGTCCACCTTGTTCAGGGAAGACTTCACTGATAAGGTTATTAGCTCAGCTCACTGGCAATGTGCTAAATGAATTGAGCCTTTCAACTACAACTGATATATCTGAGTTGCTTGGATGTTTTGAGCAGTATAATGCCTTTCGCAATTTTAGGTCTGTCATTGCTCAAGTTGAGCACTATGTTAGTGAGTACTGCAACTTGCAATTGGAGTTTTCAAAGGTGGCATTTATGAGTGAAAGAACTGATTTGATCACCAAATGGCTAGCTTTCTTATCTACTATGAATTCCAGCTCCATGGCAAGATCTACTTCTATTTATCTGGAGAACTGGGAGAGCATGATGAACTCTCTTAGTTTGCTTGTTGAGATCATTCAACAAATGAAGCTGGATGTTGTACAAAATGAATTACCTTTTTCTTGGTCAACTGAAGAGCTAAATAAAACCATCAAGGTAATCTCAAAGCTGCAAGATGATCAACAAAGAAGGTCACGTTCAGTTAAGTTTGAATGGGTGGCAGGATTACTCATCAAGGCAATAGAAAATGGGGAATGGATTGTTCTAGAGAATGCAAATCTTTGCAATCCCACGGTAATTTTTACATTCTCTTGAATTCTTGATTTATAAGTCTCCTAACACCAGTTCATAAATATCTGTTTGCTTTTCACCTGATTGTTCACCTCAGGTTCTTGATAGAATCAACTCTTTGGTGGAGCCTAGTGGTTCAATTACAGTTAATGAGTGTGGGATAGTTGATGGAAGCTCAGTGGTTCTTCATCCACACCATAACTTTCGAATTTTCCTCACAGTTAATCCAAGCCATGGTGAAGTGTCCCGAGCAATGCGAAACAGAGGAGTTGAAATCTTTATGATGCCGCCATACTGGCTACATGATGACAAAAGTGGCTGTATTGGTGCAGACTTTGAACTTAAGGATGTAAAAAGATTTCTTGTTTCATCTGGCATTCCTGTGGATAGATTAGTTGATTCAATGGCCAAAGCTCATGTTTATGCCAAGAATGAAGGCTTGCAAGTTAATGTTCAAATCACATATCTTGAGCTTGCCCACTGGGTCCAGTTATTTCATCAGCTTCTCATAAATGGTAACCAGCCTTTCTGGAGCCTCCAGCTAAGTTGGGAACATACTTATTTATCTTCTTTAGGTGAAGCTGTGGGATGGGATATTGTCAATCATGCAAAAGTTACTTACTTCTCAACCGCAACGTTGTCAGAATCTGATTTGCCCACAGAGTTTTCATTTTATTTGCCTGGCAGGTTGCCAGTGCCAATGAAGTTGAGGGATTTTATATGGTATTCAAAAGAAGCTTCTGTCAGACAGAATCTCATGTATTTGGAGTACCTTGTGTCTCAGTACGAGTTAGGATCTTTAAGGAACATGAGCTGTGTGGACAATGCTTTGTCTGCCACTAGCCACAAGGGAAACGGTTTGATGGATATGAACATGAAAGGGCAGCTTGTGTTTCCTAGGGCTCTGAACTGTATGAATACTAACTCTGTTAGGAACACAGAAATTGACATGAAGCTGACGAAGAGGATGCTATTGTTTGCTGCCAACTGGACAATTGAACAAGCAACCGGAAGTGATTATAAACTTTATCTTCTCCACTTTAGCTGGTTTAGTTCCAAACTGCAATCATGTGATCATTTTTTCAGATCTTTTCTGCATTTACTCGAACAAGAATTGGAGCATCCTATTTGGAAGTGTATTTTTCATTCCTACCATGAGCTTGCATCCCTTCCTGCTGCAGATTCAAGCCTGCATCTGACACCGTTGCTTTCACATGATTTTGTTGATTTAACTATGTCAGATGACAGGCCAGAAGTGTCACATAAATTCCTTTACAATGCTATTAACTGTATAGACCTTCTGAGGCTTTCATATCAACAGTGGAATGCTCAAAGTGAGCATGAATATACTAATGAAGC
The DNA here is from genome assembly GCA_015708895.1 of Populus ilicifolia. NCBI lineage: Eukaryota > Viridiplantae > Streptophyta > Magnoliopsida > Malpighiales > Salicaceae > Populus > Populus ilicifolia. The sequence continues at coordinate 411,835 of SRLM01015252.1, forward strand.
TCAGCATTTCAAACCTGTCTTCGGTGCTCTGCAGGAGTTGGAAAAGGAAATTCTTAATATGCTTGTTGAATCTCCATCTTACAATGTCCTGATAAAATTATACAGTGACATTCTTGAAGATCACTTGACATTTTGGGATGCTTTTACTGCATCCCGGTTCGAGAAATTGCCTGTTTCTTGGCATTCTTTGATGAAGGATGTTTTGAAATTGCGGGATTTCTGTCCTGGAGCTGTTGACAATCTATTGATGGTAATTCCAGTACAATTTTGGCATCTTTCCTTTCTCTGTAATTTATTAAGTGACAATTAAAATTTTAACTTTCCGGTGCAGACTGCTGGGAATATAGATAAAAAACTTAATCAACACTCACAACAATCTTTGCTCTGGATTCATGGTGGTCATCCAATTTTACCTGCATCTGCTGAATTATTTAAGCAGCAGCAGTTGTTTATAGAGCTATGTGAGTCAGTTTGGCCAACAAAGGCAAATCCCTATAATCAAGGTATGGCTTATTGTTACCCTGATTCATATATCTCAATCATGTTTAACTGGTTCTATTCTTCTTCTTGTCCTTTCATCTGTCTCTGTCTAATGTGTGTAAAAAATTTTCATGGCAGGGGATGATCATCTCGTTGAGTTGGCCACATCTTCCACCCCTGAACTTCGCTTCCTTGCAGTTCAAGGTAGAGCTTTCACTTTTTTCTTATGGGGTGTTTATTTTGTGGATAAAAATTTCTATTAAAATGATTGGGCTGGAATGTGTGATTTGTCCTCATCTGTTGATTTTTAACTCATTAAAGTCATTTCAATTATATTAATATTAAAGGGTCTCTTTCTAGTTCATTAAACATAATATTTGGATTTCATTTTCATTTGGAAGGGCACATGATAGCTCTTTGATTCAAGGATTAGACCTTGTTGCAGTCATTATCAGTGGGCCAAGTATTTAGCCTTTGGTTGATTTGAGTCTGGCTGTAAGCCCTAATATGTGTTACATTTTTCCAAAATAAAGAATCTCAGTCATCTATGTGCACTTCGCTCTGGAGCTTGGGGCATGTGGCAGAAATTGTATGCATTAAATAGAAGGATATTTATTGTTATCTTTTGTGGGTTTTGAAAGGGAGAATGGTAGTAGCAGTACACGCCATCTGCTAGCTTCTGTTCTCAAGCACCCCTCTCCTTGCCCACCTCTTCTGTGATATTTTCTCACTTTACTTATTGTGACATTGACATTTGATTCAACATCTCCATGAATTTTCTAATACTGCTTTCTATGTAGGTATATGCATGTCAGCATATATTACCAGTAGATTTGATGAAGATAGTGGTGAAGTTGCTCTGCATTTGGCGGACATGAGTCAAGTTTGTGCCCTAGTACCTAACACTTAAATGGTATGCATTTAATAAATCCTAAACTAACTGGCTATTATTCTCTTAGATGCTGTTGAAAAGATTTGAATATGAGAAAAGCAAATTGGAGGCAAAGTTAAAGTCCGTTGAGTCTGCTACTATCGAGGGAAGTTCAATATCTTGTTGTGATTTCTCTCTTGAAGCACGGTGTACAAAACCTGGCTTTGCTTGTTGGCTGGAAACACGTCCTATTATTGACAATACAAGTTTTTTCCTTGACATGGATCTACTTCAAAAGCTTTCAATGATTGTTTTGGTTGATCACAAAGAATGTCAGCTGGTAAGATCAATGGCATTAGTCTCTTAAGCTACGACATTTTCTAGTTGGTTGTAAATTTTAATATGTACAAGTTTAGTAATCTATTGTTGTGTTGTAACTGGTTAGATAGCACAGCTTTTGATTCTGTTTAGTTGCTTTGAATATGGAAGAAAATTTGGCATACTTAATTACAGGTCCTACTGAGTTCTTTACTGTGAATGTCAACCCTAAATAGGCTGTAGGTTTGTTTAATCCAAAAGAAGATGAAAATGGTCAATACATAAATAATGCACGTGTTTAAGAGGAGACCTATGGTAGATCTGGCTTGTTTAAGGCAATGTTTTCGAATTAGAAATGCATGTGTAAAATACTATGAGAGAGTTGATATCGCACCTCTCTCCTCAATACTTTGGTAAATCATCTTAATTAGCATCTTTAGAATTTTGCTTTTAGTTAGCTAAGTAAACCAACCTCTCTAATTTCTTCTTATTGTTAACTAATCAATTAAAATTACCTGCCAAAAATGCATTTGTAAGCATATACAACCTTCTGTCCATTAAACGAACTTATATGATATCTTTTTGTCTTGTTTTTGACCATTCACTTATATTTTACATCTTTGTACATAGCTGTCATATTGATCAATTACACGCTAAAAGAGTTCATGCATGATATGTTTACATATGCTTTTACATGTGTAATGACCCATACGCAAAAACTAACCTATAAAAGATACAATGGCACTACATAAGTTAAACATCAAGCTAGGATTCCAAAGACCCTATCACCTGAACCCTCTTTCAATCTCACGTTGATTCTCTGAAAATAATTTATCAACTACTAATGAGATAACTTAGTGAATGATTAAAAAAATAAACATGGGAAACTTCATAAGTTTTCAAATATATGCCCAACATCATTTTGACATAATATTTGCACAATTAAACATGTATGACAATTGAATGTCCGTATCCCATATCCATATTCTACTCAATGGTAAGCATGTGGAGCGCATAGGCGGCCACAATTTCATGTAAAGCAAGCTTTACTCTTTTCACATATCATGTGAATTATATCAACACAATATTTGGGTTAAAACATATCTTTTAATTATCAATTTAATCACTCACCTTAAGCTATAGCCCCTTTTCCTTTATGTTCTTTTCTTTCCTTTCTTTTATGGCCTCACAATCTATCTTTGGTTTTCTTTCTAACAAGTCTATTGAATTTAAGCCCTAATGCTTAAAAATTTGTTCTTGGGATATATGGTTTGGAAGTGTTAGTTTGTAGGATGTTTAGCTCTCTCTTAGGTTCAAGAAATGGAAGAAAAAGATGTAGTTAATTTTGAATTTTTTTGAAGGAAAGCACATCTCTACCTTCCTTTTGACACCTCACAAGTATGACATACCAAAACTTGCTGTCCTTCACCTACCTAATCATGCAAAATTTATCCTACTTCACCTAGTTAAGTTAGTGATTGCATTTTGAACCTTCTTTTCTTTAGTTGTTTGGCTTTTGTGCCCTAATTTTCTCTAATCTTACATTATTCTAAAGAAATCATCAATTAAAGTCAATGCAAGTTTTTGGGTGTTACAGTTGATCTAGCATCCTTGGATAAAAGATTTTTTCATAAGAGTTGATGACAATGTGATCCCTCAGTTTATGTTTTTGCATTTGTTAACTAATGTTTTCACTTGAATTTCCAGCAATGTTTTCGAATCTCTCTCTCTTTTTTTTCTTTTTTAATTTATTTAACTCAGTTGTGTCCTTTTATTTGATTCAATGTGTGCTCTGTTTGCTTCCTCTGGTGACAGGCTTTGGGCAGTGTATCTGACCTGATAGAGTCTGCCATGAAACATTCTTTAACCTTTTCAACAAGGCCTCCCCAAAATTTTATACCTCATCAAAAAATTTTGTGGACACTAGATGCATGGATGTCGGTGGATTCAGGTTAGTGCTATTCCTTTTTTATATATTTACCTGCTCTTCAATGATAAACCAATGCTCAGCACCCCTTTTTCTTTCAGTGAATGCAAAAATTGCCAGTTATGTTCTTGAAATGTGGTTTTGGTGGCATTCGTCTTTGTGGAGCCATTGCCCTGTTTTTTCTGAGGTATAGTGATAATTTTGTGGATTTTGATGACTGAATACTAATTTGAGGAGAATCTGTTTTGATAGCTTATTTTGATACAGAACTTTGGAAAAGTTGATGGTTATCATACTCCACTGCCTGATATGCTAGTTCAATCTGTGCAGACTGCATCTGTTGTCCAATCTCTGTAAGATCTGTTATTTCTACCATATTTCTGCTTACAAATTCCTGAATGTTGTGATCCTTGTATGTATAGTTGCGTGCATCTAAATACATTACCATATGTCTCTGTATGTTATGTTGCACAAAATGGTTTATGCAGTATAATTTTGGTAAAACTCCAGCCTGAAGATTCACACATTGTTTTAATTCATTTATCTGTTTACAACTCTGGTCAAGTAAAAATTAGAAGCAGTTGTGTCCATTTCTTGGTTTGCAATCACCATAGATCATCACTGGCATGAAAAAGCCTGAATAATTTGATTCTTTCTGAGTTTTATTGTTTTCCTTTTTGTGAATTCATGCCTGTGTTTTGCAACTTGTTTTCCTTTTGAGATCCTTGTGTGGAAAAAAATTAGATAAACTTTCATGAGAGTTGCAGGTTACAAAGGTCGCCTTTAGCCTTCAATCAGTTTTCAGATCTTGTTGACCAATATATGGAAAAAGTTATGCAATTTTGTATTTTACACTGTATTTCTTTCATTTTGTAATTCAGGCGAAGAACATGTGCTATTAAGGATTATTCTGTGCACTGCTTGAAGCTTAAAGCTGCTTCGTGCAACTTGTGGCAAAGTTCTTTACCAGGGATGGACTTATCCAGTTTTCTCTTATCTGTTACTCGCTCTCTCTTCCAACAGGTAGCTTGCTTTATGTAAATTATAGAATTTCAGATTATTTTCTTTTAATGGGCAATTGAAACTTCATATTCTTCTGTTTCCAGATTTTATATGCACACAGAAAGGCATTTGATGCTGATAAGTTTGCTGCAATCAAGTCCATATTTCACTCCTTCCATAAGAATGTGGCAACGGTATGATTTTTGTATTTCCTTTTATCCGTGTGATAAATAAATCTGTGATTTGTTTTTATTTAGCTAAGCTCATTCTTGTTTCTCAATTTGTTAGCCAACTTTACAAACTTTTATGAGCTGGTGTTTACTCAGTAAGAATCTTTGCATGCTATTTCTGTTGAAAAATCAACATGTTTATAATGTCTTCTTGTGGTGACAGCAAGATGACGTACAGCATTTGGCATCAATTCTTGGATCGTCAAACCATCAGAAGCTAAACTCCTTGGTGTCTTTGTTCATTGAGCCAATACTTAAGGAGCTTTATCTTCACTGCTCATCCACCGGTGATTATTTGTCTTCCTTGTTTATTCATTTAATGTATTCTAGTTTATTTAGCGTGCTTATTGAAATTCTTGTTGCATTCTACATTTTATCTTATTTTTTGAGCGTTTTTCATTTGTAGAGGTGTACTTGAACATGGGCCATGCATGCTTAAAAATCGGGGCTTTACGTTTTAGTCTCCTGCTTAGCTGTGATGATTTCGACCCTGCCATGAAATATTCTTTCAAGCACTCTCAACTAGAAGAAAGGATTTCATCTCTTGAGCTTGAAATAAAGGTGGTATTATTATCAATCTTTTCATATAATTTTATACGATAATTTATTTGCAGGTCTGCATTCTACTTTATACTATATGCTGGCAATGCCTGCTTTATGTTTATCTAAGACATCAAACTTCTTTTAGCTTGTGATTGATCAGATTTTGTGCTTTGCATTGAGAAGTTAGTAGTATTCCCACCATATGCTAGAATTTTCTTGACCTTCCATTTGCTGGTGTGAGAATTTTTTATTGAAACATCTTTTCTGATGATGTGGCTTATTATAGGTGCGGCAAGAATGTGACTATCTTGCAGGGCGGTTATCTTCAATAGAGGCTGATAAAAAGCGGGCAGATTCATTAGAAAGGCTTGAATTTGAGCGTAGAAGGATTCAGAAAAAGGTATTTTCCCTTCCATTTTTACTTGGATAAGTATTTCCTTATGATAATTGGAAAAATAATCGTATTTGCCAACAATTAATGATAAATGCAACACTCTTGCTGGATTGATTGGAACATGTATTGCCTGTTTCGTGACCATTATTCCTAAGTAACAATGATCTATTCCAAACAAAAAATTGAATTATTTTTGTGGACCAGATTACTTCTTGCTCAGATCTATGGAAGTGTTTGTGAGATTTGTATCTCTAGAAATGGGATGCAAATTACTTTCTGAACCTTGTAAAAAAATGTAGGACTTTGAATTTATCACCCTTCTATTCAATTTGCATTGCTTATAAGTATTAAGAATGGAAGCGAAACGATGCTATATATTTAATGCACATCCTGTGCAAATAGTGTATTGTTACCATATACTGATGATTGTTATGCTTATTATACTTTTCAACTTCATTGTTCTTACCGAGGCAAACTCTAATCAGTATTTTAAACTGCTGGAAAAAAGCAAATGCTTGGTTTACTTTTAGAATTTGCCTCATTGTTTATCCACAAACTGCTATTACTATTCCTTAACTATAGTCACTGTTATATAAACTTTTTTGAGTCAAATATTTATCATGTTCTTATCAATTATTGGACAGTGAGCTAACTTGGTTTTTGTCAGATGGTGTTCCGCTGTAATCCTTTAAAATTTAATGCTTTGAGAAAGGAATGTGGAGAGTTCCTTAAACCTGCTAGGATGGTTGTTGGTTTGGTGGATAACATTGAAGGTATGGATTTACAACAAGTTCTTGAACAAGCATCCAATTGGCAGGTATAAGTTCTGCTACATCATTGATGATTCTCAATTTGACATAGCATGGTACCTTTTCTTTCTATGCTGATCATAATTCTCTCTGAATTGCTCAGGCAACAGCAACCTCTTTTATTGACCGATTATCAGAAGAATACAAGGAGTACATTGATTTAGCTCAGCCATTTCAAGTTGCAGTATATGAAATGAAATTGGGCCTGTCGCTGGTCCTATCATTTGCCTTGCTCAAGAAGGTTCTGAATAGAATTGAAGAGGATAACATGGATAGAGTCATGGTATTTTAAATTACATTCCGCTACATTTCCTTTTAGTTTACTTTTCCTTGGAAAATTTCATTTACTTCCAGTACCTGACTTGGAGATTGTTGCAGGAATCAATTTATTCATTTATGAGATTTCCTCGTGTACATGCATTCGTACCAAGTTCTTCTCATAGCATAGGCAGTCCTGCTACCTTTTGGGACCATGAAATGGGTTTTCTGGAAAAGCTGATTATGCTTTCTAGTGATGTCACTACTGAAAAAATGGTATGCATCTCTACATGACTTCTTTTTGTCCTGCGAATGTGTACACTTTGTTTTTTTCTTTTCATTTATCCCTCAAACTGGTTCTCTTGCTTTGCAATCCACTCCTCGTAGACTTGTTTCCTTCCTTTTCTCCTGTTCATGTACTACTTTGGCATCTTTCAACGTTCCTTTGTTGTACTCTTTTTGATGGAACAAATTATTGATTTGCTCAAATGTTTTTCCATTGGTAATAGGGGTCTATCTTGCAACTCAAAACTGGTCTTTATCAGAATATTGTTGTCCGTGTTGCACATTTTGTAGCTGATGCACAGAGGATTGATGATGCTTCTTTCAAGGTGACATTTCTTTTAATGATTGATTTGAATACTTTTGATTTTACTTGTGCAAGTCAGCCTTCTGATACATCAGCATATTTGTGAATTAGATATTGGATAAGATGTTCCATGAATTTGCCAACATGTGGATGAATATGAAAGTTCAAGTAAAATGCAAAGAAGGCGATGATGCTCAACAATACAAGTTCAGGCCTCGTGCCTTAGAGATCAAAAGCATTGTTGATGTTGATTTTTCTACTCTTGACCAATTCTTTCCAAATGATAGCTTTTCAGAATGGCAGGAGTTTCTCTCTGAAGAGGAATCTTTAGAAAAGGTGATTCTTCTTCTTTTGCTTCTTTTCTTTCCTCATCCTTTTCTCTTCCTGTATGATCTTCCAAGTTTTCTTTTTTATTCTCTTCAGTTGGAAGCTAGCAATGAGCATGAAAGTGTCCAGGATGAATGGAACCTTATGCAGGAAACCATCATGAAGAATATGATCTGCATACACAACCAATTATTTGGGTCCACCAATCTTGTTCTATATGTAAGTGGCTTATAAAGTTTTCTTCTTCAATAGTTGCTCTGACTATCTATCTTTCTCTAAATGATTTTGAAAATGTTAAAGAGTCATGCTTACATCGTTTCCCTGGTCAATGAATCATTTGATGCTGCAAAACTGTTATTGGCAATCCCAAAATGATATATTTTATTTTCTGTATGCATCTCTTTTATAATCAGTCTCCCTTCTGAACATTCTGGTCTTGTTTTTACTGACATTTAATATTTTTTCAGGCTGGAACTTGCCATGTTGTTGAGGCTGATAGGTTGCATTCATTCACCAACTCTTACACATTAGGGGTGGGGATGATTGAAGGTGATCAGAGTTTACACCTTTTCTTGGTTTATGCATGGTATTTTGAAGGTGATTACAGATTACAGTTCACAAATTGTCACATTCTTTCATTTCCAGGGTTAGGAGGTCTGCTAACCTCTAGTTTGGATGGAAAACTCATACCAGAGCATTTACTTCGCCTTTGTTTAGAGCATGGTTCAAAACTTGTCTCTCAAAAATCATCGGCCAATTACAATTTTTACAAGGTTCTGAATACTTTTCTGCCTGCGTCAAAGTAGTTGTTATCTCATCTATTCCAGTTGTCATTGCATTTAATGTAACTGATTTTTTTCCACTTTCCTAGGATTCAAATGCACCCATGATGGCTAAAATGGTGAAGTTAGTTGCTAATCTTCAACAGCAAATACATAGCCTTTTGAGTGAGTGGGAAGATCACCCTGGTCTCCAAAAAATCATGGATACCATTCAAATGCTGTTGGCTATTCCAGTGGAGACCCCTCTTGCCAAGGTAGCAAATACAGCTTACTCTTCCTGTTTATCTAGATAATATTTTTACACTGATTGAGAGATATTGAACTGGAAATTGGATGATTAAATTATCAGGCAAGTTTGCTTTGTGATGAAGCTAAAAGGAAACTGAATGCTTCCATGACAGGTTAAATAACATTTGATGGAAATATATAGGATCTGAAGGTCTTCTAGTTTAAATAATTGGAGTGCATTGATTTCCATAACTCAACTACCAAGCTTGATGCTTAACATGCTCCAAAAATATTACTATCAGAACCCCATTGAATGCTTGAATCCATCTGCATGAGTGTTTCTAATCATGCTTCTGTTTTTGGGAATCTTGTATGGGCATCTTTGTGTTTGTTAAACATTTTTATCACTTTTATATACACTGATTTTGTTTTTTCTTGCATGAAGGCTCTTTTGGGATTGCAATTCCTACTCAACAGGGCCAGAGCATTAAAGGAAAATGAATCAAAATTCCCTCTCTCTGGTGAGCAATTCACCTTGTTCAAGTCTGTCATCTGTTGCATCTACACTTGATGTGCATACTTTTGTTTATTGCCAATGTTATTTTTTGTAAATTCCGTTCTTATTCATATGTTGGCATGTTAGATCAATTGGAACCTATTTCTGCTCTGGTATGCTCATGGCAAAAGATGGAATTTGACTCATGGCCTGCTTTGCTTCATGAAGTGCAGGAGCAATATGACATTAATGCTGGCAAGGTAAGTTATAGTCTGGTGTTTTGGTTGTGGAAAAATAGAAACTTTGAGTGCAAATGACCTGAGCTTTAAAAGAACTCCATGGAAGGAAAATGTATTTATAATACCTGAACTGGGGATTGTATGCCCTTAGTTGGATCTAAGGGTTGTATGTGATTGCTATTGATATGGAACTTATCCAAAACATATGTATGCAAGGCAAAGGTTTGGGATAACTAGTTCTGCTCTGAATATCAGTTTTTTAAGCCAGGCTTTGGCATTTAAAATTTTGGATATAACTGGTGTGGATAAGATACTTATTTTGAATAATACCAAACCTTTCAGGCATCAGTAAAATGATTAGGCAAAACATAATGCGTTACAATTTGGGCGTTATTCTATAGAGATTTAAGTTTCTCTTTCTATCCTCATATGCTCTGTTATTTCCTTCTTTGCCTCTCTGACCGCGTAGTTTTTGTGTTTTTCTTGTTGCAGTTGTGGTTTCCTCTATTTTCAGTTTTGCATCACAGTCATTCTGCTGATATTGCTGGATATGAGCAATCTACTATAGAAAGGCATGTACCAAATAATATGTACACATTTTGATTCGACTAGATTCTTTTCATGTTCTTCTGTTTTTGTTCCATCTGAATCCTTTAGTTAACACAATTGGATCTTGCAGTTTAGAGGAGTTCATTCGAACTTCCAGCATTGGTGAATTTAGAGCGCGCCTTAAACTTCTTTTTTCTTTCCATGGTCAAATCACTGCTGGCAGATGCCTAGAAGTGCAAAATTATTCAAGGTAAAGCATGTCTCTGCACATTGGTGTTCTGAGGAAGATATTTCATCTTTCACAGTATAGCTGTGTTGAAGACAGTTATAATTTGCATAACCTTTAGCTGCCTTGTTTTTTCTTACATGATTTATGCTAGGCTAGATAATAGCTAGCAATGTTGTTTTATGCTGGAGAAATTATGAACAGTACTGATTATATATGAACCTTACAGTATGCGGCAGGAAAAAAATCTACAGATTCTGTATAATGTTTTCGGATACTACATTCAGTTCTTGCCAAGGTGAGTTCCTTGTTGGGAGTGATTTTCAATATTGGCTAAAAGGTGCCCACTGTTCAAAATAGAATTAGTCCAGTGCGAAGAACTTTGGAATTGCCTTTCCTCATCTGTTTTTTCGTTCAAACCATGTTCTTCCATTAGTTTTTGTAGTATTTGATCAAGTTAATAGATTTTTTGAGCATATGATTATAAGAAAAAAAAAGTCAGATTAGATTCTTTTTTTTTTTTTTTAAAAAAGAAAGACTGTGCACTCCATTTACCAGCATGAATAAAAAAAAATTGGGGTTGCTCAACGGGTTGATTCTGTCTGAAAACTTAGCTAAGATTATTGGAAGCGCTTGATTTAAATAGAAAAATAGTTGAAGGTGGTTAATTCTGAAATTTTTAGTTCAGGGACTAATTCTGCCTTGATGTGGGTACCTTTAGCCTTCAATATCTGTTCTCTTTTAGAAATTCTCATGTGCGTTTTATTTGCTTACCATATTCTTCTTTGTTCTCAGGATATTGGAGGACATTGAAGCAAACAGAAAAGGTATTGAGATGGAACTGAAGGACATTTTGAAGCTATTCCATTGGGAACAAACAGATATTTGCTTGTCTGTTGAAAGCTCGAAAAGGACCCGACAGAAGCTTAGAAAGCTAATACTAAAGTACACAGTAAGTAACATCAAAGTTACCATACAAATGGAAATTTCTTTGCATGCTTGTGGTTCCTTTTGGGAGAGCCTGTAAATTTTGAGACAAGTTTACTTGAGGTCAAGTAATTTTCTTTAGGTCTTGATGAACTAACCTAGCACAACAATATGTAGAGCCTTTTTTTGTTCCTTAAGCAGCAATTGTTAATTCAAATCAAGCTGGTCATGTACAATTATACTATAACAATATGATGATATATTTGGTGATAATGAAAGTTAATAGAAAGCTTTAATTTTTTTTTTACACCTCACATTTGTGATTAAAACACGTGTAAATAGGGCTGGTCATGTTTAGTTGGAACACAAAAGACACTTTTGTTCATTTTTGCTAGATGTTACTAATTTACTATCTATGGTTCTGTTGGCTTTGGGAGAGCTCTTGTCCTTAGTTTCCATTAACCTTTGTAGCTTTTAACTGCATACTAATCTTTGCAGCTTCATTTCTGCATGTTTCCTCTACGCTTTGTAGCTTTTAACTGCATTCTAATCTTTGAAGCTTCTTTTCTGTATGCCTTTTGTTTCTCTAATAAAATCTTCATCTTGTCGCTCATGATTACGAGGTCTTTCTTGGTCCTTAGCATATAAAGGGTTTTGTATGGTGTATGAAGATGACAATACAATTCTGTGATGGTGAAAAATTTCACATCATGTCTGTACTATTTCTGAGGACGTGAGTATTGTGCAAGAATGATAGATTGAAGAGTGATCAAATTACACAAAATGGTTAATCAATAATATAGTAATGGAAGAATGCCTACTGTGATTTTACTTTCTTTTGATCTTCTTTCTTTTTTTCCCTCCAATTGATGAATGCAACTATATTATAAAGTTCAACTGCAATTGGTAGTGACAGAAGCATTCTAGCGAGTTTGAAAGAATGTTTTACTTGATAAAATATGTTCTCATCTGATTCTTTGACAGGATTTGCTGCAACAACCTGTAATGCTTATTCTTGACCGAGAAGCACAGCAGAAAGGACCAAAAATTCATTCTCTGCAATTTCCAAAGGCCTTGAAGGATAACAAGAACACTGTTTCAGATCTGACACAGTTCTGTGAAAAAGACAGGTTAGCCTTTTTCTACTATATCCTCTTTGATTGTCATTGATGCTTGTCGTGCTCTTTGAACTCTACTATTTTGTTTTTGGTGCAGGTCTATATGGTTAGCTGATTGGAGGAAAAAAGTAACTGATACTTTGCAGGACATGCACTTCAAAAACACTCTAGGATTAAGTTTTCTTGATAATAAAGGTCTTTTCCTTGTGTTTGCACCCTCCTTCGTGTTTATAAATGCTATTCTATTAGCTCAAAATAATAGTTTCAAGTGCAAGGATCTCAAGAACTGACACTTTATGCAGATGTCACAAGTATCACCAGGCAATGCCTCGCTTCCCATTCTGCTCACCCATCACGTGATGAACAGTGGAATGCCTTGTGTTGGACAGTGGAAAAGATATTCAAAACTGCTATGGATTGTGATGATCTCTGGAATGACACAGGAAAAGGTGTAGGGAAGAAAAGGGCTTTATCTGAACTTCTAAAATTATTAGATACTAGTGGGTTGCATAAACACAAGTTTGAAATTATGAAGGTAAAAGGATTTCTTTTCCTTGTGCTTGTTATTATTTCTATGGTTGAAAAATAAGATGAAGTAATCTTTTTTCCTTCCCATGATGGTCCTTAATAGATATCCAACAGCTCCAACTGGTTGTTCATTCAACCATCTTACAATGCACAGCATTTGTTGCTGACACCAAGTAGACTATCTGGTGAAGCTTTTGATGTTTCTACTTCCAGTGAATTGCAATGTTTTCCCGATGACTATGTGGATACTATGTGGAAATCAGCCAATGAGTTTTACTTCAAAAGTGTGGCATCTGTGCAGTTTATGCAAAGGATATGCCTGAAACCCCATGGTGATATTACCTATGATCAGGTACATCTCTGTGGCTGGAGTTCAAATAATTCTGGTCAACTTATGAATCAAAATCTTCCCTGTCTGGTCTGCCTGTTTGGCATTTTATCAGTCTATCTTTTTAATTCCTTAAATGTTTACAAGATGTTGATGCATTTCATCATGTTTCACACGACTTTTATTTCTTGATCCATGCAGGCTAGTAGGGCAGTCTCTTTTCTTAACCATCTCATTATTATACAACAATCACAACGTGCAGCTGCCTATGGTTTTTCTAAGCAATTGAAGTGCTTGCGGGAATGTACATATGCTTTTGAAAACTCGTATGTAAAGTGCACTGACATTGATGAAAGAACTAGCAGTGAGTGCTTTATTGTACAAAATCAGCATGCCTTCTTTCAGTGCATGTGGAAACAAAAGGTAAGTTTCCACTTTATAATTGTTCTTGCACTTTCATCCATTATTTTCTTTCTGGTCTGAATTCTTGTTAACATTTTTGTTCTTTTAAAATTTTTCCCAGCAACTTTTTGATGGTCTAACTATGCTGCTGGCTGAGGAATCACTGTTGCTGAGAACAGTGGAAAGCACCCATTTGAAGTCTTGTCGAAGTGTCAGACCTGCTGCAAATCATTTGCTTCAATTCATTGAAAAATTTATCCCAGTTATGCAGAAATCCAAGGTGCAGAAGTTTTGCACTCCCTATTCTGTCATTTAAGCATGCTACATTTTGTATTATTCTTATCAGTAATCTTTTACAGGAGTCATTGGATAACTATCTTCTTGGTCAACTAGGAGGCCTGCAAAGTCTTCTACAGGAATCATTGGATAAATCTCTACTTGGCCGTGTTGTTCCTGTACCTGCTGGACCTTCACGTCCTTACATTATTTCAAAACAAATGGAACATTTGGTGTATAAAAACTTCCAAGTCATTAAGGAGTTTGAGGAGCATTTCTTTGATTTCCGTAAGCAAGACTGGAATAGAAGCTTCATCATAGAGACACTGCTTGGTCATTTTGATGATGTATTTAAAGAGGTATCTTATATATGTTTTCTGAAACTGTTTTGAAATGAATTTCTCTGGCACTTCCGTAAACAACTTTCTTGCAAATTTGTGGTAGCAAATGCAACCTCCGACAAAATGAAAGCAAAAAATGGACTTGTAACTTTTTGCAGGGGAAGATGTTGGCTGACCAGTTTGAGTCTGCTCTGAAGCAAAGGAGCCAGTCAAGAGATTCAAGTGAAGAGGTTGACTGCAACAGTGGAAATAACTATCAGCTTGAAGCTGATTTTGACAGTGCCCTCAAGAAAGCGCACAACCTTGTTATGGAGGCTTTGGGAAAACAAATTTCTCCAGGTGATGGAGGCGTTCTTCTATCTGAAGAATCATTGGAGAATATTTCTTCATGGGAATATTTATTTAAATCATCTGTTCAAAGCTTGAATGTGGAAGAATTATGTGATATTCTTCTCAATATAATAACTTACGCGGTATGTTTATCCTATCACCAATTTTTACAAATGAGATATATTTGGTAATTTCTTATTGCCTTCTCATCTCATGTAATATGCTTGATCAGAAAAAAATGGTGGACCATTCTGGCAGTGAAACTTCCCATATTTCTTTTCACATTGGAAGGTGTTTTCAGCATCTTCATTTGCTTTTGGAGCTAATATTGGGTTTCTGTGATGGATTACTTCAAGATCTTTTAGCGATGCATAAAACAGTAAGTTTGGATCTTTAATTGCCAAACAAATCACATCTGTGAAAATGCATCTCTTAATTTATTGGTCACAGTGAATCTGCCCCATGTTTCCAAGGGTAACTGTTAATGGCATCAATCTGCTTTGCATGCAGGTAGCTATAATGACCCGTGAGCTGGCAAATGTTTTGGCTTCATTGTTCTCCAAAGGTTTTGGCATTCCTGTCAAAGACGAGGTAGATGAAGCTAGTCATGATACATCTCAAACTGCAAGTGGAACTGGCATGGGGGAAGGTTCTGGACTTAATGATGTCAGTGATCAGATAACTGACGAAGATCAACTTGTTGGAACTTCTGAAAAGGCATGTCTACTGCTATTGATATTTTACTTTATTGGGTTTTGCTTGTTTTTTGCAACTGTGCATTGTTGATGAAACTTCCTTTAATATGCAACTTCAGCCAGGTGATGAACAAGATGCCTCAGGTGAAGTTCCAAATAAGAATGAGAAAGGTATTGAGATGGAGGATCTTACGGCTGATACATTTAGTGTGAGTGATGACTCTGGAGAGGAGAATGAGGAAGATGGCGAGGATGAGCAACTGGATTCTGCAATGGGGGAAGCTGGATTAGACAGTGAAGTTGTTGATGAGAAACTTCAGAATAAGGATGAAGATGATAACCCTAATAACACAAATGAAAGATATGAATCTGGGCCATCAGTTAGGGACAATGATACAAGTAGCCGGGAGCTTAGGGCCAAGGAGGATTCTGCTGCTATTGCTGATGATGAACCTGGAGAACCTGATAAACAAAATAATGAAATTGGAAACCAGGATGATCTTGATGATAGAGAAGAGAACACAGATGACATGAATATGGATAAGGAAGCAGCATTTACTGATCCAACTGGATTAAAGCTTGATGAATCAAATCAAGGTGCTGAAGAGGATATGGAGATGGATGAGGACATGAATGAAGAAGGTGACTTGGATTCAAAGGAAGAAATAAGTCCAGAAGAGGGTGATGAGTCTGCTGAGCATGGAAACAATGAGGAAGACAATACAATTTCTGCTGATGAAACTATGGAAGAACCAGATAGCGAACCAGTTGATGGAACTTCTGTAAAAGATGAACCAGGGAGGGATAGAGAAGAGAGATCTGAGATCAATGCAATGGAACCAAGAAAAGATGATTTTGAACTTGGAATTTCTGATCTAATTAGTGATCATGTGCATGGTGCAGAATCTGCAACACAGCCAAATGGTCCCTCCCAGGCATCTGATTCAAAAAATGCGACAGCAGAAGCAAACATGTCTAACATAAGTGAAGCTCACAACGACCTCGCCCTGAGAAGCTTTCCTTCTGGAAATACTTCTCAGAATGATCTGATGGTCTCAGATTCATCAAACAGTGGAGGATTTACTAATGATAAAAAACAAGCTCAGTTCCCTGAGAGGGAATCATCATCTGATCAGAGAGCCCAACCAAATCCTTACAGAAATGTTGGGGATGCGCTTGAGGAGTGGAAAGAAAGAGTCAAAGTGTCTGTTGATCTGCCAGGAGACTCCACTGAGGCGTCAGGTGAGATAGAGGACAAGAATGCTGATGACAATGCCTTTGTCTCAGAGTTTGAAAAGGGAACAGATCAGGCATTGGGACCTGCCACCTCTGAGCAGGTTGAGTCCAATGTCAATGTAAATAGGAGTGATGAAGATAGTCTCGCTGCTCAGAGAGATGAAGTCACCAAAATGGAGATTGAGGAGAGAGATGCTGAAGAATGGCATCTGAATAACTCTGCCTCAATCCTAAAAAATAAGATGGAAGAGCAGTTGCAGATCTCAGATTTTAAGTCGGAAAAGGAGGGATCCCCTGAAGTTCAGGATCATGATGGTGGTGATCTACAAAATCTGCCTGAGAGTGCGATCTCTGTCAGGAAGTCTTATTTGAGTGAGGACATATATCAACCCAATAATCTTCATGTAGATGACGACTTGGGAAAAGCCCAGGGTCCTGAAGAAGTTCCTCTTGATGTCAAAAGTAGTGCTTCTGCTCTTTGGAGCAGATACGAGTTGCGCACAACAAGGTTGTCCCAAGAACTGGCTGAACAGTTACGTCTTGTTTTGGAACCTACTGTAGCCAGTAAGCTTCAAGGGGATTATAAGACAGGCAAACGAATTAACATGAAGAAGGTAAACCACATTGTTGACTTGTAGTTCGCTATTGATATTGGATGCTTTAATTGTACTTGACTTGCTCTTAGTGTTTTCCTGATGTTCTTTGCTGTGCCTGGAAAATAATTAGGTAATTCCTTACATAGCAAGTCACTACCGAAAAGATAAAATATGGCTGAGGCGAACTCGGCCTAACAAACGTGATTACCAAGTCGTCATTGCTGTGGATGATTCTCGCAGTATGTCTGAGAGTTGCTGTGGGGATGTCGCAGTTGAAGCTTTAGTGACAGTATGTCGTGCCATGTCTCAATTGGAAATGGGTAACATGGCTGTTGCAAGTTTTGGAAAGAAGGGAAATATAAGATCCCTGCATGATTTTGATCAGCCCTTCACAGGGGAGGCTGGGAAAAAGGTTAGTGCTCTGACCGTAACGTATCCTTCTCATTTGAGTTTTTACTTGTAAATGAAAGTTGTTGCTATGTTATGTTTTGTTTTTCTCAATTCTATGCTTGAATGGATATTTATGTCTTTTGCCAGTGTTTTCCATATCACTGAAGAGTAGTCAAGATGATGTAAATTTCTCTACTTGATAATTTTTCTGGCTGGAACAGATCATCTCCAGTTTGACATTCAAGCAAGAGAATACCATTGCAGATGAACCTGTTGTAGATCTTTTAAAGTATCTAAACAACATGCTGGATGCTGCAGTTGCAAAAGCACGACTTCCTTCTGGGCAGAACCCACTGCAACAGCTTGTCTTGATTATTGCTGATGGTCGGTTCCATGAGAAGGTACGTTTCCTTTACCTAGCTATTATAGGGGGGGNGGGGGGGGGAGGGTAAGGTCACACATCTTAGTGTAACATTAGCTGTGTAATTACAAAAGCTGACCATTTATGTATATCTATACAGGAGAGATTGAAGCATTGTGTTAGGGACTTTTTAAGTCGGAAGCGAATGGTGGCATTTCTGGTGCTGGACAGCCCGCGGGAGTCAATCATGGACCAGATGGTAAGTCTTTTTTTTGTTTTCTAGAACCTGTCATTCACAGCCACTGGACAAGCATTTCCTCTAATGCATACTTCTTTTCCATGATCTGTTCATCTGGTCTCCAGGAAGCATCATTTGTGGGTGAAGGTGAAAAGAGAGTGCTCAAATTCACAAAATACCTCGATTCCTTTCCCTTCCCATATTATATTGTACTGAAGAACATCGAAGCTCTTCCAAGGACTCTTGCCGATTTATTAAGACAGGTAAGCTTATTTTATAACTTTTTTTTTTTGGAGAACAATTATTTTATTTTATGGAAGCACCGACATTTTTATTCATGCTGATTTTTTTCTTTTCCTTTATGGTGGCAGTGGTTTGAGCTCATGCAGTATTCAAGGGAGTGAGTCTTTTCCCTCTGATAGGCTTTGTATATATATATATATATATATATATATATATATATATATAGTTCCTGCGAGAGAAATATTTCGAGGAAGATATACATATAGTAGCATCTTTAAGCTCAAATGATGAATATCACCGTCACATATCATCATCAATGGAAAAATAAAATTCCTTTTCGCCATGCACCTTCCCATATGATATGTGATTGATCAAGATATCTCTGAGATTTCATCGAAATTGCTTGTTTGGATTTCTGATTCTTTCTCCTTGGGCAAGTCCCTCGAAGTTTCTCACCTGCATCTTACTGTAGTTATTACACTCCGATCGGATCAGTCCAGCCAAACATCTAGGTCATGGGAATTAAAATAAAAATAAAAATTATGCTTGGAGTTTTGCATGTGGATGCATGCTATAAAACAATTATATAGTCTTGATATAATTATCTCAAATTGAAAATTTAAAAAACAAGAAACGAAACAATTCATCTTGACTATAAAAAAATAAAAAATAAAATTGAAGTATAGCATTTTGTTAATATATATTATATAGGCATTATTTGTTATTAACTTTAAGAATTTCATGTACTAATAAAATATTTACGAAAATTTGAAGAATTATAATTTTATAGAATTAGCACACTGGTTTACAATGCTGCAGAACAGCTTATTCAAATAAAAATTATAAAAACTCACTTTAACATGTTAATTTTAACCTTTTAACTTTATTTTTTATTTAATCTTAATTTAAAATTTAATCATGTAAGAATTGTCTTGATTTGGCAGGTGAAAGTAACAAATTATAAAAAAACTCAATCCCACAAGACTTATTGTTTTCACACCATTATGCAAAAACATGCATCAAGGCCCCCGCAGGTTGTCTATTTTGCATAGAAATGTTAAAAATATCTTAAAAATTGTTTTTTTTACATTAATCCTGATTTTCTACATTTTTTTTAAATGATACATTAAAAATTTACAGTATAAATTTTCTTTTTATATGTAAGTTTCTCCTGAGGATCTCAAGTACATTTTCAATCCAATTATATTTATTTTTATGATGAAGTTTTAATTTACTGTTGTGATCATAAAAATAATATGACATTTTTCAGATAAAGAACTATAAACTTATAGAAAATGGCTTTTTTTTAAAAAAAAATATTTCTATTTGATTTTATGAAAATCAAAATAGGTATTCGTGAAAATCCATGATTTAAATTTAAAAAAATAAATATATTTTTAGGTAAAATTATCTTCTTATTCAAGTATTGTTTTTTCACTAAAACATGTTATTATTACTAGCAAAATAGTTTTTTGAATAAAAACTAAAAACAATTAACATTATTAAAAAAAACCTTGTCTTTAATTAAAACTCTCTTTTCTTTTCTTATTCATGTTATTTAGTTTTATGAAAACATGTTGTTTTTAAATAAAAACATGTCATGTTCATATAATGAAATTATTACCCCATCACTTTGTTTCATTTTTCATAGCAAGTAGTTTATTTGATTTTGAAAGTTGATGATTTGTCGAGAAAAGCCAAAAGCTCCATCATAACTCCAAACTAGAAAGGATATCGAGCAAGGAAATACATGGATCAGATTAAAAAACACCACACGAAGTAGCTTTGAAGCTAGTTGTTGGATTTAGAAGTAAAACTCAACTAATATGTATAAACACTCATATATACCCATGAATTTATCGTGGTTCACTTGCAAGAAACTCCTTGCCGAGGACCTGTGCACCCCCAGAATTAGTCAGGCCTTGGTCTGGATACCTGGTGCTTATCCGTACTTTGGCCATAGAAGTTGTAATTTGTATATATGCACTTTGCAGAAACTAGTTCTATTGAAGGGAAATTAATATTTATTTTTCTTAAATGTGATTCGTAGGATTCGTTTGACTTTCGATAACCTAGTTGTTGTTTCTTTTTAACTAAGAGCTATGAAGGAATCCAAGTTATATTTCAACCAAAATTTCAAATCTTAAATTATCAACAAAATTATATTACACTTTCAATTTCATTCTATAACCCAATCCAATCATCTCGAATCTCAATCAAATTTATCATTATCAACACACCTTTTCTTATTCAATAATATTATACAATTCAAGTTAACAATGCTACAATTCAATTATTATATAATATCATCATATAAACTATATCTTATATAATAACATAATATAATATCAAGTGATTACAAACATTAGATTAAAGTCATACATTCAAATTTACAGGTTAATATTACATTTCAAGTTTTAGAAGATAAAAAAATTATTACCCCATCATTTATAAGTAGTCTATTTGATTTTGAAAGTTGATGATTTATCAAGAAAAGCTAAGAGCTCTATGATCACTCCAAATTAGAAAGGATATTGTAAACAATAGGGTTTCTGTAATATTAATTTATTATCTTATTCTTCTCTATATGAGACAATATATATAGTTACAATTTAGAGACAAAGTAGAAAAAAATACAGAGTGGATAAACAAGAAAGTTTATATGTTCCTATATATATATATATATATACATACAAATATGAATCAATCTAGGATTTAATATAGCTCATGCGCACACCTCCTTTTAAGTTAGTGCATAGATGTTTATTATGCCCAACTTGTCAATTTGAAACTGCCTTTGTGAGTACATCAGCCAGTTGACTCTTAGATTGTATAAACGGAAATTCTATGATTCTTTCATCGAGATTTTCTTTGATGAAATCATGATCAACCTCAACATGTTTGGTGCGATCATATTGAACAGGATTCTATACGATTGCTATAGCTGCCTTATTATCACAAAAGAGATTTATAGGTTCAGTATATTCAATCCCTAAATCCCTCATTATATTCCTTATCCATATCAATTCACATACACCATGAGCCATCCTTTGAAATTCAACTTTAGCATTTGATCTTGCTACTACTTTCTGTTTCTTGCTTTTTCAAGTGACAAAATTACCTTTGACAAACCTAAAATAACCAAAAGTAGATTTTCCGGTCGTCTGATCTTCTGCCCAATCAAAGTTTGTATATCCTTCAATGTTAGAAATACTATTTTTTATAAACAACAATCCTCTTCCTGAAAAACCTTTTAAGTACCATAAGATATGTTCTTTACTTGGTGCATGCATGAACTGACTCACCACGCTTATTGCATATGCTATATCAGGTCTAGTATGGGATACGTAGATTAGCCTTCCAACTAATCGCTGGTAACAATCCTTGTTTGTTGGATCCTAATCTGGAAAAACTCCCAGCTTATGATTCATCTCCATGGGTGTTTCTATTGGTTTGCAACTAAACATTCCAGTTTCAGTTAGAAGGTCTATAACATTTTGCTGTGAAAGAGATATTTCTTACCTTGACCTTGCCACTTTAATTCTAAAAAAATATTTAAGGTGTCCGAGATCCTTCATTTCAAATTCAGTAGCTAGATACTTCTGTAATGCTTTCATTTCATGTGGATTATCTCTTGTCATGACCATATCATCCACATATACAATTAAAGTTGTTACTCTTCCTTCGTTATGTTTTATAATTTGTTAGCCAAATTACATCCACTCTTTATTATACTTTAATGTTTTAGCCTTTTTTTTGTGTCTTTCAGGACATTTTAACTTGAAGAATTCTTGGTGATGGTGTTAGACAGGGCAAACTTTACTATTTGAAATTAATAGATAATAAAAAATCAAAAATCAGTCAGGCAAATCATGTTAGTAGCAGAGATAAGGTTCAGACAATTATATGGTTATGGCATCGTAGATTAGGATATCTTTCCTTTGGTTACCTAAAAAAACTATAACCAATACTCTTTTCTGGTATTAATGAATTGGATTTTCATTGTGATACGTGTGAATTGGCTAAAAGTCACCATATCTCTTATTCCCTAAGTTTGAATAAAAGTTCATAACCATTTAAGGTCATTCACACTGATGTTTTGGGTCTTGCAAAGGTTCCTGCAATTTCTAGCCCTTGTTATTTTATGACTTTTATTAATGAATGCACAAGAATGACTTGGGTATCCTTATTTATACAAAAGAATGATGTGTGTCTAGCTTTCCAAACATTCCACAAACTGATACAAACTTAGTACCAAAAACAAATTCATGTGGTGCAGTCTGATAATGACACAGAGTTTGTAGTTGCGACTCTTGGGAACTTTTTACGCAGCCATGGAATTCGTCATTAGACCTCATACACCTATACTCCATAATAGAATGGATTAGCTGAGAAGAAAAATCGACAACTATTAGAGGTAATGCGTGCTTCCCTCTTTGGTATGAACATGCCAAAATTTTATTGGGGTGAGGTTATGAAATCTGCTGCTTATATCATCAATATAACACCCTCCCAGGTCCTAGATTTTCAAATACCCTTACAAAAGTTGCAATCCTTACTCCTAGTTCCCTATTTTCCCAACCTTAAACCCTGAATTTTTGGTTGTATCGTGTTTGTTCACATACCAAAAATCTTACGTAATAAACTTGATCCATGTGCAAAACATTGCGTATTTGTTGGGTATTCTGATCTTTAGAAAGAATATTGTGAATGACCTTTTTCCCCACAATGCGTGCAGACTAGGTTGTTAACCTTTCTAGATAATTGAGTGTTTTGTTTACTAGCTAATTCATATGATGATCTTTCTCGGGGAGTATTGGTCAGCATAGCTAAATTCTTAGGGATTGGATGATAGTTTCCCATGGTTTGTCTTTGCTGGTATTCTCTCCTGACATATGCATATGTGTTCTTCAAATCAAGTTTTGGATCTTTGCGCAAGATTTCACCACAAACTTGATTGAATCAGAATTAAGTCCACTTAGAAAAATATAAACTCTAAGCCTAGCCATTGCGGAGTGAAACTGAATTACCCCTTCAACTATTCCTTTATGAGATTTTGTTATATGATTAATTTCTTGAAAGATAGCAACAAGTTTATTATAGTAAGTTGATAAGGGGTAACCATTCTGTTTGGTAGAGAAAGATCTTTGGTTCAATTCAAAGATACAAATTTCATCTGATCCATCATAGAGTGTTTTTAATACGACCTCTCATATTTCTCTAGTTGTAGACAGGCGAATAAATCATTGCATTAATGCTGGACTCATTGCGTCAAAGAGACAACTTTTTACTTTATGATTTTCAGTAATCCATGCTTCAAGATTGGGATCTCCAACTTCTGGTTTTGTTGTTTCTCTAGTGAGATATCTAGCTTTGTTGCGAGCTCCTATATGCATCTTTATGAGTTGAGACCATAATGAATATTTGGTCTCATCAAGGTTGATTCCGGTTGGGAAGGTAGAATTATCTTGATGTACAATAATCTGCTTTGGAACAATTGTAGTTGACATGTCTGCAGCCATAGAATAAAAAGAACACCAAATGAAGAAGTAAATAGTTTGTGAGTTACGTTTCAGAAATATAGAGGATTCTGCTTCATAGAATAAGAATAGCTGCTTGATACGAGCTTTTTTTCGTAGGAGAAGGGATTCGAGGTTTGTATTTGATTTTGTTTACTGCAAACATCTTTCGAATTGAGTCTGCTCTGATACCATGTAAATAATAGGGTTTCTGTAATATTACTTTACTGTATTACTCTTCTCCACAGGAGGCAATATATATAATTACAATTCAGAGACAGAGTAGGAAAAAATACAGAGTGGATGAACAAGAAAGTTTATTTGTTCCTATATATATACAAATATGAATCAATCAAGGATTTAATACAGCTTATGCGCACAGATATCTAGCAAGGAATTACATGGATTAGGCTGAAAACATCATTCAAGGTAGTTCTAAAGCCGCTTGTTGGATTTAACGTTAAATGGACTAATTCTTATTTAATAACAAGATTTTTTTATACAAAATCTTTATTCTAGAGAATCAATTAATATGTGTAAACACTTATATATACCAATTAATTAAAAATGGTTCCCTTATAGGAAACTCCTTGTTAACGACTTGTTCACCCCCAGAATTAGTCAGGCCTTGGTTTGAATACCCGGTGTTCATCCAAAAAAACAAAAACTACTTCGGCCATATAAGTTGTAATTTGTATATATATTCACTCTGCAAAAACTAGTTCTATTAAAGGGAAACTAATATTTATTTTTCTTAAATGTGATTCGTAAGATTTGTTTGATTTTCAATAACCTAGTTGTTGTTTTTTAATTATGAGCATGAAGTAATCCAAATACATATTTTCTCATCTCGGTGCTAGAAACATATTTATTGTCATTATTATAAGTTTTAATTTAGAGTTAAGAAGAGAATATTTATATCATGCCAAATACAACATTTAAGGAAATTAATGAGACAGTTTAAATAGAACCATAATAAATAATATATAAGTTAAACAATAGAGATATAATCTTTGTCCTTATTTATTAATTTTAAACTTGCTTGTGTGCCCTATATTAAGATCAGCATTAAATGAATATTAATTCATAAATAACTGTCATATTGCACTCCTTTTATCGTCTATGCCATATATGTATATATATACATGTACGAGTATATGATTCACCATCAAAATAGAATTTCAGCCCTAAATTATCTAAAAAGATTGCAATGGCAAGGTCTAACAACGTTTCATTCGCAGTGCTTCTGTTCTTGGGAATAGCTTTAATAGTCTCTCCTATCCTTGCCATTGAGAATGACGATGAATCAACCACAGTTGATGATGAAAATATAGCTGCATCACCAGAAAGTTCCACAGAGATCTTGCCAGGTTTTTTGAAAAATTGTGCAAATAGTATTACAAAGGCTGCTGGAGACAAAGTCTTTGATTACATATTTGGGGATGAAAAGAGCCTGGACTACGATACTTGTAGTGAAGTCACGGAATCCGGTAAAGAATGCCACGATGCTCTCGTTAAATATGTTGCTGAAGGACCAATGTTTAAGGCTAATTACGATTTTTATTTGAAAAGGGGCGATGACCTGTATAATATTTGCTTGGCCGTGTTCGTGGATTAGGGCACATATTTCCTTTCGATATTTATCAATGTCAATGATTTTCTATATTGATTCTTTCGATATAGAATAATGTAATAATATGACTGGTTGTGGTTCTAGTTAAATTAATTTTACATCACTTGGTATTAAACTTAGTTTCCTCTCACCTTGAATATACTCATGATCACATGTAATCATATTTATGAAAAAAAAGGTGTTTTATATTTATTTCTATCATGAAGTTTTAGTTTATTATTGTGATTGTAAAAATAATATGATATTTTTTAGATAAAGAACTCTAAACTTATAGTAAATGGATTGGTACTAGCAAGTACAATATCCTTGGGCTTTTTTTAAAATATTTTGTTATTTGATTTTATGAAAATTAAAATTGATATTTGTCAAAATCCATGATTTAAATTTTAAAGAAAAAATATTTATTTTTAGATAAAATTATCTTCTTATTCATGTATTTTATTTTTTGACTAAAATAAAATCGAGCTAACTTGAAAATTAATGAACTATTATTCAATATTAACAACATTTAGTTTATAGGAATGCGTTTCTAATCTCTATTTTCTAGAATGAATACAATATCCAAGCGTATAGCATATCCAAAAATACATGTGATTCAATCGTGGAAGAGAGATGTGTGTTTCTTTTTGTTTTCTAGGATATTTTTGATAACAAGTTGTATGAAACAAAAAATAAAATTTCAGATCCCTCTAGTTAGTAACAGAGACATGTGAGAAGAACAATAAATAAAAAAACAAGCATGATCTAACTATTAATGCAAAAAATATGACCCTTTTATGAGTTGGCTCTTCCAAATTCTACACTTCTCTTTCCCTAATTGAAATTGCTCTATTCTCTCTCTCTCTCTCTCTCTCTCTCTAACTAGCCTCTTTGTTGTTTTAAATGAATATTTTTTATTAATTAAATTATCACTTATTTATATATTTATGTATTTTATTTTTCACATAAAATATCTTGTTTTTTTTTACTTAAATTGCTAGTTCTTACCAAACTCTTGATTGAGCTAATATCTTAAATTAAAGTAGGACAATATATTAATGGACTTCATGCAAAATGTTATCCCGATCTAACGATTAGATTGAGAGTTCTTTTCTTTAATGTAAAATCAATGAGTTCATGATGTTTAATCAATAATCTAAATTTTCTTGTTCATCCTTATATAAATTATATCAATTATCCTTCTAAATCTTCAAGGTCATTTTATTATTTTGCAATGTATTTATTTGAAATTTTCCATCTTTATTTATTTATTAGGCCTATTATCGTTTCAAGTTAACGTCACTGATTTTTAATCGATAATTGCACTTTTAGTCCTGCCTTTTCATTGCACTATCTGGACTTATAATTTATTTTTTATTACCTTACTTATTTCTTATAAGTATTTTATTATTTTTCTCATTATTTTATCTATCAAAACATGATATCAGTTTCTTAGTTGTTATGAATTCTAAACTAAATTTCATTTCATAAAGGTCATCTCCTCAATTATACATCACAATTATTTTTATTATCATTTTTTATCTATTGTTTTTTATCTTTGTTTTCATTACTTATCAAGATCTTACTACTTTTAATCTTATGGTTGCAAATCTGTATATTTAAATTATAACTTTTTAGGATTTTATATTTTTAAAGTATAAAATTACAAAAACTCGTTTCTAAAAAACTTATTGTTTTATATCAACATGCAAAAAACATACATTGAGTCTTCAGAAGGTGCCTAGAAGTTGTTGATGGGCTTCAGGGCACAAAATTATGAAAAACTAATTTCAACATAAATGTGTGTTTGGATACACACACACACACACACATCCAAACACAGATTTATAAGAACATCCACACCACGTTACCAAAACACAATCAAAAGTTGTACAAGGTATCATGCTTACCAAGCTAGTCGTGAGATTACTTCTTCAAAGGAACTTTCTTGCTTTATGGTTTGTATGTTCGTATCTTATTAATTGATTCCTTGGTACTTGCTTGATTTTGGGTAGAAGCTTTGTCAATAGTTGTTCATCTAATTAATCATTTGCCTTCTCAAGTTCTAAACTTTGCATCTCTATACTCTATTTTATTTGGTGTTATTCTTGACTATAATTCTCTCCATATTTTTGGGTGTGTTTGTTTTGTTTACTTACCATTTACCAAACGTAATAAACTTTCAGCCCAAGCTGCTCGTTGTGCTTTTCTAGGATACAATAATTCTCATAAGGGGTTTATGTGTTATGATGCAAATGCTCATAAAATTTGTATCTTTTAAAATGTAATTTTCTTTGAAAATCATAATTTTTTCCCTTCTTGTCCCTCTACAAAATCCACTCCCATCCAGCTTCCCTCCCATCTAGCTTCCCATGTTTAAAGATGATAGTCCATCTTATATCCCGGAACGTTTTAAACCAAGAATTGTATATCAAAGATGTCATCCACCATTCACTTTGCCCCTTCTAGACACAGAATTGACATCAGATCATTTCCCTTAACTAAGATGATTAACTCGAGTTTCATGTGCCCTAAACAGATATGGATACTCAGCGACTACTATTGATAATATTTTTATGCCTAAGATTTATGCCCAGGCTTCTACCCAAGACTGTTGGCAACAGACCATGAAAGAGGAACTTCAGGCTCTTTAGGATAATCACACATGAGATATTGTTTCTTATCCTACCAGAATTAAACCTATTTGTTGCAAATAAGTATATACTATTAAATTCCAACCTGATAGATCTGGGGAACGATATAAAGCACAGGTGGTGGCTCTTGAAAATTGTAAAGCATATGGTATTAATTATAAGGAGACACTTGCATTTGTGGCTAAAATGACTATCATATAAACCATTATAGCAATTACTGCTTCCAAGAGATGGCCACTTTGTCAAATGGATGTAAAAAATACATTTATACATGGAGACCTGAAAGAGAATATTTATATGACTCCTTCTCCTAATATATTTACTTATCCATATGATAAAGTCTGTTCGTTGAAACGATCCTATATGGTCTAAAACAGGCATCACGAGCATGGTTTGAAAATTTTCACACTACTCTTCTAAAACTTAAATTTATTCAGAGCTAATATGATTCCTTTTTGTTTCTTCAGCAAACTACTACTGATATTATTGCTTTTTTGGTATGTATGGATGATATTATCATTACAGGATCTGACATTCCACTCATTGAGAATTTACAACATTCTTTTAACAATGAATTTCATATGAATGATCTTATACACCTTCACTATTTTCTTGGTTTACAACTGCACTCTATGTCCAATGGAATTTCTCCACATCAGCACAAATACTACTGATATTATTGCTTTTTTGGTATGTATGGATGATATTATCATTACAGGATCTGACATTCCACTCATTGAGAATTTACAACATTCTCTTAACAATGAATTTCATATGAATGATCTTATACACCTTCACTATTTTCTTGGTTTACAACTGCACTCTATGTCCAATGGAATTTCTCCACATCAGCACAAATACACCCAAGAGATTCTTCTTTTGGACGATCTTAAATCAGAGAATAACATTCTTACACCTCTTGAGATTAATTTAAAACTTTGTTAGAATGATGGTGACCTGTTAACTGATCCCTCTATATATAGGCAATTGGTAGGCAATTTGAATTATCTAATCATTACTCGGCCAGATATTTCTTTTGCAATATAACAAGTTAGTCAGTTTTTACAGGCTCCGAAGAATTCTTCATTATCTTAAAGGCACATCTAGGCGAGGATTATTTTTACCTGCTAATAATTCATTACAATTAACAGGTTATAGTGATGCAAATTGGGCAGTATGCATGGATACATGTTAGTTTATTATTGGGTGATGTATGTTTCTTGGAAATGCTTTAATTTCATGAAAAAGCAAAAAGCAAAACCGAATCTCAAAATCTTCCATAAAATCTGAGTATTGAGCTATGTCCTCTGCATGTTCTGAGATTGTGTGGCTCCAGGATTTGCTAAGTGAACTTAGTTTTCCTCAGCACACTCTTACATCTTTACTTGTTGATAACACAAGTGCTATTTAGATTGCTACTAATCCTATGTTTCATGAACGCAACGAACATATTGAAGTTGATTGTCACTACATTCGTGAAGCTCTTGATTGTAATATTTTTACATTACCTTATACTTCCATTGAGCATCAGATAGCTGATATATTTATAAAAGCCTTGTCTCGAGTTCAACATCAATTCATGATTGATAAATTAATGCTTCTTGATCGGCTAACATCAATTTAAAAGAGGATGTCAATGTATATTATAGTAAGAATATGTATATTATGGTAAGAATATTAACAATATATGACAATCAAATTGTAATAAAATATCTTGTATTTATTATAGACTAGAAACCAGAGATTAGAGACAGTAAATTAGAGATTTTTAGATATATTTAGAGAAATAAATTCTTCCTTTTGAAATCAATCAAACAAAGAAAGAATAATTTTACATTGAAATTGAAATATGATATTTGTACACCACCTGAAAAGTATGACTTTTAAAGAACGTAAGTTATTTGGGTGGTGTAGTTGTACTTGAAACAGTACATTGTCATGACCTTTTATATGGCTTATGCATATACCAGAAAGGATAAACTAATTTATTGATATTTTAAAACCCATATTCTTGGCCCAAACTAATAGACTAAGCCACCAGTCGAGAGTTTCTGTTTATTTATTTTTTCTTCTGCGTGCTTTACTTGTTTCTACAATATTTTTTCTTGTAGATTTAATATAATATCTTGGAGTTCTCTACTATTATATTATAATAGTTTAAGTATTATATTTTATTAAATATAATAAGTATTTTGAATTATAAATTATTTTACTGGTTTTGAGGAATATTTACAAGTCATGCAAATTTATTTATAATAAGTAAGTTGCAAGACTTATCACAGTATTTCCATACTGGACTAACAATAAGTTAATTTGTTGAACTAGCATACATGAACAACAGCAAATTCTTGCAAAACCATGAATTGCCCACTGCCTCAATTGGATGTGATCCTTCTAGAGCATCGACACGCAAGCCACCAGTTGTTTGCTGAAGAAACTGAGTCCATATTTTCCACTCAGGAAACAAGCCATCTGTTGCCATGTAACTAATCTGGGAAAATATGAAATCAGGTCAGGTCTGGTCACGAAGATAGTAGCAAAGAGGAAGGTAAAGATCTCAAAGACTCAATTACCCATGTTGCAAAACCCTCATTTAGCCATAAATGAGTCCACCATTCCATTGTAACTAGATTGCCAAACCAATGATGGGCCACTTCATGCATTATAACAATTGTCATCTACAGCGAAGAAAAAGAATTCTCTTAGAAAGGAACACAAAAAAGCCTCTGAATAACTCTTTCTTCCACCTTACAGATCGCAATTTACGAGGAGGAGCAATGGAAGCAAGGTTAAACTCCCTTTTCTTTAGAAGCAATGGAAGTATGGTTGCAGGGAAAATTGTATCCTGGATGCATCATAAATCTCCGAAGAGAAAAGATGATGCTGAAAGCAAGTTGAATTTTCAAACAGCAGTAATAAAGCTAAAAGCAACTTCGCTGCATTACTTACTATCTGCTTTCTAGCAGCTGTAGACTGCAGATCATCATATAGTAACTCATTTTCACGATAAATTACCAGACCATAATTCTCCATGGCTCCACCAGAAAATTCAGGGACAGCAACCATATCCAGCTTAGAAAGCGGGTAGGGCATCGAGAAGTACCTGAAAAAACTCCATCGCCAGGTTAGCATATCAATTTAACAAGTATCTATTTTGATTGCTGTTCTCCAGAAAAACATCGATGCCCTGTGTGTGTTATTTGTTTCATTCATACAATCACGCGAACAAAACAGAGTTCCTCACAACCATTAATATGCAAATCACTTACTCAGCAAATAAATCAAGTGCCTTGACAGCAAAACTCAGCATATTTCCCTCTGTTAGCCCGACCCAAAGGACAGTACACACGAACTTTGACCCCTGCATGCATGACCCATTCAGAGACATACAAGGTTGTAACATTCATAGTATTTGTGAAAATAAAACAATGCGATTTTCTAACACGACAGAACATACCCTCTGATGTGCATACACAATCAGCTGTCGTGTCCTCAACATAGTCGAAAAACCCAATAATAACAGCCTCCAAAAAAGTTGACAGGAGAGGAGACTCCTCGAAATAAACAGTCCTGGCATTCCCATTAAGCTTTTCATCAATGATTGGCATATTAGACAAAGCCATCAACTCCAACGGCAAATCTATGGTTATTTTGAACGTTGCCTGCTCAGCAAGATCAGTAATAACCGATCAACGAAATTCAGTCATCAGATGTGCAGCACAGAAGAAAAATTAATGCACAAAATTACCATTACACAATAATAATAATAATAATAATAATAATAATAAATCTGCATGTGAATTCAACAGGCTTGTTCCGAAAAATGCATGCAGCATCCAAGAAAAAAAGTTGCAGTTTCAATTACAAGAAGGAACTATAAGAGATTTTAATACCTTGATCAGCGCAGGTTCATCCCAGCATGGAAAACACCTCCTTGCGTCTACTGCTTCAAACTGAGTAACTGCCATATTCTTCTTCTCTTCCATCAATGTAAGTACTACTAAGATCAAATATCAAACAGTGAAATGGACAGTAAATACAAACCCTCTTCTTCTTTTTTTTTTTGGTTTTGTTCGAAAGAAGTTTCAGATACCGTTGTATATACTTACAGTCCATTTATACTCTTATCTTTTTCTGCAAAAGATAAAGTAAATAGAATTGACAAGTTGTGATTCCACTAA
Source organism: Populus ilicifolia (assembly GCA_015708895.1). Taxonomy (NCBI): domain Eukaryota; kingdom Viridiplantae; phylum Streptophyta; class Magnoliopsida; order Malpighiales; family Salicaceae; genus Populus; species Populus ilicifolia. Next base: position 444,078 of record SRLM01015252.1, read on the forward strand.
TTTCATTTCCCATATTTTGGGAACTCAGAGCCAGTGACAAAATAATTGTTTTAGTTCTTAACTGAATCGACTACTTCCTTCTTGGCAATGAAGCTATCTGGAGCAGAAAAGGGTGTTCTTTTCTTTCTTGCATACTGTTGATAAGCATAGACGAGTTAAGGTCCAATTATCTTGATGCATATTTGTGTAGTGGAGGCTTCAGTTCTCTTCTTCTAGCTTCTTGGTGAAAATCATTTACAGTACAGGTTCACTTGTTTATAATTAAGTTCATCCAAGACAGGACAGAGAGAAAAAGAGTACGTATCATCTGTAGAACCCTCTCAAATGCACATTAGGAATCCCAGAAAAGTCAATCCTTAGCACTCCATCGCCAGCATTAAGTGCTTCTTCAAATACCAGCAGAAGTATCTCATCATCATCATCCAAAAAATATCACATGGACTAAACTGCTGCTGCAATAGATATCAAGAAACAAAATGGTATGAAGAAAGCCTCACGCCAAATTAATCTGAAGAACATTATCAGATACTATGATCAAGCAAGGATTGTTTACATGGTTCTGAGAGTCAGTGAACAAGACTCCATGGATATTGAGTTCAAGAGCATTTAAGACAACGAACTTAGTGGGTTCAATGATTCTAAGGTTAATACATACGGTGCCAGAAAAGGTACAGATTGAAAGATCAGGTTTTTGGTGAAGGTCATAACGATCAGGGATGGCAAACTTTGGTAGTCTTGTTTGGCCTTTGAACTGCTTTATGTTCTGGTTCCGCTCCATTATTTTCTCCAAATCTCTCTTCTGAGCAACTGAGAGAGTGAGGAACTACGAGGCTTCTTTGTTATTAGTTATGTTACCGACGCTAAGCCGCGGCTAAGATACTTTAATTTTACAAAAGAAAAAAACTTTGCAAAACTTTTAGAGCAAATTTTTTATTTATGAATATTTATAATTAAATAAATCAATAATTACATAAGTCAATAAATAAATATTAATTATATTTAAAAATTAAAATTAAAAAATAAATATAATATAATATATTTAATATCACAAATCAAGATATTACTGTAAATTTTTTTCTTCTTAGATCATTATTGGTGTGAGCAATGTTGAATCCTTTGAAGTATTTTTGTACTCTAGCATGCTATAATAATAATAATAATAATAATATATTATAAAAAATATTTTTAAAATATGCATTAGAGGTTCACAAATGATATATGTGATTTGTTAGCTGGTAAGGTCATCTATAAAAGTCATATAATTTAATAAGAAGAGAGTACAAAAAAAATAAGAAAAGCAAAAAAAAAGACCATAGACGCACATTAAACTCTGATAATAATATCATCGATATCTTTATAAAGATTTTAATGAAGCGAATTCAACAATACCATGAAAGATTATCAACAATGATCAAAATAGGTCACATGAGCAATCTAAAAGCAAGTGAGTCCAACACCTTTAAACAACACATGTGACCCACTTCATTCATCTTTTATAACTTTTTTTGATGTTATTGAACTCGTTTTGTCGAGATTTTTCTAATGATATTGGTGATATTGTTATCAAAACTTTAGTTTGCCTTTGAGGTCATTTCTTCTTTTTTTTCTTTCATTGTTTTCTCTCTTCCCTCTTCTCCTTCTAATTTGTGAAGAGAGAAAAAAGTAAAAATAAAAATAAAAATAAAGAGACCATGGAGGCATATTGAAGCTCCGATGATGATACAACTAGTATTGTTGAAAAAATCTCGATAAGACGAATTCAACAACATCAAAAAATACAAAAAATAGTGATCGAAGTGGACCACACAAGTCAATAATTAATATTTCTATAATTTTAATGTGTTCATGTTAAAAACATAAAAAAAAAAAACCTTATTATTTTAGTATATTTTTAATTAAAAAATATTTCTATAAAAACAGTATGCATAGGTTGGGTTAAAACTTTACTTAGAACTTTACATAGTTGTAATATTTTGAAATAAAAAAAATTAATAATAAATGACTACAATACCCTTTAAGGATTAGATTTTATTATAAAAACACAAGGGGTATTGAGATAATTGCACAACCTATTGATAAGTATAAATAGGTTGGGTTAAAGAAAAAAAAAGAATCTAAAATTAGAGAGAGAGAGAGAGATGTAAGAATAAAAAGAAAGAAGAGAAAGAGATAAAAGAAAGGGGAAAGGATTAGAGAAACTAAATGTTGAAGATAAATGTATGTTTTAATGTGTAATTTTGATAATTAGCTTTAATTTTTGTTTTGATAATGTCTAGGGTTTTGAATTTTATATTTTAGGGTTAAATTGATTAATTAATTAAAGTGTCTAGGGTTGATTATGTTGGGTTTTGAGTTAGAATTTAAGATCTACCATTATTAGAAGACTGGTGGATTAAGAATCTAGACTTAGGATCAACCAATCATCTAATTGGCTTGTTTGACTTTAGTCAATAGTTGGTGAATTTTCATCGACTGGTTTGCTTAGCTAGTTTCAATTGATCAGTTGATAGATTTTGATCGGTTAGTTAACTAAATAGTTAAAGTTGACTATTTTTTTTTTGTTCAAATATTTTAGAACATGTTTGGGATTGACTAGGTAAATCCATCTCATTTTTATATTTATGATTTGTTGTCATTTTAGAGATGTAATATTTTTATGCTTCTTTTATACTCAAACACTTTTGAAACTTTACCTATTGGGTATTAGTACGACTTTCATCGATATTTACTTTTAAGTCCTTACTTTTCAATATTAAATTGATAGGATGGTAAGAAACTAACTAAAAAGCTTTTTTCTAATTATTTTATTGATAATATCTTTGATTCCTTTTAGCTTTAAAGGATATCAAAATTATTTGCTTGAATTGAAAGGGTATTTATTTTACTTCTATGATAAATAGATTTATAGAAATAAATATACAGACCCATGAATTGAGTTAACAACATATCAATTTATCATTTTTATCTTTAAAATTTTGTTTCTTTAATTTATTTTTTTGCAATTCTTCCCATACTTTTTTATTTCAACATCTTGTAGGAAGATCTAGTACAGTTTCTCTTAGGTTTAGCTTGATATTCACAATTATATTATAAATTAATTTTTGTGGTAATAAAATCAAAATTAAATTAGGAGGTTTTTGACACCAACCAAAGAGTTTCACAAGTAGATTATAACAAGAAATATCATAAGACACCAAGGTTCATAAAAAAAAAATCAAAATGCAATAAGCTTGACATTTAATTACGCCTCAATCATGGCTCACTATAATTACTTATAAATTTTTTTTATCTTTTCAATCTAAAATTTCTAAGTTATTACAACCATGAAGTTAACTTAAAGCGAACTTTGAACATAAACAATATAAGAAAATAAGAAATAGCATTATAACGTAAGATTGTCAATTTTGTTTCATTTCAATCTGGATTGCTAGTATACCTTGTATTATTTAAAAAAAAAAACATAATAAAACAGTCATCCTTGCTCGGGATCTCGAATCATTCTAGGTTTCTCACTTAAATTCTAGCTAAGATATTTCAGGTTTACTTCATTTATTTTGTTATGAATAAACTTATTTGCAGCTAACAAGATTTTATTGAGAAGTTATTGGTGCTAATTTTCATGTACCATTCTTCAATAAAGCATTAAATTTAATGGACATAGCTTCTCTCCATTTATGATCATTGAGAGTTTGAGAAACATAAACGAGCTCAAGTGATAACGAAAATGCATGCTTGGTAGCTGAAAAATGATGAGATTGCACTTTTTTAAGTTAAATAAAAAAAATAATGACAAAAAAATATTAAATTAAAATTTAAAAAAAATAAAAGGAAAATGCATTAAACAACAAAAGAGTTGAATGTTGTGTCTTAACCTGTCAACTTAGATTCATGCTAAGAACTAAACGAGGTCTACTATTTTTTTTCTTTTAAATTTATTATGCACTAAAACAAAGAATATAAAAAATTACAAAAAAATAAATGCCCTCAAAAAGAGTTCAAGTGTGTTGGCTTAATGGCCCAATATGTTTGGGCCACTAAAAAAAAAGTCCAAACACATCAACCTAATGGTCAAAACTTTTGTACATGGGCCTTGTATTTTTGTTTTTTTCTTGTTAAAGGATAAACAACTTCTCATCCATTCTTTTCTTTTTAAAGAAAAAAAATAAGAATGGATAACATGTCATCTGTTTATCTAAATTCTAGCTACCATAGTGTTTGCTGAAAAATGAGGGCAAACCAATTTCCCCCTAAAAACCCATTTTAATAAAAAAAAAACCCTAACAAATACCCTCAAAACACTTATAAAACCAATTTAAACAACCATCATTAAGCTATTATCTTCAAATTAGACTTGTTGACACCAAAATAAATGGATTTGGTGGTTGAAATATATAAAAACAATGACTTTCTCTCTCTACACTAGAATTCGACGAAACTTTCTCTCTCCTTCACAAACTAGAAACTTAAAAATAATTAAAATAAAGTTTTTTTTATCAAAATTAAATTTAAGCCTTGTGATACTTCCATTATAGCTAGGTTTTGGGCTCACTTATTTGGTAACCCTCTCTTATAAGTTTTTTATAATTAATAATATTTCATTATTCATTATTTAACTTTGTTTTTAGGATATTCCATGCTCGTATTCATTTAACCTCTTGTATATTGAATCTTGGACCATGGTCCAAACATTGATTTTATTAGTGAATTCTTTGAACTTAAAAAGGTTTGAAATACTTACATCAAAATCCATAAAACTCACTCAAATCAATTCTTCTTTTATTAGCCAGCTAAATGGCTAATCTCACCAGATTATGAAATATAATAATTAAAAACAAAGCTAATAGAGCTTCGTATTTTATTATGCATTAAGACAAATGACATTATGGTGTGGACCAAAATAGTAAAATGAATATTTTATTATTTTAAACAAAATTATTCAAGTAGAAATTATAGACAAAATAGTATTTTCCACAGGATTCACATGTTATTATCACATTGATTAGGGATAAATTATTTTTTTTCATAGAACTTGAGTTAGCTTTTTTTTTTCATTTTTTAAAATTGATTTTTTTAGTTCATCTTTCAATATTTTTTTTGTTTGATGATAATTAAGATTTAGATTTTTTTTTCATTCTTGTCTTTATCAAGTTATCTTATTCTCATTTAATTTTTCTCTTTTAATTTAAAATTTTATTTAGAGCAATCAATAATTATAGAAAAAAAGGTTTTGGAGTGATTTTAAGTAGGTTTTTTTTATTTTCATAGGTTAAGTTACAACAATCCTATGATTTTGAAATTATAATGAACAACTTGTTAACTTTAAAATTTTATAATGATTGTGATTCTCATGATAATAAAATAACCAAATATTAATAGTAGTAATTATTATTTTGAATTAATTATTATCAAAATGACATCTTTGTATAAAATATACAAACCCTTTTATGCTAAAAATTCCTTTTTATTTATTGAGTTGGTTTTTTACAAGACAAGACGATGTATATTCTTACCTTGAATTTTAAACTTGATCAAATCTATTTATCTATCCTCTCTTTTTTGGTCATATAGCAACCTTAAATTGAAGTTTAACTGAGATTTTAAATGACTGAATATGGAAATAAATTTACACGAACTCCAAGATCAAGTAAGACTCTTTTAATTTTATATTCTTCAATAAAACAAGAAATTGTAGGATAACCAGGATCTTTATATTTCAAAGCATTATTGTTATAAAGAATGACAATTACTTGTTTCGCTAAAAATATTTTTTTTCACATTTAGTTTTCTCTTTATAGTACACAGATTTTTCAAAAATTTAACATAAACAGGTACATGTTTAATAGCATCAAACAAAGGTATATTGATCCATACCTATTTGAAAGTTTCAAAGATTTTAGAGTTGTGATTAACTTTCTTTTGTTTGGTTATGACATAATAAAATGAAAGTACTGAAGGGGAATCAGTCTTTTCTTTGTAATGTTCAAATTCAACTCCTTTCTTACCCTCAAATATTGACTTATTATTTTTCTCACAAGGTTCAATAGTGGCTTTTTCAATAATCATACTACTATAAAGAGTGATGACTGATTTGACTTGATTTATGTGTTGACTTCCAAAATTACTTGCATTTACATTATATTACCCCTTAAAATTTTATTGTGGTGGGATAAAAACTTACCTTTCTCTTAAAAACTGAGAGCAAATATGAATTTTGCAAGAGTATCTTTAAAATTCATCATGTTTTGAGCTTGAGTATTGATTGTCTCTTGCTTTTCAATGAATGCATATAATATCTTTTCAAAATTTCTTCTTGGAGGTAGAACAAAAGGAGGTGCATATCCATAAGAATTTTGAAAATTATGGTGTGTTTGAAACGATGACTGTAAAGTTTGTGCATTATTATTATCATTTTTTCAACTGAAATTTGGGTGATTTCTCTAACTAAGGTTGTATGTTTGCAAGTATGAGTTGTAATTAGGCATTGTTTAAAACATGAGCTTGTTTATGGAGACATTCACTACAAAAAAGAAAAGTTAGATAATCATTGGTTGAGTGTTCCTTAATTTCATAGATTTAATACACAATATTTTGAACAGATTTTAATTGACCACTATTTTTTAATTCTAGTGCCTTGACTTTTCTAGCTAAAGATGCAAACTTAACTTAGAGGTCATGATCTTCTCTAAAGTTGCATATATCTCCACTAGATATAAGATGTTAAGTTTTACTTGGTACCTTATAAGTGTCTGTAGTGTTTCAATTTTGAGCATTTTCAACTAGTAAGTCTAGATACTCCATTCTTTCATTAGGTGTTTCTCTTCAAAAGTTTCATTACATATCAATTCAACCATTTGTCTATCTCTAGGTGTTAAACTTTCATAAAAATATAAAATCAATCTCCATATTTCAAAACTATGATGAGGACAATTATTAAATAAGTCTCGATATCTATCTCAATATTGGTAAAATATTTATCCTGGTTTTTTAGTGATAATGATGATTTGTCTTGTAAAAGAGTTTGTTCTATGAGATAGAAAAAACACCTTTAAAAATTATTATTGTATTTCATCTCAAGCATGAATAGATTCTAATATCAAATTTTATAGCCATATTTTAACTTTATTTTTTAATGAAAAAGAAAAAAGCTTTAATCTGATGGTGTTCATGTTACGATTTGAGTCATTATAGGTGTTATAAACCTTCTTAAATTCCTTTAAATGTAAGTACAAATTTTTTAAATCTAAGCCATGAAAAAAATATAAAAGTTAAATAATATCTGGTTTAAAATTGAAATGAGATGCATCAGGAGAGAAAAGTATGCATAATGATGCACTTGTTCTTGTGTGATTCATGTGGTCTCTCAGTGTTTTAATACGATTATTCTCATTATAAAGTGACTGGTTATCTTTTTCGGTCATATTATCTGAAAATAATTAGAATATCCTACAAAGTTTACCACTTAATGTACATGACCACACTCTCATGCACGTATAGAAATAAAATAAAAGAAAGAAGAAAATAAAAGAGAATGAAACAAAAAAAAATAGATATATGAAAATTGAAAAGAGAAAATAAAATAAATATTATAATTTGTTCAAGAATTTACCTTCCCAGCAATGGTGCTAAAAATTGGTACGACCAAAAAATTGATATCTTCTCCTAAATAGGAGTGTCGAAGTAATAAATAACTTGACAATACCAGAATCGAACCACATGTAGGTTAACTATATAAATTATAAGTAACAATAATATAACAATAACAACAATAAAAAGAGCTTTGAGATGTGATATTGATATAAGGATTAAACCATGATAAAAACAATTGTCAAGATTAAAGGATCCATTAATGATATCTCAATCAAGTATAATATAAACTCTTATTACTCAATTGGAAACCACACACAAACAATGTACTAGTCGGATTATAAATTGTTAACGTGATTACATTAATTATCTTATTTGAATAATGCTAATACTTGTAAATGTTGTTAGATATTCATGATTATGACCTATATTAACAATAAATCAAGCTTCTTTTATAGCACAAGTGTTGGTTATACCACATAGTTTGTGCTATGAAAATGTCAAATATTTGTTTTACCAAGGTTATACAATATAAATCTAGATTAATCATTTAACAAACAAAGTATTAAGAGTGAATAAGATAACAAATACAAAACATGTTAGTATCAAATATTAAAGTTCATATTAAATTTATATTATACTTATTCTTACACCTGTAGTATAACATTTTCACCTTGACATGATAAATTTAGCTAAATATAATAAAAAGAGAAACATATATAAATAAGATAAAAACATAAATAAGATATAAGTTAAATAAGTAAAGAAAAAAAATGACAAGTATAAACAAGAGATTAATATAAGCAAAACTTAAGTATTACAATAAAGAGAGTGGGAACATGATTTTGATCTGAAAACTAGGATGCCTAAATATATAGCAAATGATTCCTTTTATAAGCCAAATTTTTTTTAAAAAAAATATTATTTGTTGACTAATTGTTAAGTAGGTGATCACATCTTAACTTAGTGACAATCTTTATCTTTTTGTTTGAACAAAAAGTTATTGCTAATATCAAAATTTGGATAAATTTAAATAATGAAAGTTCTAGGAAATTGTCTTAGTTTTCAAAAAAAAAAATTAAGGTCATTTGGACTTCTAGAACTCGAAATATGGGCTGAATACTAAATAATATATGGGTTATAAGACAAAATCAGACTTCTTTATTGTTATTAAGATTTGGACTTTTAAACAATAAAATTGAGTCTTACTTTTCCATGAATGTTTTAAGCCTATGTCTTAGGTTTTCATCTATATAAAGCAGACTTAAATTCAAGATCTACAGCTCTACATATAACCCAATGATCGAAAAATGTTCTAGTTTGGGTTGAACCAGTATCTCTCTCACTTTTTGTCCTTTCAATTTTAGTACTTAAACTTATCAATCAATCATTTTATTTATGTGATAAGCCTGCATTTAAGATTAACATTTATCATAAATTAAAGGTATTTTATGATATAAAACTTCTTATCATAAAACATGTTTTAGTTAAAGAGTTATTGATACTTTAAGTGCAAAATAATGATATAAAGTCTTGATAAAAATACACTTTTAAACACTAATAATTTGATATTGCATGCTATTATTCTTTTATTATATTTATATTGAAAACATGTTTATCTTAAGTTTTATTTTTGTATATTTATAGATTGTACACTCTAAGTTTTCATTGAGTAATTTTTTTTCTTTTTATTATAATAAACTAAATATAATTATTTACTAATATAATATAATACAATATATTTTAATAACACCAAGTCAGTAAAACACAATTATCATGGCATCAACCTTTTCAAAACCACAACATCAAAAGCGCACACTATGGTACACATTTTTTTTTTGATATTATAGCCGTTTTTATTTTTTATCTAATTACATTAAAAAAATTATTTAATTAGTCAAATAATAATTTCTGTTATTTATATTAAACTCGCACATAATTATGTTTTAAACTCTTAGTTTATAAAAATTAAAATAACATGTTTTACTCATAGTTTATAAAAATTNTAACCACAACTAGAAACTTCTTTTAAAAAATTATTTATTTGTTTGTTTGTTTAAATCGTGACAGCAAGTGCTAGCACAATGTTAAACAGAAATTTACCAAAAGCGTATATTGAGGGCTGACTTGGCAATCTCTTTGTGACCCATTTTCCCACCAAACCCACCCTCCATTCACACCTATTTACAACACCTTGCCATTCCAATCCTTGGACCCCGCTTAACAAGCCTGACCATGCCAAAATAAATCTTTCCCCTGATTAATCGTGTACATGTCCGCATAGAATCATTTCTTTAAGCCCACATCCTGACACTTGTCGAACACCCACTAATCCTAGGCAAAACGTGATTAAATAACAGACATCACCTAATTTCTGTATCGTGTCGCAAATCAAGTAACAATATTGCTAGAGTTCTTCATTGATCATCATCTTTGTTAATTAATCACCTTGTGCTTCGATTAATGGATTCTGAGTTTCTTGAAATCAGACTGACTTTGATTTAATCAAGTTAGAGGCGGAAATTCAGCATTCTTTTTTTATTATTGGTAAGTGCCTTCCATTCACACTGTTATTAAATATGTTCATTGTTCAGTGTTTTTGTTACATGATTGTAATAATGTTAATATAGTTTTTTGATAATGACATTAGATTAGTCTTGAAGTCTGTTCTTGTGGAGATCGGTAACCATTTTTTTTTCTTGTGATTTAAATGGTTATGTGTTCTATTTTTTATTTTGTACGTTCTTGCTGCTTGTTTTAGAAATGGTGAAGGATTAGGGGACCTGTCATCTATGGTTTCAAGATTAAAACGAAAAATGCCGAATTTCCGCCACAAGTTTTAGCCTTGGGTGGTGCAGTTAGAGGAAATAATTGGTTGGTAATTAGTTTACGGGAGAGAAGAGAAGGAAGCATGGAATCTGTATGTGATTTTTGTGGAGTGGCAAGGGCAGTAGTTTACTGTAAACCAGATTCAGCAAAGCTGTGCCTGCACTGTGATGGATGCGTGCATTCGGCCAACTTTTTGTCGCGAAGGCATCCGCGTTCGCTGCTATGCGATAAGTGCAGTTCACAGCCTGCAATGGCACGGTGCTTGGATGAAAAGTTGTCTGTTTGTCAAGGCTGTGATTGCAGAGCAAATGGATGTTCAATCTTAGGGCATGAGCTTTGGGCGTTGAATTGTTATACAGGTTGCTACTCTTTGGCTGAGTTTCCGAAGATTTGGTCATCGGTTCTTCAGGGACCTTCTTCAGGAGCCTTCGATTCAGGACGGGATTCACCGAATTCTGCGCCAATAAATGAGAATTGCATTAGCTGGTTGGAACAAGGGGAAAATGAGGGATCGTTTGGCTTGACTGCTGGCAGGTTGAATGAACTAGAATCTTGTTCCAAGCTTGAATCCTGGAGGGGGCCGCCGAGCATTATCATGCCGAATCCTACCTCCATGCCTTGTTCTACAGATCAAGTGCCTCTGTTGCCAGAGGTGTCAAACCTGCCGAAGGTAACCTTTCACACTGATCTTTTCATAGCTGCTTCATTCACTAGGAAACGCTGGTTAAACCTAACTTAAACAGACCTTTTCAAGCAGCAGGGTTGTTCCATCTTTAAGGGTATTGGACTTTCTGATGGTGAAGATCTCTGTGAAGGTCTCAACTTGGATGACATACCTTTGGACTTCGAAAATAGTGATGGAATATTTGGCTGTCCAGAAAGTCATAACAGATATCCGTTTGAGGATGTAGGAAAAGATTGCATGTTAATGGAGAAAAACTTATCAGTTACCGAGTCTAATGGCCCTATCGAGAATGCTATAGAGGTTTTCTCTGACTCTAATTTTCCTCTGAAGCCATCTTCAATCACATGCATGTTAGTTATTCTTTCCATGTCACACTAATCTTAGGTAGTCAGATTTTAATTTGCATTATGCGTGTGCTTTTTCAGGTGTCATCATCGGGACAAAAGGATTGTGCCGCCTTCCAATCATCTTGTGTTTCTGGGCCTGTTAGTGCAATACAGAACAAAAGTGGTAATGCTAATTGCAGCATATTTACAAATCCTAGTTGCAGCAGAAACCTCCATCGAGGATTTCCTGCTGGTACTGGACAAGTTCATCCAAGCATGTCGCTTTCACTATCCAACATAATTGGTGAAAGTAGTGCTGCTGATTATCAAGATTGTGGATTATCGCCAATATTTCTGACAGGTGAATCACCATGGGAATCACATTTGGATGCTGGCTCTCCACACGCAAGAGACAAGGCCAAGATGAGATACAACGAAAAGAAGAAGACACGAACGCAAGTGCTTCAAAAATCTTTGTGGTCTTTTCTATGACAAATTATGCTTACTTTCAACTCTGAGAGATTCACTCAATTGTCATGTTATTGCAGTTTCAGAAAGCAAATCAGATATGCCTCTCGTAAAGCCAGGGCTGATACTCGAAAACGAGTAAAAGGTAGATTTGTTAAAGCTGGGGAAGCATAAGATTATGAACCTCTCCTGTCAAGCAATTTCTGATCCAGATTACTGAATCTTTATCCCTTTCCTTACAAGTGAATACTGAAAATGAAATAAAAAGGTGATATACTTTCCACTTCTTATGTTGATGCATAATTTTCCTCGTGTATGATCTCTTTTTTCGAGGGGGATGTTCCAATCAAGCTGGTTTTTGGCATGCAATGGCAGATCTTTAGAACTAGTATTCCCCTGGATTTTTTCAGTCGGACAAGCTGCTCACATTCCTGACAAGAACTGAGCTGCCACAACCATCACTACTTGTTAAGCTTCTTCTATTGGAGACCCTCATTTATGTTTTCTTCCACCAACTTGCCTTAAGGAAACACCCTTATTGGCAGTCAATTTTGGGCACTGTAGATGCATATTATCTACCAGTTTCTCTGTTCAATGTAATGAATTTTGTTTTAGTTAAAGTTGCCTGGTTAAAATAAAGGGAAAGTGAATTTCATTTGTCAGAATAATACATGTCAATTTTTACTTCTTCTCGTTGCTCCTGTATTCTATTTGCTGCACATTTGCAGCCCTTAGCTTAGAACACCTTAGTATCTTACTTGCTCATTCCCAGAACTCTACAAGAAAGGAGATGCAAAGGCATGGTTTATTCCCCTATTAGACTGAGGCATGACAAAAATGACACCAAAGCACCTTGATAATACTCAAAATAAAAATAAAATAAAAAAATCTTAGCCCGAGATTGACCCTGCCTCTCTGATCTCTCCAATCATGTCTCAACACACATTGTTATGTATTTTTTTGATTACTTAGAGTAACTTACAAATTTTTAATACATACAATATGCTTGCAGAACTTTTTCTATACAGAGTAGATATTATTTTCTATACCAATAATATTGTCATTACTAACATTTCCATCAATAATGTTCAACAATGATATAGTGACATCACAACTAACAAAGCCATCATGGCTAGCCAATAATAATACATCAATAACACGTTTTATTTGCTATGAAAAAAAGCTAAAGGGCAGTGTATATAAATACACCAAATCACGGTAAAAGCCAACCTTGCTATAAAAGCCAGTCATGCCATTCTAGACGCAACCATAAACTTTTTCTTTTCATACTTATATTTCTCTTATTATTATTATTATTATTTTATACACACTACACTCTTTTTATACTTGTTCACTCAAGAATTAGTGGGTTCCTTGTTCCAATATAAGACTTGATTTGGAGGAAAGCTTCTGAATTTCCAGTGAAGTCTAGTTATATTAATAATACAATTATGAAAAATCTAATTTTTATCTATTTTTTTTAAACTTTTTATCCATGAAAATTGAACAAAAACTATTTTATTTTTGTTCACCCATCAAATTTTTCCATGGCTAACAAAACTTTAAAATAATAGATAATAATATATTTCCTCACTGTAAGAACTTTAACCTCTCTAGCTCTCTAACAACTATCTCAACTTGCAAGTGCTCAATAACATTATTTTAGATATAACAACAACCTCATTTTCTTTCATTTCATAAAAAAAAATTCAACATATAGCTTCATTACATATACTTGATACATAGGGGCAACTCTAGGTTTGCAAATAAATATGGCAAAATGACTTAAAAAGTAGCACCATACTCATACTCTTTAAAGAAGCAGCTCTTATTATAAAGAGCAATCCTCCACAAATCCTAATCATATCCATAACAATATTCTCTAACTTTTACTTTCACACTTCTTGATAAACTAGACTAAAACCCAAGACGAGATTAATGATTGTAAAACCTTATAACAAGCATCATTCTCAAAACAAAAGACTCTAAACTTTGTTATACATTTATCTCTCCATACACTAAATCAATATGAAAGTCAATCTAGACATCTATGAATGCCTTTCAAATCCCTAGTTACAAAACACCAAAAACATCCAAGAACTTGTAATGTAAAAGAGTGATACTATGTAAACAGTTCTTCCCATAACTTTCCATGGATACATCAGAGTATGGTATCACAAACATTGAACGTGGCTCTATTTTTTGCCTTCATGATCCCATGTTAAGGTCTTATCTCATTTTAGCACTATATCCTTCAACTAAAAAAAAACACAATTGAGCTCTTTCCATCACCAATAAAAATACAAAAATGCTAAAGTTTATCTTTAGATGTTAGACGAGAAAATGCTAAAAAAATCTACTATAACCAATTTTCATCAAGGTCCTAATTAGTGATATTTACAACTAATCATTATAGAAATATTTGTATACATTCCATAAAAAAACTCTCCTCATTGCAGTATAGTCAAAGAAGAATTATATTCAAGTAAAAAAAACAAATATCACAAGATAGAATGCATTTATGATCATTTGACATTACCTGAGCTCTTGACCATACCTCTTACCATTACACTTGTTAAGGTTTTTGTGACATTTCATGAAAAATATTTCATAAATAAAAAGTGATATGAACATAAAAAATCCTAAGAAATTATATCACTTTTACCATGATTATAATCATAATACTAAAAAAATATAATGTCTTAAAAAAAAATTAAAAAATTAATCTTTAGAGGATATTTTTAACAATATATGAAGAAGGAGATATGACATGAATAAACATGAAAAAACTCTCATGATATATTATTCAAGATCAAATGATTTTGAAAATGATATCTCCATCTTTTCAACTTTTTGGATAAAAATAATGAGTTTTTCCATGGTCCATGTAAAATCTCCATGATAATATCTTAGTTTCTCCAAAAGACTCCATGAAAAAGTTTTATAACAATATCTCTATATCTCCATTGAATTCTCTATGTCTCCATCTTCATATATTAATTGAAATATCCTTCATGAGATATTTATTAAAATAGATTAACTCCTTGCACAATACTTTAAGGCTGATCTTATGATCACAAAGAAATTTTTATTTTTTAGATTAAAAAATTTTTATGCTAAAACTTGACAAAATCAACTACAATATTTTTTTATATATATAAATGGAGGTAACATTTATATAATAAATATTTTATTTTCTTATTTTTACATATTAAAGTCTTCAAAACATAATTGTTTGAATAGGAAGACTTGGAGGTAAATAATAATACATTATTTAAATTCTTCAGCGAATTAAGTATGGCCTAACAGCTGGGATTTCACAATTAATTATGCCAACCTAAATGGTTGGAATTCCAGCTCAAATAGTTGGAATTTCATCCTAATATAGACACATTAATCCTGTTTGTTCAATTTTATCTCAACAAACTTTTATATGTATTTTTAAATTTCTAAAAATAACACGTATAAGCTTTTAATGCAGATCATTTTTTTACACGCACAGAACTTTCTTTATGCAAAATAAGTATCTTTTTCAATGCTTATCATCAACATTTTCATCAGTAGCGTATACCAATTACGACATGACATAAAAACCTAGATAACAGCTACAAACATTATCTTGTTTTATGGATCACAGCCTAGACAACATAAGATGATAAGGTGATGGTGTGTATAATGATGCTCTTTATGCTGATACAGCTACCATTCTTCATCTCTCCTAAATGTGATGGCATGCCATTTTTGTCGATGGTTGCTGCTGTTAATGTCGTGTAGAATATGCTGCTTCTGCTTAAAAGCAGTACTTCGATCTCACTTGGAATTTTATAGGAAAGTGCCACCTGAATCATTATAAACAGTTCAATCTTGTGTTCTTTAATTTAACATGTTCATCTTTTGAATGTATTAATGGTTCAGATCATTTCTCTCCAAACCAAAAAAAAAATGGAAGATGCTCTACGTCTTAATCACCACAAGAATTAAAGTTCTGGTTGATATTTTCCTCCAAAAAAAGCTGAGGAAAATTAGACTAGTACTGAAATGAGATTTTGCAGGTACTCAAGGAAAATCACTTGCATATGCATGGTTTTTTTGTTTTTGTGAGCAATGACCATCTTAATAGCTTCGTTTATATTCTATATATATATATATATATATATATATATATAGAATGAACATAGACTTGCAAAACTGTACAGAAAAGAAGTGAATAAATTAGAAAATCTCCAAAGAAAAGAAAAGGAAAGGAAAAACATTTTCTGATATAACTTAATTTCTTTATGAGGATTACATGGAGAACAATTTCAGAGATCCTTCCTTCTTTATGAGGATTACATGGAGAGCAATTTCAGGGATCCTCTATCTATTTATTTATCTATTTTTTTCTGATAACCCATTTATGATGTCTGTGTCTCCCTCCTCTTTCCAGGAATAAAGCTGCTGTGGTCTCTGAATTTGGATGTGCTGCATATAACAGAATTGACCAACTTAAACCTGCTTGTGACCATTCTCATACGCATCCAAAACCATCCAAGTGACAATTTTGTACTCCCTTTCAATAAATCTCAAGATACAAAAATCCTTGACCCAACACCAGAAAACGAAAGAAGAAGAAAGGGACAGAAAAGGTGAAGGAAATAACAAAAATCAAAGAAACAGAAAGGGCATTTTAAGTGATCCAGAGCACTTCTTTTCAAGATTACAATTACGATCCCTTCTCTCTCTCCAACTCACAATAGTTGAAAGCATCACCTCAGTCGAAGCCCCAATGAGACATCTCTGTGTAAGATTTTGGCATGTGCTGCATAACAAGTTTCTAACATGCCTGAGGGCTAAGAAATTAGCTCCATGCACCCATCTGTCACATTTTTGACATAGAAATGCATGATCTGCTTGACAATACAATGTTGCCCTCGAGCCACATAGCTCACAACAAACCAATCTTGAGGTTGCGTTAGGTGAAACAGCCTCTTTGTTACAAGAACTGCCATGGTTACTTCTCTCCTGATTACCTCTACACATTTCTGGGAGCTCTCTCAGTATGGAATGGAGAGAAAGAGGGATTGAAAGAGGGGCCTTTATATAGCAACGTTCACATTCATTTCCATGGAAATGAAGTGGTAGCTTACGATTTTAGCACATGACATGACTGCCTCTACATGACAAAAGGGTCACTATTTTCCTTTGCTTATTGTCCTATCCTTCCCATCAGAATTTTTGGTCACGTCCACGCCTAGAACTTGAACTTGTGGCTGAGATAAGTACTTTAAGGAGAGAATCTCAGGGGGGGGTCAATTATATGTACTAAACGTCCTATTTTGGCAATTGAGAGCTAGAGATAATTGTGAATCCACTGGAAATTAGTGGAACATAAAAGCCTAATATAACTTTTGTTTTTATATTTTAATTTTTTTAAGAGAAAAAATTGGTTTTGTTTGAAAAAAATTATTATTTTTTTAATTTTTTTTATTTTAAATTAATTTTATTTTATGTGTTGACATGGTTTTAAAGAGCTGATATTAAAAAATAATTTTTTAAAATAAAAATATTATTTTAATATATTTTTTAAAAATATTATTTAAAAAATAATCATTACAATATTCTCCAACACCATCCAACCTAAATTAAAATTATATAAATATTTTTTATTTAAAAATACATTAAAGTAACTTTTTATCATATCTTTTAAAAATTTTACATCAATATATCCAAGACTATTAAAAAAATATTAATTTAATATTTTTCATATACATATTATATACAATTCCAAATATAAAAATAAAATGTTTAATTTAATTTATGAGATGATTGAAGGCAATTTATTAACCATGATTTTTATTTTTTGTTGAGATTTGAGTGGTTACCAAGTCAATTTTTCTCTTGATAAATAGGAAGAGTGTTGTATGGTTAAGAATTAAAGCTTTATTAGAGGTGGGAACCAACCATCATCCTTGCAATGTAGAACAACTGCGTAGTCGTAAATTGA
>SRLM01015252.1:462685-575559 GCA_015708895.1 Populus ilicifolia
CAATAAACATGAATAAAAATATAGAGAACATTATTTTTTATTTTTCACGATCATAAATTTAATTAAAAAATTTATTTAATTAATTTATTTTTCTTTTTAATTAAATATATTTTTTATATCCATTTATTTTATCCATAGACATTAAAAAAAAAACAATGATATTGACTTATTGAAGTATAATTTTCTAATTTGTTGGCGATATAAATGTCAAGTCCTACTCAAAGTTGGCAATTTTTTCAAGTTTTCGAATCAAACTTTCCTTGGTCTTCCATTGATGAGTCTCTTACTACTTTAGATAATGTTCTTGTTGTACACTTGTGTTTTCTTTGTCCATTAATTTTAAATAAACCTTATCCATCACAAAAACATATCTTTTATTTTTTTTCTTAAATACTTCTTATATATGAAGAAACAACAAATTAATATTTTTAAAATATTTTTTTGATAATTTTAATTGTGATAATATCAAGAATAAAAAAATTCTATAAAAAACATCATTAATTAAAAAAAAATCTTTGATTACATTACCAAAAATATATTTAATTATTATTTAACAAAATTTATAACCATCTTAAAATAAATTTCTGTTTGCAAAGTGTTTGAAGATAATTATATTGATAAATTTACAATTATTTATGTTTTATGTAGAACCTTTTTTTATTTAAATAAATAAAAAGAGAGGTTAATCTTGTAATGAAGTATAAAGAAAAGATTTCACTATTTCTCCCTCGCCTTGTGATGTAGGTAAGCATATTTGAGTTAAAATTCATTAATGACATTAATTGAATTTTCAAACGAGTAAAAAAATTCAATTGATAATAAAAATTCAAATTCATTTCTGGTAAAAAAATATTTTATTAAAAAGCATCTAATATATATATATATATATAATACTCGACTACTTGATTTATTTAGATAAAATCTAAATTGAATAATTTGATTTTTTTTATAAAAAAAATCAAATCCTATAGTTCTATTTGGATTTGAATTGGTTAATCAGTGGGATCCGGATATATGATTTTTTTTACTTATTTATTATCTCATGAAAAATTGATTTAGATTTTTGATAGTTGGATTAAATTAAAATTTTTCAAAAATCATTTTCAAAGGCCTAGATACGGGCTTTTGTAATAAAATCCAATATGAAGAAAGCCCAATAAAAAGCCCTTTGACTCGGGTAAGAAAGACCAGCTAGCGAACAGAAGCAAACAGATCTTTCAGATACGCGCGTCACCTGTTCTGTACTTCTGTTTTCACTTCCTTAAACTAATCAAAGAAATTAAAATAACGTGCTTCAAGTCTTCATGGTACCTTCGTTACGAAATCCCAATTAAAATCACGAAATTTCAAGTACATGAAAGCCCATTTCAGTCCTTTTAGCAAGTAAAAAAGAAAAAGAAAAAGAAAATACTTAACAAAGCCTAAAAGAAACCGACAAAATAGAAAAACCAAAATAATGTACGAAAATAGAAAAAGAAAACACTCCACCACCACCTCAACCACCGTAACCACCGCGTCGCATCCTCTCTCTAGAAACATGCAACTACCGACAACCACCGCCACCACCTCTAAGAAAACTCTAACACTAACCCCATCACGTCTGAAAGATCTCTTACTAATCTTATCCTTCCTAATAATAATCTACCTCCTCTTCTCCTCACCGCGACCTCAACTTTCCTTAACTCCAAGCACCACCCCATCTACTACTTATCTCACCACTCGCCGCCATATTGTCTTCTCCATAGCATCTTCTTCTACTTCTTTCATTCACCGCCAACCCTACATTCGCCTATGGTACAACCCCACCACCACGCGTGCTTTCGCTTTCCTTGATCGGGAAGTTGTCGACCCCACTGGAAATATCAATCGCTCCGTAATAGATCCCACGCTCCCTCCTGTAATAATCTCCAAAGACACATCTTCCTTCCCTTATACCTTCAAAGGCGGCCTTAAATCCGCCATTAGAGTGGCGCGTGTAGTAAAGGAAGTTGTGGAGCTTAATGAACCGGATGTTGATTGGTTCGTGTTTGGTGATGATGATACTGTGTTTTTTGTGGAGAACTTGGTTACCGTTTTATCGAAATATGATCATAATGGATGGTTTTACGTGGGGAGTAATTCAGAGAGTTATGGTCAGAATGTGAAGAATTCATTTGAAATGGGGTTTGGTGGAGGTGGGTTTGCAATAAGTTATTCATTAGCTAAGGTTTTAGCTAGGGTTTTAGACTCATGTTTGGTGCGTTATGCTCATTTGTACGGGAGTGATGCAAGGATTTTCTCCTGTTTGGCAGAGCTAGGTGTTGGTTTGAGTCATGAGCCTGGGTTTCACCAGGTTAGTTTTGATTATTTACTTTGTTGGTGATACACCATTTTTTATTTATTGAAAATACTGAACTTGTGCATCGACCACATGCATGTGATGATCTTGTTTTTTAAGTTAAGTTCTTGTTGGAATGTTGGGGATGTAATTAGATTATATGTGTGAAATTGTGAGAGAGAAGAATTTTAGATGTTAATGAGTGGATGATGATAAATGCCTTGTATGAGGGTTATATGACCTCTTATATTTGTGAGAACAAATTTTATTTTTGTGTAACAAGGCATGTTGTGGAGTATAGAGACTGCGATTATGGTAGTTGAGCTGCACTGAGTCGACTTTTAGATTTTTTAATCTTCTCTAATGAAATTGGTTATGTAATGTTGCATTGTTTCTCTTTATTTATTTGATGTTAGGATTCCTTTCTTTGCATCGATGAACTGGTTGTTAGCATGTATGGGGCGCGTTGGATTAGTGAAATTATGAAGTTTTATTGATAGGCTTGATAACCTTAGTTTTCTCCGGTTGTGACTGGAGGCTTTGCAAAATGTCTTTTCCAAAAGAAATTGAACATTCTTGTCCTTGTTCATTGGATATCCAAGTGACTGTGTTTGTTCTTGTGAATTAGAGGTTTCTTTTGAATTTGGGTGATGGAATTGAAACTTTGAGAGGCAGTTTTCTGATTTAATTTGATTTTTTCTAGGTTGATATGCGAGGGGATTTGTTTGGAATGTTGTCTGCACATCCGTTGTCTCCTTTGGTGTCTCTTCATCATTTGGATGCTGTGAACCCTATCTTTCCAAATATGAGCAAGACTCAAGCTTTAGAACATCTTTTTAATGGAGTGAATGTCGACCCTGCTAGGATTTTGCAGCAAACAGTTTGCTATGAACCTGTATATTCATTGACTGTTTCAGTCGCATGGGGCTATTCTGTTCAGGTGTTTGAAGGCAATGAGTTTCTTCCAGATCTTCTTACACCACAGAGAACATTTATGCCATGGAGGAGAGGAGGAAATGCTGAATTCAATCGTTTTATGTTCAATATAAGAGAATATCCCAAAGATCCCTGTAAAAGACCTCTTGTCTTTTTCATGGAAAGTGTTACCTCTGGTAAAAATGGCATTTGGAGCAATTACATCAGACATGATGTTGCTGATTGTAACAGAGTTTATGCCATGAAGAATCTGGAACTTGTTAGAGTACTGTCCCAGAAACCAGAACCAGATATTGAACAGGTACTACTAAAGGCTCATGGGGTATCCCTGGTTTGAAGACAAAAGTTAGCCAATATGTCATGTTTTGTTTTATTATTTAGTCATACAAGCTAATGTTGAATATGTCATGTTTTGTTTTGCATCCTAGTCATGCAAAAGCTGTTATTTTCTTATGATTTCTCTTTATGCATTCTTCCAGATGAAGGCTCCTCGTCGACAATGCTGTGACCTTTCTCCCTTATATAATGGGTCAATGGTCATTAGCATTAGGAAATGTGGTGCTGATGAACTAATTGCCATGCATTCCTAACATATTAGAGAATGCCAGCTGTCTAGAAGTGCAATTAGATGCAAAGCAATTGGAGTTTGATTCAGTTTGCTCTCATCTGGTAATTTGTTTTCACCAAAGCATGTTATTGAATACTATTCTACACATTGTTGATCACTTTCCTTTTTGTTGAGACATTGTTCTGATTGTCCATCTTGGCTGTTTTATGTTCGCCAATTCCTTGAACTGGATTTTGGGTGATTATTATATTCCGCGCATCAAATTACTAGTTTTTGTCCAACCCCTTTACTATTCCATCTAGCCTTTGGAATAGCTGCAGGAGTATGCCTTTATATCAATTGAAGGCTTAACTGCAAGATCATATTACAGAGGAACTTGATGTAATCTGGGATTTTATTTAGTTACTCATCACTGTCAATATTGTAGGAGTGCATGAAGATGAGTGACATAATTTTCAAAGGTTCTCCATGCAATAAATATCGAGCTAGATTCTCTCTGAGATATACAATAACCCTCCTGCTTTCCCTTCTTCTCAGGTTGTAACTTGCGTTAAATACAATGCTTCCTGCTGGCATAGTATGACTACGCAATGGTTGGAAACTTGATTCAGTTTGAAACCACTCCCACATTTTCTGCCAGCTAAGGTTTCCAGCCTTGGATTTGATGCCAGGATGTGCAAGCAACGACCAAAAGAAGAGACGTGACCACAGAGGAGAGTCAAAGTCTTGCTATGAATTTACACAGCACCAATGTATTCTTTCTGTGAAAATGTAACTTTCGGAAATTTGGTGAGTTTGTAAAGCTTATGAAATCAAATTTTGTCATTCTTTGTTTCCACCTTCGATGTCTGTTGAAGCCCGTGTTATGGCCTCTTGAGCACGAGGGGTAAGTGATGGTTTTCAGATCTTGTTTTTGTCAAATGGTTTCAGCCATCGAGTTTTCCCGCTTGGGATGGCAGGCAACTATTTGTGAGCTTCAAAAAGATAAAGGTCCTCCTTCATGTATGGCCATTTTATCAATTGCTTTTGAAACTGTAGATGGGACCTGGAAAAATGTGAACTTGCCTGGTGGGTTAGCGGTTCTCCAAAAGATCTGTAGATGGCTGCACCTTTTCAAGATTCTTGAACGACATTTTCATGACTATTTTAAGGTTCTGATTGTGCTGTGATGTGAACCTTGAACACTTCCTCTTCTAGATCCAAAATACATGTGTCCAGAACAAGCTGCAAGGTTTATTAAGTATTGGATTGCACATGTCATGGCACGACAAACAATAATTAATTACAGAGCAAGCGTTGCTAACGTTATCATTGATGAGCAGACTGTTTGAATAGATTTCATTTTCTTAAATATTAGGTTACCTGAACCCACTTTATGATGCATATCTGTTATGAAATGGTATGAGCCAATGTAGTGGTTGCTTTTGCAGGATAAGAAAATCATGGGGTGGATTACTTTTAAGAGAATAGATATTTTTTTAGTTTATTTATTTTTATTTTTTTTATTCTTTATTATGATGTTTTTTTTTAATTTTATTTGAAGGGGGTTTTTTTTTCTAATTTTTTTTCTATTCGATGTTGTTATGATTCTTTAGTTTTTTTTTTTAATTATGTAAAGAGTTGTGATAATTTTTTGATAAAGAAAAATATAAAAGCATAAAATTAAATATTTTAAGAGTCTTTTTATATTTAAAATGTTATTGATCTTTGATGATTTTGACTTATAACAAGCCTCTTATGCTTTGCTTTGCCTACATTAATTAATATCAGAGTACAACGAACGTTGGGAGTTTATTTTGCTTTGCTGTTGTGTGCTGCAGAAGAGGGTGAGAAGGTTTTCCTTTGAAAAAAAAAAAAAACCATCTAAGAATTAGCATGTTTCTATTTATATCAGCTGCTGTATTCAAAGTTCTAATGGTGAGATTCATGATTGGATGATGCATGTAAAGATATTGATATTGTGTTAAGAATTTATAATGAAATTACTCGTTATAAAAATATTGTTATAAAAATATTATGTTAAAAATTTATAATGAAATAATCAACATAAAAGTAGCATAAAAGTATTAGGAATTATGATAAGTGGTTCATGTATAAAAAAAAATTCTTGATAAAAAATAATTTTTAATTAAAAATTAAATTTGAGGAGAAGGTTTTTTCAACCTGGAGAAACTAATACAAGAAATTTTTTAGTAAAATAGATATGTTTTTAATTAATTTTATTTATTTTTATTTTATGAATGGATGCTTTTCTAGTTTATATATATATATATATATATATATATATATATATATATGAAGTTTTGATAACCTTTTAATAAAGGGAAAGACATAAAAAAGTAAAATTAAATATTTTAAGAATATTTGATGCATTTAAGGTTTCTAATTTGTTACAAATTCCTTGTCATTCACTCTGCCTGAATCATAAACACATGGACACATGGAGTTACTTGATTTTGACTCATCTTTTCAATATTTATGGTTTTGATACCTTGCCTGCCCCATTTTAAACCCTAAACATCTGGCCAATAGTTACCCTCAGAAGTCACAGTTGACACTTTAAGATGAAGTTGCTTTCAATATACGGAGTCAAATTTCAATGCTATAACGTGTTTGGCTTGAATCCATGGAGCCCGCCATTAGAAAAACAAGAATACTTCATTTGCTTCCTCACACCTAACCCTTTCTTTATTTCGCATTTATACAGCTTATGGGGAAATAACGAACTTGAAATGTCAGAAGTAGACAACTTGCTTCTACCTTTGCTTCAATCACGGAATTGTATGTATTTATACAGTTCAAATACTTGATTGTCTTCTCTCAGAACAGGCTTTCAAGAAGCTGAATCAAGAATCCCTTCTAGTTCATTCCCCCCTCACCCCTTCTTGAGATGAAACTTCGGCAGCTATTGCCGGAGAAGTCCCATTGGCCTTCTCGGTTTATCCACTTAGTTATGGTCTTATTTTCTGCTTGCATCATCTGTCTTCTCCTGTCACTCTTCCTGGTAGGCACGTCCAGGTTTGTACATATAAATTCATCTACAGGAAACGTGCGTGCTCCAACAACTCTTAATCATATTGTGTTTGGGATTGCTTCAAGCAAAATCTCGTGGCCGAATAGAAAGGAATATGTTAAGCTGTGGTGGAAGCCAGACTATATGCGAGGATGTGTGTTCCTGGAGAGCATGGTTGAGGAAGCAAATTCCTACAATGACAGCGGTTCGCTCCCTCCTGCATGCATCTCTGAGGACACCTCTCGGTTTCGTTATACTTTTCGAAATGGTCGCCGGTCAGCAATTCGTGTGGCGCGTGTAGTTTTTGAGACCGTGGCACTTAATCATTCTGATGTCCGGTGGTTTGTTTTTGGGGATGATGACACAGTTTTCATTCCTGAGAATTTGGTGAAGACTCTTTCCAAGTATGATCATGAGCTTTGGTACTACATAGGATCTAATTCTGAGATTTATGCGCAGAATAGAGAATTTGGCTTTGAGATGGCCTTCGGTGGTGGAGGATTCGCCATAAGCTATCCACTTGCAAAAGTTTTGGCAAAGGTTTTCGATGCTTGTATAGAACGATATCCACATCTATATGGAAGTGATTCCAGGATCTATTATTGCTTAGCAGAGCTTGGCGTGGGATTGACTCATGAGCCTGGTTTCCATCAGGTATCTTTTGGTTAAGTTACGACTTCACACACACACACACACACTAAATGTCTATTCTGACATATTCTAATGGTATATGCCAAATTTCCAGGTTGATATTCGGGGAGATCCGTTTGGCTTGTTGACTTCACATCCACTAGCGCCATTGGTATCCCTTCATCATTTGGATTACCTAGACCCCATCTTCCCTAACATGACAACTATGAACTCAATAGAGCATTTCTTTAAAGCGGTAAATGTTGATTCCCAGAGGGTTTTGCAGAAAACAGTTTGCTATGATCGTTGGTTTGGGTGGACTATTTCTGTGTCATGGGGCTATGCTGTTGAGGTATATAGCAATCACGTTTTTTTGCCTGACGTTCTCCCCGTGCAACAAACATTCAGGCAGTGGAAAAGGGGAGATGGTTTGGCTGGGGCGTATACTTTTAACACAAGAGAACCTCATCCTGACCTATGCCGAAGACCGACAATCTTCTTTCTGGATCATGTGTCTTCTGGCAGGGACCAAATTACGAGCCTTTATAAGAAAAGTTTTGCAAATTGTTCTAACGACATGGCTTCACCAAGGAAACTAGAAGAGATCAAAGTATATTCACAGAAGCTCGATCTCAGTGATAAACAGGTATTTTGGTCAACAGCTTCATGACATATCAGAATTCAATTCATATTAG
This sequence comes from Populus ilicifolia, assembly GCA_015708895.1. Taxonomy (NCBI): domain Eukaryota; kingdom Viridiplantae; phylum Streptophyta; class Magnoliopsida; order Malpighiales; family Salicaceae; genus Populus; species Populus ilicifolia. The sequence continues at coordinate 470,845 of SRLM01015252.1, forward strand.
AAGTTTCTGGCAAATAATACTTGCTTTGTTTCATTTCTCATTCAGTTGCATTTTTGTGAATCACAAATAATAGTTGTGCTGTTTCATCTTTTGTTCAGCTTCGGGCTCCAAGGCGGCAATGCTGTGATGTCTTGCCTCCTTCTTCAGGCAAATTGATGGAAATTATAATTAGAGAATGCAAAGAGGAAGAACGGGTATATATGCATTAATAATTATAATTCATTGGAGTATGCGTATCAGCTCAGGTAGCTTCTTGACTTCAGGATCCAAATTAGGGAGCATCGATGCTTGTCATGGTTGAAAAGATTGCAGACTTGTTAGTCTATATTGTTTTCTCCTCCACTTCGCCTTGAGATAGCAGCAGAAACTGAATAGACCAGGTCGATGCACAGTCTGCAAATTTTTCATGGCAGGATCTATGCCTGAGGTGAAGCCTAAGTACAGTTTTGATTTTTCCTAATTGCTTCTGATCAGAGACTTAGTATGATTAGAAAGCAAGGAAAACGCACAAATTCGGCTTTTCAAGATGCAAGCAGAGAAGTATAACATGCTGATGCTTAGAAAGAACTCCACGAGAATATATCAAGGAAGCTTCAACAATGCCTTCGCTCTGTACACATGCTATTTTCAATATTGTATCTTACGCACAAAACTGTGATTCAAAAATAGAGAATGCAGATTACACTTTAGTGCCTCGAGGTGTTCTTTTGATTGCAATGCAAGTAAATTTAGCACAGAAATGACCAAAGAAAACGGATTAAAAAAATTTCAGCAAGTGATAATTCACAGTTGATCTGCAGAATTAAGATCCAGATTGATACTTTGTACTTCACAGCTTTTTTTCTTTTACCATCTGTATAGAGCTTTCACTTCCATATTATGTCAGCTGTTTCAGAGAACCTGGATACGTCCTGACAACACTTAATTTCATAAAACCAATTTGCAATTTCTCATGGAAAGGACTAACTCCATACAGGAACTCACAGATTGCGAAAAAATTACTTAAAACTTTCTAATCCTTTTGACCCCAAATGGGTTTCTACTCTACAACTCCTCTGCTTTTACTTGCAAACTCCACACTTGGCCAACCATATGATGGGCTGTGTTAGCGTGGATTCTTTAACAAGAAATCTCCCTTTACTATATTTCAAGCCTGGATAAAAAAGGCTTGAGAAATTTTGAGAGAGTTTCTTATTTAAAGAGTTTGTTTTAATTATATATATATATATATATATATCTTTTAGATTTTTTTTTAATGTGAGATTCTTTATTTATAGATACATGTGAGGCTTTTAGGCTTCCTTTTCAATCTCATATTATTTTATTAATTAATATTTATTTTATGACATTTTGTATTTATGACAAGAACTCTTAAATATATATTTTTATATATCAATCTTCTATTGAAATAAAAATAAAAATATAAAGGTTTATTCATTTTTCATGTTATTCATTCCAATTTTATTTTATTTTTTATGTAAACATAATGAAAATGATACATGATAAAATTTGATTGATAAACTCTTTTTATTTATCAATATGACTCCTCAAGATAAATTTACTTACAAAACATGTAGACATGCCTTGAAAATTTGGTTTTCAACCTCATATGATATTATTTTATTAATTAATATTTATTTTATGAGATTTTGTATCTATGACAAGAACTCTTAAATATATATTTTCATATATCAACCTTCTATTAAAAAAATAAAAATATAAATATAAAGGTCCATTCATTTCCCATATTATTTATTCCAATTTTATTTCATCTTTTTTTATGTAAAAATAAAATTAAAATAACACATGATAAAATTTGATTAATAGAAATTTTTTATTTTTACATACAACTCCTTGAGATAAATCTACTTACACATCTCAAGATCTACTTACACTTAAAAACAGTAAACATGTCTTGAAAATTTGGTTCAGAGGATTTTATACTTTGAATATATTTTTTAACTAAAACTTGGTTTGATTATATTAAATTTTCATGACAAATATATTTTATCATGAAAATAAAATATAATTATTAAAATTTAAAATTTAAGAAAAATCTTGATTAAACCTATCAAATCAAATTGATAAATACAGTTTATCAAATCAAACTAATTGATAGAATCAAAATTGAAAATTAGGTTTTCTTTCAACTCTCTAATATACATCTATTATAGCATCTTCAAAAAAAAAAACTACAAGAAAATAATATTTTTTTTGGTTTTTATCCCTTATTTTATAGCTCCAAGAGGAGAGCTATAGTAGAGAGTCAAAATAATATTTCTAAGTTGAAGAACTATTCTAGCATGTTGGTCAAAAGAATTAAAAGTTTGTTTAACATATTTTTATGCAAAGGAGAGTGTTTGAGTGTAGTTGTATTACTTAGTTACTATTAAAAAATATATCAATATTGAATATATTAAAATATAATTGACTTTTTTAAATGATTTTTTTCCCCATTTGAATACTCGTTTACACTATTTAAAAAACCATATTACCAATTTAATTTTTCTCAATAGCTTCTTCCCTTGAAGATGCTCTTATGGGTCAGATCCTCAATGTGGTTTATTGCTTCGTATTCTGTCCAGATTTTTACATCAACGAAGTTCTCTAAACTTGTGCAATTTCTGTAGTTACATAGATAGCCAGTTCTGTCTTTATCAGAAAGCAGTGTCCTTGTGAAGTAAAAATTGTTCGTTAGAATACTGTAACTCACAATTTTTCTTAACTACCAATGTTAAAAAACTAAAGTTCAATCCAATGGTATTATCAAAGTTGTACTTATTTTTGTTTGACAAGCTGTTTGGCATGAACGGGTCTCTTGATGGGCTTGTACCCGTCCATCTAGTTCAAAGATGTATATATCAGGCCTTTCACGTGATCAAGTACAATAGATGATTGAATCAGAACCTGCTATATCAATAATTCTAGACACGACAGCAGAAAATCATTTAGGTGTAAGTTTCTAAATCTTTTACATGGGTTGAAGCGATAACAAAGTGCTAGGTATAGGCATTGTGCCAAAAACTAATGAAGACATGACAGAAGATTAACATACCTGTTAGCTTGATATTGTTAGTATTTCAATTGTATTGCCTTGAATAGGAAATTGAAGATATTATGCAGCCTGAATAATTTGTTCTTTTTTTCTTCTCGTTTTTTATCAGATGGTGTTAATAAAGAAGGTTTTTCTACCATGGATTCACTTTCAATTGGACTTAAGACACTTAGAAAAGCAACTGGAAATTTATGTGATGTATATAAGCTTGGACATGGTGGCTTCGATAGGTTCAGTTTACAAGGTATCCCTTCTTCTGGACCTTTGATGCGTGCAAAACATTTACCTACCTCTTACAATGTCTGTAAAAAGGCTTTCAAGAAGCTCTGAACAGGGTTAGAAAGAGCTCAAAATACAGAAGTAATGTTGGTTGCCAAACTACTGCATCGACACCAGTAGGGTTGCTGGGTTTCTGCTTAGAAGGAGGAGAGAAGCTACTTGTCTATGAGTATCTGCCCAATGGGAGCCTGGACAACGTCCTACTCGGTGTCGATCTTTTTCCTACCATTTCTTTTTTTATTGGTCCTGTCTAGTGAAGCAACTGCATTGCCATTACTCTTGGAGACCTCGACATCAAACTTTAGCAATAATGGCAGAGCAAATTAGTACAAAGCTTCCTTGTAACAGTGATATAACTTCGGATAACTGCTTTCAAATGTGTATGTATGAGGTGAATTGTTCTCTATTTTGTAAAACGTATCGAGCTGCCCCTTGAGTGCTTAAATTTGTGGAACAGCTTTAGAGTTGGTTGATCCTACATTAGGTGGCCAACGGCCAGAAAGTGAAGTTCTGAAGTGCATTCACATAAGATTATTCTGTGTTCAAGAAGCTGTTGCTGACGGACCTACAATGTCACAGATTGTCATGATGGTCAGTGGTTAAACTATAACCTCTCCAGCACCATCACACAGCTTTTGTTTCCAAGGAGAAATCAGCTTTTGTGTTCATCTCAATTGCCAGAGTCATTACAACAATCTATAAATGAGGTCTGGATCACTGAATTAGACCCTTGCTAGTGATGGAAAGTTCTAACATGGAGACACTGCTAGTCCGCCAATTGGGTTTGGCATGACTGGCACAGAAGTATGTCTCAGTTAACAGCAGAAAGTAGAGAATTCATGCTCCCATGAGGTATTGTTTTTGTTTCACAGTTGACAGGAAATTTAAGCAAGATGTAGAGATAAATTTTCGTATTCCTATAGCTGAACTGTATTTGCGATAACAAAAGTTCATATTTTTCAAAACCTTTTATGGATTAAGATGTTATCAGAATCCAAGGACAATTTTTACAGGATTTTCCATTTCCATGATCAGAGCTTGCTTTAACATTATCCCAATGCAACTGTTTTATGACTAGGGGCTACTCAATTGGAGATACAGTCGTTGTGCTCTGTAATATTAATAAAAAAGGCTTGAAGTCATTCATGGTGAGAGGCATCTGAGGCTCTTCTCCACCTCCATTCATAACCCACCAGGCAACCCACTTTAACGTCTATGCCCACGACCTGATTTCAACCTCCACCAATAAGATCACTCAACAACATTTTACTACTGTCACTCCACAATATTTTTATTAAATCTGATTTAAAGTTGAATCCGGTATAAAACCTTTCCCCAAGATAGTATCGAACCTAATTAATTATGCTCATATTTCATCCCACATAATGCTATGGTCTCAAATAGAAAAAATAAAAATAAAAACTGGATTAAATAAAACAAGAGTTCAAGCAGCTAAATTTGGATTCAATTGTAAGAAATCAACCGGATCAGCGACCAAGATCTACTCGCAAATCATTTTTACCATCAGTAATATTATATCAAGACAGAGGATATTCAAGATGATCCAGATTCTAGACCTACCTACCATATCTTTTGTTGCTAAAAATTCTTTAAAATAGAACATTTTCAAGACTAAAACCATTAACTCCAAGATCAAGATGACTCATATTTTGATTACTAAAATGATCGGTGGCCATGGTCAACTCATTTGCCCTGGCAGCCACGTTCTTCTTTAACTCTTCCATGGCCCTCACATACTCCTCAAGCTCCTCCAACCCCATATCATCAATGGGTTCATCCCACCAGAACCTTGTATTAACATCGTTTTCACACACCTTATTCCACTGTTCAGCCATTGCCACGTGCTTCTTCTCCTCCTCCAACTCTTTCAATGCCTCCTCGTACTCTTTGTTCCATTGTTGAACTTGAGGGTCATTACTCACGGGCTCTAGCTCCCTAGCAGAACTGTCATTGAGATAACGATCAAGTACCATGTCGACATCGGGGTGACCGAACGCAAAGACCTTTTTGCCTGGAGAGAAGGCAAGAATGGCCACTTGTGCCCCGCAGAGAAGGCTTAGCTCGCTTGCTTTCTTGACTAGACCCCCACGACGCTTTGAGAACGTCACCTGTAGATTGCTCTTCTCTTCTATCTGCTTGATCTCTATTTTTTGACGGCCTTGGGTTTGCTTTTTGCGTTTATTTAACATCACCATGTTGATGAAGGAGAGAAAGATATGAAGGGAGATTCTATATATTTGGGAAGGTTTTATGGTATACAAGTGGTGAAATGAGCTATTTGTACTTGTAACTTCAGACAAAATTACAACCAGTAGCTGTGTACACAGGCTCAGTTGTTTCCATTATTGCAAGAATAAAAGATTTGGGTAGAATTACAGTCAATCAACACCATTAAAATAGCTAGAGGTTCCGTTATTTCCATAGATACATGAGAATAAAATATTTCCAAGATTTGGTAGAAGAACATGGTGAATAATTGACTATGATTTAGGAGAAAATGAAGGAGGTATGTATTTTCTGGTGCGCAAGATGTTGAATAAGGAATGCCATATTTTCTTCCCCTATTCATTATATTTGGAACGATTTATACTCCTTTAACACACCAAAATTTAAGATAATTTATCTCTTAACAATTAAGACAAACCACCTTCCCTCCCTCATGATATATAAGGATGGTAAAACTATCTATACACACGTGTTTTTATTAAAAAAAAAAAACATATATATTGCTCTTGTTGGGTATGCGACCAAAGTCCCACATTGATTAGAAATGGGGAGGATCAAGGGTATATAAAGATGGACAAATATCTCCATTGATATGAGACCTTTTGGGTATAGCCCAAGAGCAAATCCATGAGGGCTTAGGCCTAAAGTGGACAATATCATACCAATGTGGAGATATGTGGTGTCCGTAATCCTTACAAGTGGTATCAGAGCCATGCCCCGGAGTTAGCCATGATGGATGAATTCTCAGAATGCCGAACAAAAGGTGGTGGGCCCTAATTAAATCACGATGATCTAGGCGGTGTGCTCCGGATGCTTCATGGACGTTTTCATGGACGTGTCCTGATCTCAACACGGTGAAGAGGAGTTGACCTACACAGAGCAAAAAAACTCTCAAGTCAGGTAGTACTCTCCAGTGCTTCATGGACGTGTCCTAACCCCAACACGATGAAGTTGAGAGAAGTAGAGAATGAAAAATTCTGGTTGGCAGAGAGTGAATGGATAAATGATCGTTTGAGAAGAGGCTCGGTGGTCCTTTGTTCGAGGGAAGGATTGTTGGGTATGCGACCAAAGTCCCATATTGGTTAGAAATAGGGAGGATCAAGGATATATAAGGATGGACAAATATCTCCATTGATATGAAGCCTTTTGGGTATAGCCCAAGAGCAAATCCATGAGGGCTTAGGCCCAAAGTGGACAATATCATACCAATATGAAGATATGTGGTGTCCGTAATCCTTACAGCTCTTGCGAGAGTAATTAAAGGGCCTACAAACAATATAAGAAGACGACTCGAGACGACGCAATCATGAATCGAAGTGTGCCAAAAGGAAGATTCATTAGACTTTTAGGTACCCATGTTAAATGAGTAATAAATGGAGTAAATTAGTATTTAGTTCATAAGTTAATTAGTCTTTTTGGTTTTGTTTTTAGTAGGTAAAATGGAAGATTTTGACGAATAAAGGAGGGTATTCGAATAATAAAAAACAAATAAATTAATTACAAAAAGAATAGGATAATGGGATAGGTTACACTGTATTCTAGCTAGGCCGAAGTCCAATAACTCAGCTGGCCGCACTCGCTGACAGAGAAGGGCAAGTGCTATAGCTATTGCAAGCATGATTAGTCACTAATTGTAAGGATTATAGCTTAGTTGATGGTAGTTGGTTTCTTTTCTTAAATTATCCACTCTATCTTAGAAGCGCAAATTCAGTGTTCAACCTTTGTGCTTCGATAGGATAGAAACGGGCCCAGTCAAATGCAGTCTAACAATTACTTGACCAAGCTTTCAGGTACTGATCGGTCCAACGTGTATTTATCTACATGTACAATGCTTAATCTGTAGAGAATCCCACATCTTTTAACACGAAAGTTAAGGCTTTACTGAGCAGCTTATCTGGTAAAGCTTACGCAGGCACCAAATTTTCTGCCACCGGGAAACTAGACCTCGGTGCCTCCAAAAAACTACACGGGTTGGCACAATGCACTCGAGATCTTTCTAGTATGGATTGTAAGAAGTGTCATGATCTTGCCGTAGGTGGACTTCCAAGCTGCTGTGATGGTAAACGAGGAGGGAGGGTAGTGGGTGGGAGTCGTAATGTTAGGTACGAACTCTACGCCTTCGTGGAGAACTGGTAAAAAATCGTAGCTAGGCAATAAAAGTGTAAGACTCTGTTGTGTATGCACTGTATTTTGTAGATTAAGGCCTAATGGGCCATTGGGATAATGGCCGTTTGTATAAATGATATAGAAACACTGCTATATATGTGAAAAAATAATGGCCTTTATAGCTATGGCCTGCTTCAAATAAAATCCTTGTTTTTGTTTCGGAAATGTACAAGACATGAGGAAGGAAGTTAAGTTGTGATTTGTTTAGTGTATATTTTGGATAAGACATTAGAAGTTGTGAAGAGTTTAATATATATATTTTAGATGGAATAAAACTTGATTTTTATGCTGTTCATAGTTATTTATAAGATAAAATCCTTATCTCATCATGAAAGTTGGAAACAAGCTTGTCCAATATCATGAACACAAATTATTAGTTTTTTTTAATTTTTCATAGCATCTATTGTTTATTTATCACTCATTTATATTTTAATTTTGGTAAAATAAAATTTGACCAATTTTTTTTTTGGTTTAGGAACAAATTAGAGGACAAAAAGTTGTCAATAAAAACTAAAATGTCATAAATATAAAATATATATAGAGAAAAAAATAAATTTTAATTAAGTATCAAAATGAACTTTTGCAAAAACTTCCTTTGATTTTTTCCAATATACAATCCAATCCAATCTCATTTATTTTCAAGTCCATTTAGTTTCATTTGGACAGTTACATCATATTAAATCATATCAAATTGTCTAGTGTAGTTTCATTTTCTTTTACTATAAATGGAATACTTATAGATGGATTGAGTTGCAAAAAAGAAAGAAAGAAAGAAAGAAAGAAAGAAGAGAGGCTTTAATAGTGGGTTTTTAAACTCAAAGGATTGATTAATAATTTATCTAAAAATACAAGGATTAAATAAATAGTTTGTTGGTTTTGTAATTATTATTTTTTCAACATTTTTCAGAATTATATACATGGAGTCTAATTAGTGTTTGAGTTGAAATCAAATGTGGTGCAGCCAGGTTGTAGATATGGACGGTTCTAAGCTGTTGGGTGATAATCTGTCTTTACTAGATATTGATTTGATCTAATTAGATTATGTTAATGGTCTAGTAGATGTTTTTATAAATTAGTTAAACATATTTAAATTTAAATAAATATAGGAAATGACTATTATTTATTAACTTTTTAAAACTAATATAATAAGAGATTCAATCGTTGGATTCAACTCAAATTTTTATAGGTAATTATATAGAAAATTTTCTCATTTTAGACAGCAGCTTTAGATTTTAAATTATAAAAAATAAAATTATAAATTCAGAGTTTATATTTTATATTCGGAACTCTCTTTGCTCGTTAATTTTTTGTGGTTTTTTTCTTATGATTTCTTGTTGTTATTGTTTAACGTAGCTTCTGCTTGCATCTCAGGACATCTGTGATGAGACTGGATTGCATTTCTATTGAATCATTTAAATGCGGTCCATTAAATCACAATTTAGTTAATTCGTTTTATTGATTCAAATAAGATGTTTGATATATTTGGTTTAAAATAAATTTTCAATTGAATTACTAAGAAGTAATTCACGTCAAGTTTACATTCATTTAACATTGCATCAAATTGTTTATCTAGCTCTCACATCGATGATACGTGGGTGCGGAAATGAACTATATGCATCGAATAAACATTTTATTGAACAATCAATGAAATAAAATAAATCAAATTGCATGTGTTCCTATAACAATTATTTTCTTTTAGTGACATTGATCCTTGAAATCCTAGAATGGCATACGCGTTTAAGCCTTAACAAAGGGATATATCTCATAAATAACCATGCAACTCCCACCAACAACCCTAGCCCCTTCTTTTCCATAAGCAACTCTTGGAAGTTCACCTATTGCACCGTCAAGACACTTCTTACAATCAACACTAGAAAGATCCCTCGTGCACTGAGCCATCCCATAAAGTTTCATCGATCCTTCAAGGAGGTCCATCTCTCCGGCAGCATACAATTTTGATGAGTTATGAGAAGCCCTGTTTGCTAGTTGGCTCAACAGCTCGGTAGTCTTCTCATTAAATAGCACTGGGTTGCTCACATTATTCACATTCCACATGTAGAACTTGTTTTGTTCATCAATCTGGCCAAAGAAGTCCGAGTCAGAATACTTCAAAAGACAGTTATCGTACGCTATGATTGCACGATTGCTATTTGGGCAGCGCTTGCGGATCTCCCTGGTTGCATTAGCAGCACAGGTTCTGCAATCTGAGGATGGGACATCTCCTCTACAAAGAACGAGCCCATATGGTCGGTCCTGGTTGTTCTGACCTAAAGAACCAAGAACAAAGCCTTCAACTGGAGCAAGATGGTAGAGAGAACCCGTGAGGACATTCAAGCTTGTTTTATAAGAGATATTGGCAGTTGAGTTCGCGTTGCTGGAACACCTACTAAAGAGAGGGTCCGTTCCAAGAACATTTTGGAGAAGCAGAGCAAAAGTTAGCAAATAGAGAGAGGAGCTGAGTCTTGAGGAAGACATTGATAGGCAGACGATTATTGATGGATAGCTTTGATGAGGTTGGGATGATATATATGACACCATACCATGTATTTATAGTGTTAATCTCAAGGTTAAGTGAGGATTAATTAAGGTTTAGGAGGGCTGACCTTGTCTAATCTTGAATTTGCCAACTGCTCGAGACGACAAGAAGTGTTCAACAATATTACGAGGGATCAGTTAATTAAGATTGAAATTATCTTCGGAAGGTAATTAAGAAAATGTCAATCAAACACAACGATTTGTATTTTATTTTATTGTATATAGCACACAAAGTTGAATAGACAGAGATCGGGTGAATAAATTTATCATGCGTGGCCTCAATATTCAATCGCTGTTCTCTATATCTTTCACATTTTCTTTACGGTCTAATTGTTTAGTACTTATGTTTCACTAAACTTCTCTAACCCCACAAGCTTCCGAGAAACAGTAACTTTCTCGTACAGTTTGTCATTACATTTAATTTGACCAGGACAGGTATATAAACATCGGTTTTTATCATCCGCTTAGAAGCGTAGGAGTTGGCCCCGTAAGTAAAATGTTTCTAGATATTCCAGTAATTAAGCATGCCGATGCAAGGAGTGCCGGGTAACAATTACTTTCTATATATATATATATATATATATAAATGTTTCACAGCTAGAGATATGTGGAAATTAGTTTTGAATTTGGGTATTTTGATTCGATTTATAAATTTTTAATTTTTTAATTTAATTTCTAATTTAATCAATCTAAACCCGAATATTCAAGTCCCTTCACCGATAAATGTTTTATAGTAACAAAAAGGTGCAGTGATTAGTAGCAAGAATTTTTTAAGTGTGCTTGAGAATTTCTTTTATTGTGAGCCAAAACTATTATGAAGGGTTGCAAATATTGAAAGTAGGTGGGTAATATTATAAAAAATAATGTCATAAAATTAAAAAAAAAAGATTTAATAACATTTAATTTAGATCCATTTCATAACAAATTTGTGAAGTTGAGATAAATAAATAAAAAACATTGACCTGGACTTAATATATTACAAGAAAATCAAAAAATATATTGGTGTATATGAAAAATATATCAGAACACCTAGAAAATTGTCAAAAATGATTGAGGAAGATTAAAATATATAAGATTAAAAAATTTAATAGTGTATTTTCAATTAATAAATGCTCTATTAGCAAAGAAAATTCAAATAAAAGAGGAAAGTTTAAAATTAATATTTAAAAACTCAATTAGAATGTTTCAAGGTTTAACTAAATTTATTAAAGGTTTAATTGCAAGAAAATTTTATTTTGAAGTCAGTTTAAGTTTTAATTTCAATAAATTAAAGTTTGGAGTCAAGTTGCAATTCTTTAAAGTTAATTTAGTCAAATCAAAAACTTAATTGTATAAATATTAAAATTTGATGGGAAATTAGAGACTTGATTGAAGAAATATAAAACCAAACACCAAACTAAAAAATGAGTGAATGTTCGGGTTTAAATTGACCAAATCAGGCGCCAAATTAAAAAAAAATAAAAGTTTGCAAGTTAATTAAGGATCAAAATGCATAAATTTAAAATCAATGATCAAAATGAAAAACATGATTAACTTACAGGTTGGTAATTGAGTTTGGTAGGGTGAAATTGTATGAAATTAAAATTTTAGAGGCAATTATGAGTGAAATTATAAGAAAAATGAAAGAATAAGAATTCAATCAAAATTTATCAATCCCAAATTAAAAAACCTAAATGACGCATCTTTCAAATTTAATGAAGAAAATATGAGTGACAAGTCATTTAATGAATTGACCATTATTTTAATAGTTTTTATTGATTAAGGTTGAAACTTTAAACCAATGAATGTGGAGCTAAAGATCTTTGGATGACATATATGCATCTCTTATAGCAACTTCAAGAGGTCTCAGGTGACAATAATGTCAAAATTACTTTGATAAGACTTTAAAAGTGGCCAACTTAGTCAGCTATAACTAAAACACAATTGTTCAATATCTGACTTTCTTTTCGTGTGTTCATGCATAATCATCAATCCTTTTAATGTTTTTATATTAAAGTGTAAATGATGCGTTGTCTACCCGTTATCAAAACAAAAAACATGGGTAACACATCATTTATGGCCTAGTTTTCGATGATTAGAGATCACCAGAAAGTCGAGCCATGAGTTTTATCCCTAAAAATGCAATTGTAATCTGTTTTTGAGCTAAATAACTTATAAAACACGCTAAGTACCTTGATAATCTCATCTAAGGCATCAAATAAACCAAAAACAATCTCAATATCAACCTTAAATAAATAAATAAAAACTTTATGAGCTTAAATCTATCATCTAAAGTAATGAAATAGCAAAAAAAACCTAAGTAAAACTTCTCTTATAAAATAAAATCATTGATGCTAGAATCAATTTTTTTATAATCAAAATTGATGTCTACTAGGAATTTTTCTCTTTTGAACTAAAATCGAGTGGTTCTCTCTCAAACCAAGGACTAAAAATAGAAAAATTAATTTTTAGATCAAAATTAAAATTTTAAAATATTGAGAAACAACAATATTATTATATAAAAAGTACGATTACAAAGTAAACTTTTCTCTCCAATTTTAAAACTACCATAAATTTTCTCTTCCTTTTTCACTTTGTGTTTTTTCTTTGAGTCTTGACCTTCCTTAACAACTTAAATTTACCATTAATTTGGTTGAATAAGGATAAAATAAAAAAAATATTTATAGTGAAAAAAAAACAAAGCATTATCACAAGCCACAATGTTTTGTTTCTTAATCAACAAAGCTGCTTTCCACAATAATTTTCTCGTATCTTTTACTAATCCGATGCATATATAGTTATTAATAATTATTAATAAATCATCATTTGTCTTATATAGGTATATTTTTAGAGTAAAGTGGTGTTTAAAAGTGTTGTAGTGATTACTTTTTAAAGTATTTTTTATTTTAAAATATATAGAAATAATATTTTTTATTTTTAAAAAATTATTTTTGACATCAGCATATCAAGACAATCCAAAAACACAAAAAAATTAATTTCAAGGAAAACACATTTCAAAAACATCACAAAACATAATTTGAAGATGAGTTTAAAAAAATTAAAAAGAATTTAGAGAAGAAATTTGATCCTTGTTCTTTTGATTATGATTTTTAGATCCAGCCTAGGTGTTGACCGCAAGCAGCTCTTAGGTCACAACTCGAGTAAGTTGACCAGGTTACCCAAATCGACTGATTTTTTTATTCTACAAGAATATAGAAATTATATATAGATTTAGGAAATAAAATCAACGAGTTTTGAAAAAAACTAACAAAAAAATTTAGATCTCATTCCTTTAATCATGATTTTTAATTAATTTTTTTTATTTCATCCCTTGGCATTTAATTTATTGAGGATTTTGCTTTATCATTTTTTCAAACTTGCCTTTTATAATGTAGTCCCGATCTCATAACCAAAGTCACAAGTTTAAAAGGTGAACTTTAGTTGACTTCAATTTTTTAAAATTCTATTTTCCAATATTTGATTGGGTACAAATTAGCCTTTGTTATTTTTTTTTTATTTTTTTTTCTCTAGGTTTATCTTAATCTCATGTATCGAGTTTCAGATTTGATGAGATGACCCGTGTTGATTCAAGTCTTTTTCTATTGTCACTTTTTTTTTTATTATCCTGGATGTCAATTTTTTTTATTAATTGTATATTCTGAATGTCAATTTTTTATTAATTGGGTTTATTTGTTTTCATTACTTTTTTTTTAAGTATTATTACATTAGCTGGGATTATTAAAACCAAATGACTCGATCTTTTGAATGTTTTAAAATTTTAAATTTCATATGAAATTTTTCCATGTTAAAAAAATAATAATTTAACCTCTAATATAGCATGAGTCATCAATATAGTAATATCATATAAAAAGATATATGTATAGCTCGAGTTCCAATATGAGTGGAAGATTTCTAGAGTACTTGTATGTAATTGTAAGTAATGTTGTTAAAATCACGAGTTAACTTATAAAATTATAAGATTTTACGAGTCATTATAGATTTATCTTGTAAAATTATTTGAAAAAAATAAAAAAAAATAAGTAAAATCATATTAAAATTACTTTGAATCATTAAAATAGGATAAAATCAATGAAAATCATTATTTTAAAACTGTATTTACTAGTTCAATAGAAATATATATACTGACCCTTGTCTAACCTTATCTCATATGCTCCCTTACAATCCTTTTTTTTTTCCCATCACCGACAACATCCTTTTAATCGACCACCATAAGATCCAAACAACTTCAACCCTCTACTGGAGATATGGATGCTAATTAATTGTTGTAAAATCCAAACTTCAACCGTGGAGATATGGGTAGTTGGGTACTAATTAATTGTTGTTGTGGGTATAAGCCATGAGGATTTCCCCTCTATTTTGGGGTCAATCTGAGCACCTATACTTAGCACTCCTTTGAATCCATAAGTAGATGCTGAGGTCGGTTATTGTTAGGTGGAAATCAACTGGAGGTATGCACACAGTTACTCATCTTTCTATTATAAAACATTAAAATGACAGTGCTACTGAGTAATGTTTTTATGATTATTGTCCGCATCCTTTAACCCTTTAACTTGAAAGCTACCTTTAGTAATTAATAGGTTCGTGATTTTAGCAGATTTTAATTTTAAATAAATAACTTGTTAATAATAGGGGGATTGTGTTCCTACAATACATTTTGTGGGTTTTGTATGAGCAACTTTGATTATTAACCTTTATTCTCTCCTCACTTTATAGTTTTTTACAACAAAACCATTGCTTGCGATCCATCAAGTTTGCCTAAATATCCCCCGACAAAGAGATCGATGCAAAACTACAAGATGAAGAAGCTCAGACGTATTTTCTTAGTAGAGATTGTTAATCTATGTTATATTATTTATGTTCAATTGATGTACGTATGTTGTTGTGAAGAAATTGTTTCTAAAATATGCTTCAAGTAGCGGGGAGAGAGCCGCGGAGTCTTCAAGCTTCATGATGCTAAAACGGAATTTTGCTTTTAAAAATATGTTTCTTAAGCACTCAATTGTATGTTTTTCACTTTCATCTTATTAAATATTATGTAGCGAGTTAAGTATTAAAATTTGTCAATTGTAATTTTATTGAACTTGATGAGAAATATATAAAATTTCTGAAATATATATAATTTTTTATTTAAATTATATATTTTAAAGTTCTTAAGCCTTGAATATATATATATATATATAATATTTTACCATTTGAGTTTATAGTATATTTTTCATGTTATGTGAAAAATATATATATATATTTTACAATCTTACTTGTAAGTCTAGACCACACATACACCACATATACTTGTATGGAATCTTAGCTTAATCTTATATGTAAAGCTTATAAATGTGTGTGGATAACATGTGCACATGAAGTGTGGATAACACGTGTACATAAAGTGTATGGTTTTTAAAGCATTTAGCGTAATGGTAAAGGATTTGAAATCTATAGAACAAGTCTTGAATTTTAGTCAAGGTATGTATATCTTGTAAGAACTTGAGATAGTCAGGGTTTTACTTGTTTATTTAGATCTATAAATATATTTTTAAAAAAATAAAAAAAATTTAAATTCAAAAAATTAAAGTGTGTGTGGGAGATATAAGCAACAATTTCACACCTAACTTGCCAAATTAAAACATTAGAAAAGAGAAGAGCATATGAAAACATCGACATTCATGTAATACGCGTAGAAAGAAAATTTCAATTGTTTTAAAAGCATTTAGCGTAATGGTAAAGGGTTTGAAATCTATATAACAAATCTTGAGTTTTAGTTAAGATATGTATATCTTGTAAGAACTCGAGATAGTTAGGGTTTTACTCGTTTATTTAGGTCTATAAATATATTTTTAAAAAAATAAAAAATTTTCAAATCTAAAAAATTAAAGTGTGCGTGGGAGATATAAGCAACAATTTCACACCTAACCTGCCAAATTAAAACATTAGAAAAGAGAAGAGCATATGAAAACATC
Organism: Populus ilicifolia; assembly: GCA_015708895.1. NCBI lineage: Eukaryota > Viridiplantae > Streptophyta > Magnoliopsida > Malpighiales > Salicaceae > Populus > Populus ilicifolia. Next base: position 487,081 of record SRLM01015252.1, read on the forward strand.
GACATTCATGCAATACGCGTAGAAAGAAAATTTCAATGGTTAAAGAAAGCAAATAAGGCTTGACCCTTAGCTTTCTAGTGTAATCATCATGTCGTCGCCCCCAACATTGACAAAACCAATTAAAGAATGGCTGGAAAGCACATTTAGTTTTATTGGAGATAAAGGGTTTATTTAGAAACAAATTGTATTTAAAAAAAAATATTAGATTGTTTTTGTTTTAAATTTCTTTATATATATATATATTCAAATTATTTTGATGTATCAATATTAAAAATAATTTTAAACTATAATTGCTATCACATTCCTGTCCGCACCCAAAAACTAAGATTATCTAAAATATTTCAAAGAGTTCTCGCTGAGAAGGTTACTTGTACAGCTAGGGAAGACCATGGTCACCTGGTGTATCCTCGCAATGAGGAAACCATTCATTTCTAACCTAAGGGAATTTCCCTTATTAAGTCTAGGTCACAGTTTTTTTTCCTTTATCTCAACTTCACAAATTTGTGATGAAGTGGATCTAAATTAAATGTCATTAAATTCTTTGTTTTTTTAAAAAACATTTATGAAATTATTTTTTATAATATTAGCCGCCGGTATTATGTATTTTCAACCCTCCATAATAGTTGGGCTCATAATACATGTTTTCAGTTTCATGATAATCCTTGCTATACTTCTAATTGATTATAATTTCATCACTTAATCATTCTAGAGAATTACTATTTATAATTTTAAATCCTAACTTCTCATGTTAATCCGGGACATGAATGACTGGGGTTGAAACCAAACTGAATTTAAAAAAAAATAAAAATAGATAATTCAAATGCAATTCATTAATTTTTTTAGCAATAGTAATATCATTTTATTTTATAAAAAGAATTAGAATTTAATATATAACAATCCAAGTCAAAACTTGGTGACCCGTTCAAAACCTTGAATTGGATTGATGATCAAACTAAATTTAAAAGTTATGACTACATTAGAGCTTCATCTAAAAAAAATAAAAATTACTTGTATTAAAATAATATTGATATCAAAATAAATTATTTAATATTGTTATTATATCCGTGCATGTGGATTGAACTTCAAATCCCTTAACCATACTTATTATCTAGCTTGAACTTTAAATTAAATTGTATAGAAGTTACTTTTGATATGATACTTACTTTTGGTATGATCCTTTTAACTTGAAAGTGTAAAAATAAATTAAATGATTAATAAAAATATAACTTAATTTTAAAAATAATTTTAAGATAGTTGAATATCAATTTAATACTAAAATGTTTTTTTAAGATCATTATAATCTCGTATAAAAAAAAATCGAAAGCATCAACATAAAGTTGAGATATTTTTATAAAACTATGATAATATTATATAAAAAAATTTAAAATAAATAATAAATTTTAATTCCTAATAAATTTCATGTTAAAATATAAAAAATAATTATTATTGATCCAATAAATGATAACAATGTGAGGAGGGTAACAATGTTTCTCTCGATTAGTTCTTCTTAGTTAGTAGAGGATTCCTATTGATAAAGATGCAAATCTGAAATGTGAAAGCAACTAGCCTCGATTATAATGTTATTAGTTCTTCCAGTATTGCTTGGGAACAAATTAAGGTGGATCCATGAGAAAGTGTCGGTCGAAAGTACAAAAAGATGCGGCATGTCTTAGAAGAAAGTGCCATTAATTCCCACATAGATTTTTAGCTGCGTCATATATATATATATAAGAGTAATTGTTTGCCTGGCACTCCTTGCATCAGAATGCTTAATTAATGGAATATCTAGAAACATTTTACAGGGCCAACTCCTACGCTACTAAAGGGGTGATAAAAACCGATGTTTACCCGGCACTCATAATATTGTTGAACACTTCTTGTCGTCTCGAGCAGTTGGCAAATTCAAGATTAGACAAGGTCAGCCCTCGTTAACCTTAATTAATCCTCACTCAACCTTGAGATTAACACTATAAATACATGATATGGTATCATATATATCATCCCAACCTCATCAAAGCTATCCAACAATAATCGTCTGCCTATCAATGTCTTCCTCAAGACTCAGCTCCTCTCTCTGTTTGCTAACTTTTGCTCTACTTCTCCAAAATGTTCTTGGAACGGACCCTCTCTTCAGTAGGTGTTCCAGCAACGCGAACTCAACTGCCACTAGCTCTTATAAAACAAGCTTGAATGCCCTCATGGGTTCTCTCTATCATCTTGCTCCAGTGGAAGGCTTCGCTCTTGGTTCCTTAGGTCAGAACAACCAGGACCGACCATATGGGCTCGTTCTTTGTAGAGGAGATGTCCCATCCTCAGATTGCAGAACCTTTGCTGCTACTGCAACCAGGGAGATCCGCAAGCGCTGCCCAAATAGCAAACGTGCAATCATAGCGTACGATAACTGTCTTTTGAAGTATTCTGACTCGGACTTCTTTGGCCAGATTGATGAACAAAACAAGTTCTACATGTGGAATGTGAATAATGTGAGCAACCCAGTGCTATTTAATGAGAAGACTACCGAGCTGTTGAGCCAACTAGCAAACAGGGCTTCTCATAACTCATCAAAATTGTATGCTGCCGGAGAGATGGACCTCCTTGAAGGATCGATGAAACTTTATGGGATGGCTCAGTGCACGAGGGATCTTTCTAGTGTTGATTGTAAGAAGTGTCTTGACGGTGCAATAGGTGAACTTCCAAGAGTTGCTTATGGAAAAGAAGGGGCTAGGGTTGTTGGTGGGAGTTGCATGGTTATTTATGAGATATACCCCTTTGTTAAGGCTTAAACTCGTATGCCATTCTAGGGTTTCAAGGATCAATGTCACTACAAGAAATAATTGTTCTAGGAACACATGTAATTTGATTTATTTTATTTCCTTGATTGTTCAATAAAATGTTTATTCGATGAATATAAAGTTAAATCTTCACCCGACAATTGAGAATTACTGTACATATTTATAACCCTAGCTATATAATATTCGGTTTCAACTTAAACACTAATTAGACTCAAGTATATCATTTTGCAATATGTTGAAAAATAATAATTACAAAACCAACAAACTATTTATTTAATCCTTGTATTTTTAATTAAATTATTTACGAATCCTTTTAGTTTAACAACCTAATATTAAAGCGCCTCTCTTCTTTCTTTCTTTCTTTCTTTTTCTTTCTTTTTTTTTTGCAACTCAATCCATCCATAAATATTCCATTTATAGTAAAAGAAAATGAAACTAATCTAGACAATTCGATATGATGTTACTGTCCAAATGAAACTAAATGGACTCGAAAATAAATAAGATGGGATTGTACTGTTCTTATATTGTATTTGATGTATATTGCACAAAATCAAATAAACAATAGATGCTATCAAAAAATAAAAAATAATAATTTGGATCCATGATATTGGACAAGCTTGTTTCCAACTTTCATGATGAGATAAGAATTTTATCTTAGAAATAACTTTAAACAGTATAAAAATCAAGTTTTATTCCATCTAAAATATATATATTAAACTCTTTACAACTTCGAATGTTTTATTTAAAATATAAGCTAAACAAATCATAATCGTGTCTTGCACAACTCCAAAACAAAAACAAGGATTTTATTTGAAGCAGGCCATGGCTATAAAGGCCATTATTTTTTCACATATGTAGCGGTGTTTCTATATCATTAATGACCATTGTCCCAATGGCTCGGTAGGCCTTAATCTACAGAATACAGTGCGTACATAACACTGTCTTACACTTCTATTGCCTAGCTACGACCGTTTTTAACAGTTCCCTACGAAGGGGTAGAGTTCGTACCTAACATTACAACTCCCACCCACAACCCTCCCTCCTCGTTTACCATCACAGCAGCTTGGTAGTCCACCTACGGCAACATCATGGTACTTCTTACAATCCATACTAGAAAGATCTCGAGTGCATTGTGACAGCCCGTGCAGTTTTTTGGAGGCACCAAGGTCTAGTTCCCCTGTGGCATAAAATTTAGTGTCCGCGTAAGCTTTACCAGCAAAGGTGCTTAATAAAGCCTTAACTTTCATGTTAAAAGATGTGGGATTGTCTACAGCTTGTGCATTGTACATGTAGAACTTGTTTTGATTATCAATGTCCCCAGAGAACTTTGTACTGGAGTACTTGACCATGCAATTGTCATTCCAAAAAGTTTTGCATTCTTTGCTAGACACATCTCCGCCGCATAAGGCTAATCCATTTACACGGTTCCGGCCTTGGCCAATTAAGCCAAGTCCAAAACCTGCAGGAGGGACTTTGGCAGACAAGAGAAGTATCAAGTCATTCAAGTTACCGCGATAAGGGTTATTACAAGCGCCAGTGTAGTTTTCTTGGCTAAAACAGAAATGATAAAGGTTCATCACAATTTGCTGCACGGAGCAAAAGGGAAAAGAGCAGGTAGAATAATGATACATCTTGATAAATACATGTTGGATTGATCGGTACTTGAAAGCTTGGTTATATCTGTGTCTACTGGAGGGGGACGGACTATCTCTATATAGCGTGTGTTACCTTGCTTAATTGGATTAGGAGTTGATTATTGAAGATATTTAAGGAGTTTCTTATCAACTTCAATTTAACTTAACGATAATCTTTCATAGGAAATTATGGTGATCGCAAGAAACAATTTCTCTTCAATGTGTTAATTCTCATGCGAAAGATTGGTGTGTGTTGATACATGATATGTTTTTAAGAAGTTTTTCAATTAAAAAAAATATTAAAATGATAGTTTTTTTTAACATTAACACCTTAAAAAACAAAAAAAATCAATTTAATTTATTTTCAGATAAAAATAATTTAAAATAAACTTTTTAAAAACAAAACTTATCACAGTTTGAAACAGACCATATTGATATTTAAATATTTTTCTAAAAATATCTTTATTGTTGAAGAAAAAGAAAATCTACATCTTTTTTTTTATTTACGTAGGGTGTCCGGGCCAGATTGCGCGCACCACGACTAATCCCCATGGCCCACTGAATACCCTGCAAATCCAGTAGGCATGTAAGGCACCGCGGGGTGACAGGCGTGCACGCCAGGGCTCAAACCCAGATGCAGTGGAAGAAAACAAGTCTCTTTTGCCACTATACCAAGCCTTGAAATGCAAGAAAATCTGCATCCTTTAAACGTCAAGTAATTGTTAGGCTGCATTTGACTGGGCCCGTGTTGATCCTGTCGGAGCACAGAGGTTGAACACTGAATATGCGCTTCTAAGATAGAGTGGATAATTTAAGAAAAGAAACCAACTACCATCACTGAAAGGGCTCCAGTTGATTTCCACTACGTACCTATGTCTCCGAGTCAGCCTTCTATACAAAGGTTGAAACTTTGCATCCATCGACGTTGCAGTTAAATTTGGCATTCAGAATAGTGTCAGGAAAAGTACGAGATTCTGGCTCTAAGATTAATCATTTGTATCTCTGTGTGCTGTCAAGGATGTTTTTGAAGCTAGCATGTTTTTGAAGCCTGTCGTCAACTTACTAGCACTAGCTTTATCAATATATTCACTCGATTATAATAAGGAAAAAAAAACATTAGATTTGATTGCATTAACCAATGAAATAATTTCATTGCATTGTTCAACTATCCAAATCGTTCCTTATGGAAACACTAACCTCTATGGTGAGCAATTTCATCAATTGCTCTGATAACTTGACAGAGACAAAATTAACAAAATCATATGGTAACGTAATTATAATGGAAGCCTGTTAGTTAATTCTTGTTGCATTTTAATTGATAATATATCATTTGTTAATTATAGAGTTTTTGAAGTTTTTTGTATTGGTTGTTCAATATAAAATTATTACAAGAGTTTTTTTTTTGTTTGTGTGTTTTTTCTCTATTTAGATTTAAAAACCTGAGAACATCTTTTTATACACTATAACGTTTTTAAAAGTGTTTGGATTGAGAGGGTATTTAATATTGTTTATTGAATATACTAACTTATTGCTAGTATAGTGGTCTATATTGATACAAGACAAATTTTATCGTTTAGCTTGGAAATTAATTTTCAGCAATACTACTCAAGGTATTTGATTGTTAAAAAACAATATTAATTTTTTAAAAAAAATTATAAATTTATTTGATTGTTTTTTTTTATCATTTTTTATTAGGTTGTTATTTGATTGCATGTTTTAGATTTAAACTTCATTTATATAAGAAATAATATTTTAAATTTTTTTATGATATTAAATTATGATGTAATAAGAAATCTTAGTTAATTATTTTTTATTTTGCTTCTTTTTTGGTTCTTGTATCTCTATTGTTATGCCTTTGTTGTAGCACACTGATTTATTTTTTTCTCCTTTTGTTTCTCTAAATCTGTTCCTTTTTTTTTCATATCCCTATATTTTGCTTGTTCAAACTATTGAATTTATAGCCTTTTCAGTGTTAACTTGATAAAAAAAATTTAAAAAAAAAAACTATCCATATCAATCCCTTGAGCATGGATACGGGCATTGTAAAGCACATGAGAGTTAGTATTGAATCCCAGATGTTGCTCCTCTGTAGTGGTATTTTGAACTCCAAACTCATTACAATCCAAGTATCTTTAAAATGGCTATCTATGCCAAAATGGCTAGAACTTTATTCATGAAGATCTTACAGCCAGACAGAACTTTATTCAGAAATAAATTGAAGTGACTAAAACATGAAGTGCATACACATATGACAAGGGTGATAGAACGATATTACTTTCCCCTATAGTCTGCTTAAGCCCTCGACAACATTAGACAAGTAGTTAAGCATTGACAAAAGGGTATATTTCATATATGAAATTGCAACTCCCACTAACAACCTTGCCACCTTCTTTCCCATCACAGCAGCTTGGGAGTTCACCAATTATACCATCAAGGCATTTCTTACAAACAGCACTAGAAAGATCCCCAGAGCACTGAACCAGACCATAAAGCTTGGTTGATTTTTCTAGTTCCCTCTCTCCTGTTGCAAACAACATGGGGGTTGCTTGAGCTTTATTAGCAAGCTGGCTCAAAAACTCTTTGGTCTTCTCATTGAATGGAACTGGTTCACTCACAACGTGCACGTTCCACATGTAGAACTTGTTTCCATTATCAATTTGGCCAAAGAACCCATTGTTTGAGTACTTCAAAAGGCAGTTATCATACCAAATGATAGCTGCTTTGTTGTATGGGCAGCGCTTTCAATCTCACTGCTTGCCTCAACAACACAGGTTTTGCAATCTGAGGTTAAGACATCGCCTCTACAAAGAGAAAGCCCGTTTGTTTGGTCCGGGGTGTGGCCTCTTGAACCCTTACCAAAACCTGTAGGAGGGTCTTTATAGTAGAGGTAACTAGTGAGCATGTTTAGGTTGGATTCATAAGGCCATTGGCTGTGAAGTTCTCAGGAGATGAACAGAAATGGAAATTTAGGCCTGCTCCAAAAACAGTGTGAAGAAAGAGAGAAAAGGTTATTAGACATAGAGAGGAGGCAAAGTTGGAGAAAGACATGGTTGCAAGGAGAGAATGATGGGTTTAAACTTAGGACAATACTGCAATATATAAAACAAAAGCAACATTGACTGAGGTGGGTAGTGGGTTGACCAATTCCTTTGTTTTAATATTAGTTAAGTTAAAAAAAAATCTTTCTATTTGAACTTGATATTTCAAAGGCAAATCATAGTTTGACCATCCTTATGATATATCATGAGGGAGGGAAGGTGGTTTGTCTTAATTGTTGAGATATAAATGATCTTAAATTTTGGTGTGTTAAAAGGAGTATAAATCGTTCCAAATATGATGAATAGGGGAAGAAAATATGGATCAATTAAAGATCCTCTTTGCAGCATAAGCCAAGATCCCACTTTCGTATGTCATAATTTTTTTATCTTTAGTCCCAACGCATAAATACCTCTTCATTTTCGCCTAAATCAGAGTCAATTATTCACCACTTTCTTCTACCAAATCTTGAAAATATTTTATTCTCATATATCCAAGTAAATAACGGAACCTCTAGCTATTTTAACGGTGCTGATTAACTGCAATTCTACCCAATTCTTTTATTCTTGCAATAATGGAAACAACTGAGCCTGTGTACACAGCTACTGGTTGTAATTTTGTCTAAGTTACAAGTATTTATAGTTGTGTACAATAAAACCAACACAAACATATAGAATGTCCCTTTATATCTTTCTCTCATTCATCAACATGGTGATGTTAAATAAACGCAAAAAGCAAACACAAGGCCGTCAAAAAATAGAGATCAAGGAGATAGAAGAGAAGAGCAATCTACAGGTGACGTTCTCAAAGCGTCGTGGGGGTCTAGTCAAGAAAGCAAGCGAGCTTAGCCTTCTCTGCGGGGCACAAGCGGCCATTCTTGCCTTCTCTCCAGGGAAAAAGGTCTTTGCGTTTGGTCAGCCTGATGTCGACACGGTACTTGATCGTTATCTCAATGAGAGTTCTACTGCTAGGGAACTAGGGGCCGCGAGTAATAACCCTCAAGTTCAACAATGGAACAAAGAGTACGAGGAGGCATTGAAAGAGTTGGAGCCTTGGAGGAGGAGGAGAAGCATGTGGCAATGGCTGAACAGTGGAATAAGGTGTGTGAAAACGATGTTCATGCAAGGTTCTGGTGGGATGAACCTATTGATGATATGGAATTGGAGGAGCTTGAGGAGTATGTGAGGGCCATGGAAGAGTTAAAGAAGAATGTGGCTGCGAGGGCAAATGAGCTAACCATGGCCAACGATCATTTTGGTAATCAAAATATGAGTCATCATCATGATCTTGGAGTTAATGGTTTTAGTCTTGAAAATGTTCCATTTTAAAGAATTTGTAGCAACAAAAAGTCCGGTTGATTTCTTACTACATATTGAACCCAAATTTAGCAGCTTGAACTAGTTTTTTTTAATGGTTTTATTTATTCTAGTTAATCAAAATATGAGTTAATGGTTTTATTTAATCTAGTTTCTTTTTTTAATTTAAGACCATAGCATTATGTCCTATGAAATGAAATATGCTTAATTAATAATTAGTGAGAGTTCGGTATTCTCTTTGAAAATTTTTTATCACTATTATTATTTTAGAAGGTATAAATATTTTTTGACTATTTTTTATTTATATATGATAAATGGGGTCTTGAATAATATTTATTTTGTACTTGGAACCTTTTATTAAGTGATTACAATCTTTATTTTATAAAGTTTGATTAACAAATATATCTTATTTATTTTTTAAGTTTTTTATTTAGTTAAATTAGTATGATTTGATTAAAAAAACTTTTGTTGGCTTGTTATCCAATCAAAAATTATTTGATTTTTAATAATATTATTTTAATAAATAAAAAATTGTTAATAGATCATGTTCGCTGATCTGGTTGATTTCTTACAATTGAATCCAAATTTAGTTGCTTGAACTCTTGTTTTATTTTAATCTAGTTTTTTTTTTAGACCATAGCATTATGCCGTATGAAATTAAATGTGCTCAATTTATTAGTGAGAGTTCGATACTCCCTCAGGGAAAGACTTTTTAAAATCACAGGTGGGGGGGGGGGGGGGNGGGGGGGAGTTTTAGACCAGTATTCCTTTCTAAAATTTCTACCACATTTGATTTCCAAAAACCTAAGTATTTTCCATTGTTGGATTGTGAAAGCACAGCATTTGCTAATGGGGTGAATTATTAATGTTGTGGAGCATTATTATTAAAAAAAAATTATATTTATAAGTTAATTTGAGATTTATTCAAGATAAAAAAAAATTGGTATGACTTGGTAAAAATTTTGAGTTAACATATAATTCAATCAAAATCTATTTGAATTTTTTTAAATAATTTTTTTTTAATTTTTTTAAAATTAAATTACCCTGGTTAATTTATTTAATATATGACTCAATTTTATAAGACGAGTTAACCTTTAAATTAATTTTAGTGAGTATATTGTGAAGTGACGGTTGTCAGTGATTCCATGGGTGGAGGTTGAAATGAGTGCCCTTTCATCCAATTCGTGGATTCGTCCTGATTATTTGAGGTGGAGAAAAACCTTAGATGCCTCACCTCTCTCGTAAAAATTTGATCCCACACAATTATCCATTGATCGTACTGGTGTTCAATTTTAGATCTAGAATTAAGCTAAATTCATGTTATTTAGGTTTAGAATTTTTTTTTTCAAGTGTAGAGATATTAAATACAAATGTAAACTTTTCATAGTTATCAATAGATAATCATTTTTTTTAGACTTTTCAAATAAGAATTTAGACTTAAAATTAATTTTTCATAAGGTGCTGAAATATGGATCTATAGTAGTCTTCCATGTAAAATCTTTTAAGCAAAAAATTATAAATTGACTAGTTTTATATAAAAAAATAAATTTTTAATTCTCTATCAAGTTATCAAAAAAATTTAAAAATTTACCTGAAATATTTTAAGATGATGTTTTAATATAAATTAAAATTTCATAATATTTGAAGTAATTTAAAATTTTGATAAAAAAACACAATTTGACTAGTTTTATGTTATTAGGTATAATTTTCAATCTGACCATCAAATTAAGCTAATATTTTTTAAAAAACCTTAAATATATTGAATAAAATTTAGTTAAAATTTTAGGATAAACGAAGCTCAGTAATGCTAACAAAAAAATAAGAACCTTTAAATAGAAGCAAAAGGATTTATTAAGAGCAAAATGATTTATTAAGAACCTTTACCTCTCTTCTTTTTATAGGCTGCCGACCAGGCAGAATTAGAACGGGAAAAGAAAGAAAAGAAAAGGCGAGAGAGAGAGAGAGAGGTAAAGGAAAAAAAGTTGAGAGAATAACTTTATAAACTTACAAAATCCATCTTATAAAACACTAATTTAAAAAAGAATCAAGTGAAGAAAGGAGAAATTGAGATAAGAAATTTGACTAACCCTATGAAAGAAGAGAAATTGGAAGAAAGTTAATTAGTAAGCATGAAAAGTTTGGATTTATTGTTTGATTTAGATGTTTTTAAAATTACTTGATTAAATTATAAAGTAATTTTATGGAATTTTACTTTAATGTCACTTAAATTTTTTTATTCTTGAACTTAGAGCTCTTATAGGAATTTAAGGAAAATAAAAGAGGAAGGAAAAATGATGAAGTTGAAGTAGAATAACATAAAAACTAGTTGAAATAATAAGTAAATAATTAAACATTTGGGGGAGGAAAAGGAAGATGACATTCAGTAAAATGAAGAAAAAGTGGAGGAATGAGTTTTGATGTTAATGTTTAGAAAACTATATTTAATCATGATATTTGAAATATGTAAGAAAGACTAAATGAAAAAATAGCATTAAAGTTGAGAAAAATAAGGAAATTCAATTTAAAAGAGAATTGAACTAGTTAAAAAAAGAAGTATTAAGACGAGATGTTTAGATTATGTTTGAATATAGTTCTTACATATGTTTAGATAAAATATATAATATGATGAGAAGGCATAGAGAATAGAAGGATTATTTGATGGAGGAATTATGAACATAAAATATGAAAAGAACTAATTTATTTTAAACATGTGGTTCTATGTGAAATGATGATGTTATGTTTGAAAATGAATTTTTATCAGAATGAATTAAAAACATTATATGCTTTGCATCTCGACTTGTAAGAAAAATATTAATAAACTAATAATATAATGATATTTGATTGATTCAGGAGTTGTGTCTCGAGTTGGTTATCAGACAATAAGAGTTGGGTCATTATGAGTAAAAGGTAGATAATTCATCAATTTCTTTTAAAATTTAAAGTTTCATTATTAGTTATGAGTTGTTTTATAACATATTGATATGAAAAAAATAGAAGAGAAAACTTGTTTGTATTATAATAAGGATGTTGGGTAATTCATATAGAATTACCCATTAAATTCTCTATTAAATAAGAGTAAATGGATATTGAGTAATTTATATGAAATTACCAGTTTAATTACCATTAAATTGGATGTTAGGTAATTTATATAAAATTACTAGTTTGATTAGCTATAAAAGAGGATAGTGATTAGTACTCAAAAGTGCATTTTTATCATGGTTTTACATCATCATTTTGCACTTGAAGTATCAATAACTCCTTAACTAAACTACGTTTTGTAATAATCTATCTAATATGATAAGATACCTTTAATTTGTGGTAAATGTCCATTTTAAATGCAGGCCTATCACATAAATGAAAGGATTGATTGATGACTTTAAGAACTTCAATTGCAAAGGCAAAGAGATGATCAAACTTAGAAAAGAGATGTCGGTGCAATCCAAATCGGAATACTATTCGGTAATTGGGTCACATCTGGAGCTATAGATCTCAGATTTATATCTACTTTATTTGGATGGAAAGGTAAGACATAGGCCTACAACTTTCATATGGAGCCCAAGATCTAAAAAGGCCATTTCCAAGTCCAAATTATTGCAACAACAAAGAAACTTGAATCTGTCCTCCAGCCCAAGCACTATTCAGTATTTTGGTCATATCTGGAGTTCTAGAAGTCGAAATGAGCTGAATTTTTTACACAAGAAAGCCGAGACAATTGCCTAGAACTTTCATATTTTCAAGTGACTCTAATTTTGACGTCATCAATGACATTTTGGGCAGATAAGAGAAGATAAGGATTGCCACCAAGTCAAGGGTTGGCCATCTACTCATCAATTAGTCATCAAATCAATAGTTCCCAATTTTGGCCTATAAAAGGAGGCATTTATCATGCATTTAGGCATCTTGGTGTCCAGATCAAGATCATGCTTTGTTTTCTCTCTTTGAATTCTTTATGCTTTGTTTTCATTAATATCAAGTTTATGTCTTTCATTTCCTTTCCTTCACTTTGATTAACTCTTATCTTATTTATGTTCTTATTTTGTTTATCCATTTTTCTTTCTTCCATTATGTCTAGCTAAGTTAATTATGTCAAGGTGAAAAGGTTACACTAATGGTGTAAGAATAAGTATGGTATAAACTTAATATGGACTTTAATGTTTAATACTAACATGTTTTATATTTGTTATCTTGTTCACTCTTTAATACTTTGCTTGTTAAATGACTAATCTTGATTTATGTTGTATAACAATTGGTACAACAAATACTTGGCACTTTCATAGCCCATACTGTATGGTATAACCGACACCTGAGCTGTGAAAAGAACTTGATTTATTGTTAACATAAGTTATAATCATGAATGCTTGACGAAATTTACAAGTATTAGCATTAATTGAATAAGATGACTAATGTAATCATGTTAACAATCTATAATCTGATTGGAACCTCCTTTATGTGTGGTTTTCAATTGAACAATAAGAATTTATATTATACTTGTTTGACATATCATTAGTGGAACCTCTAACCTTGACATTTGTTATTATCATTGTTTAATCTTTACTTTAATATTCTATCTCCAAGTTCTCATCATCATCATCATCATCTTCTCTTTCTTTATTATTATTATTACAACTAATACTATTATTGTTGTTGTTGTTGTTGTTGTTGTTACTATTATTGTTGTTATTGTTATTATTGTTGTTGTTGTATTGTTGATATTTATAATTTGTACAATAACCTTCTTGTGGTTCGACCCCGGTCTTGTCGGGTTATTTATTACTTTGACACTCCTGCACTTGGGAGAAGACATCAATCTCTTTGTCGTGTCAGATAGCCAGTTGTAGAGTAATTTATATGTGATTACTGGATATTTGTTGGCTATTAAAAAAAGTTAGCCAGATTTAAGGTAAATTATGAATTACCAAATTGAAATTTAAGCAATGAGTATTGGTTGTCAAGGTCTTATAAGTATAGGATTGATAAATTATGAATGAGTTATTATTGTTGATATGTAATAAGTTAGTGATGAAAGAAAATTTGATATATTTTGAAGAATTATGAACATAATAGTTTTATCATTTTTAATGTGTTATCTTTCTTATTTCTTATTAATGTTGTATATACAGGTATTTCACGAGATGATGCAAAGCATTACATATAGGTTTTAGTGTTTAAATTTGTTTTTTTATGTAATATCTTTTGCTTTTATATGTAATTTGTATTATATATAGATTTTAATAAATATATCCTAAAGATAATTGTTGTTGGTATTTACACCATTAAAAAGTATAAAGAACTAGTATTAGTAAACTATTTGAAAAGAAATTTAGTAATCATAATTATGCATGTTAAAGTAATAATTAGTTCAATATGAATCCTTTGAGTTTTTATTTGTATGAACTTAGTTAATGTTTTATTATAAGAGAATATAATTGCTATGTTTTATTTGTTGATAATATAAAATTGAAAAAGCACAATGAAGTATTGCTATGTAAAATATTATAGCACAATGAAGTATTGCTATGTGAAATATTATATGATGAGATGGGATATGATCCAAGATGGTTGGATCAAAATGAAAAATTGAGTGTTATGATTAAATGAGGTCTAGTTGATAACTTAGTGATATCAAAAAACAAAGAAAACTCTAACAAATTTTCTATAGAAAATTATATTTATATAATAGCTATTATTTTGATGATATAACTTTGAGAGTGTTACATCAAATATGAAATATGTAAGACAATAACCCTAAGACAGTAAAAATTCAAGACTTAAACAGTAACAATTCAAATTTTGATAGACTTTCATAAGAAGAAACTTTGCTACCCGAACTTAGATAATCCTCACCCCAAAAAATACTTTTTTTGTTTTTGTTATTTCATCACTAAAAAAATTGACTCTAGAAGGGTTAGGAATGATCATAAAAGTAAAGATATTGTTCTTACTAAAGGTGGTTTTAGCTTTTAAGTGGTAAATAAGGGTGAAACTCTAGCTTATAGCTTTTAAAAAAGGGAGGGTAGTTCTTAATGCTAGAGAAGTCCCTCCTTCACTAGCTCGAGGTAAGGGACGCTACCTTGAATCCATCGAGACAATGCACCTAGAACTGTAAGCATAGAGTAGGTGGCTTATATGAATGGTTAACAACTAATATAATATATGACTAAATTATCAAGTAGATCTAAAAAGATTAGCCAACCAACTTTCGTCATCTTAAGGAAGCCCTTTAAAGAGTCTATCTCATCATACATGTATGAGTTTGGGTACTCCTTCTTTCTTTAAGGGTTCATGAGAGAAGGCTTTTGATATTATTGATTGGGATCATGTCAACTGCATCTTAATAAGTGGATCATCTTATCTACCTTTAATAAATTATTTTAGCTCATTGGATTCAAGTCTGCTATAAATATCTTCAAGACTTTTTACAATATAATTGATGGCGTAAATGGGGGCAACAATGTTCACTGGTTTTTACCTTCTCTAACAGATCCAATAAGCTCACAAAAAAGACTTTACATAGCAATCTTGCTCAAATCAAGAAATATAAAGGGTGGTTGTTCATAAGATAAAATGGGATAGTCATACTAAGAAATGGGTTGCTAAATGTCTAGGGTTGTTTCCGCTGTTGAAAACTACGCCCCTCAATATATAAAAATATTAAAAGGATTAGTAGTTGTGTATGAACATACAAAAAGAAGGATGGTTCTTGCACAATTATGTTTTAGTTATGGCTAACTATATTGTCCATTTTTAAGACCTTATCAGAGCAATTCTAAAGTCATTATCATTTAAAACCTCCTAAAGTTGGTATAAGAGATACACATCTATTATTTGGATCGAACCTTACTTAATTGGTATATGATTGTGTTAATCATTATGATGACTTTAATTTGTTTTCAAATATACAAAAGCATATGTACTATATATGTTTGGTAATGTATTATTTAATTTTCTTATAGATAACTATGTTTTGTTGCTTTATTTGACACTCCTAGAAAATTTCAATGTTATCCCCACATATTACTAGGGATTTGTTGTATTAGCATCCTTGTACAAACATTTATGTCTTGCATATGAAGGGGGTTACATAGATCAAGGGATGTTTGTTGTTTTTGCACATATGAATCAAAAAATCTAAATAACTACTTACATTTCAATGTTTTCATGCACAACAAAATTAATAAAATATTTTTATTTAATAACATTTATGATCGTGGAAACATTTTCATATAGACAAACCTCATGTAACGAGATTGTCAAATATGATAGTCTAAATTATAAAGGTTACACTTCATCTCCCACTAGAATATATGTATTGCGATGCTATTTTTACAATTATATTCATTTATATTGTGTTCTTAAAACTTTAAAAATACAATTAAATTTTACAAGTTTTTAATGCTTAGTGGTGCGCTCCATAAGTTTTTGAAAATAATTCAGCACGAGTGCTAGCATTTTATCGAGTGAGCCAAAAAAGCAACATCCTATCCAGGTTTTTTTTAACTATTTGTTACATCCTATCCAGGTTTTTTAACTATTTGTTAAATAAAATAATTAACTGCACCAAATTATTATTGTTTGATGTTTATTTAACTTACAATTTGCGGGTTATTTGGATGTCTTACTTGGAATAAAAATTAGTTATTGCTCTAGTTATCTACACCAATGGAATAGATATAAGGACAATAGTTGTCCTGTTAATATGTTTTGAGATGGTTTAACTACATTTTATGGATTAGGTAATATGACAGTTTGGTTACAAATAACACATTTTAGTCAATATCATTACGAGTAATGCATTGCACGTCATTACTCATAAGCATAAAAATAATGATTACGACTAGGTAGGTTGTTATAGTACTTATATATCATAATGAGATGCATAAAGAAATGATATATTTATAGATATGCATTATATACTTATTGACCAGGAGTATATAATTTGATACATGAGTATAACACAACAAATCATAAATCTGAATCTTAAGTAGGTTCCTTCACTTGATTATATACAATATGAGAAAAACATTTAGTGGTTTCGACATTATGTAAGTAGTAAAGGTTTTTTCATGATTAATATATGTTAAATGTTGATGAGTTTTATGTATTTATTTTTTAATTTAATATTAATATGTAATTAATTTTAGGTTGATTTTTTTTATATGGGAGAGTTAAAAAAACACATCTTATCTTTATAATATTAATAAAGAAAATGAAGTTCATATTATAGCATCCAGGTGGTTAAATATTTATCATAATAAACTTGAAATCTTTGGAGAGATGTTAACTTTTGATGATGTTATGATAAAGGATAAAATCACTTAGCCATAAGCTAGATCTGGTTGTGATACTAATGAGTCTAGATAAATAAATTATGTTTATTATATTTTAGAATTACTTGAATATCATATTTTTAAATTATTTTATATTTATTTTGTATATATAATTTTATTTTTTTTACATTCCTATATTACTTGTGATTAAAGAATATGATAATATATTGAGTTTAGTTAGTTTTGTTAATTGCAATTATTGTTAGTTTTGTTAATTACGGTTATTGTAGTCTTTTGTGAGTTTTTTTAAGTTGAAAAAAATTTTATATATGATTTCTATATAGATAAAAATCGATACAAAATTTAATAAAATTATAAATATCTTACCTCTCTAAAATCAGAAAAACTTGGATTTTATAAATACTTTCATGTTTAGAACACAAAAATAATCTAAAATCTTATCATAACCAAAACAATTTAATTTTTTTGGTTATAATCTAACTATTTAATTAAATATTTAAATATTTTTTAAAATAATTTTCTTAAAAATATCATAGTTTTAAATCACGATATTGAATTATTTATCAAGATTATGGACCATAATATTATTATAATGTCATATTTATAAACCGTAATATATTTGAAATGTATGATATTTAAGTATTTAATTATATTGTACTTGCTAGTGGCGTAATTTATGCGGGGCCGAGTGAAATGGCATCACATCTGGAAATCACTCTCTTTCCCACTAGCCCTCCCAAAAATCAAGCACATTACCCCATGACACGTTCCTTTCGATCGTAGGCGTTGTGGTTGTCTGTACGATATGAGAAGCTGTCTACTCACGTTGATAAAGCTATCGCACCATAAATAATTCTGTGAGAAAGAAATCATTGACTTTTCTGTTCTCTCGACTTTTGCAGGGCCCAGAACTTGAAACTAATGGATTCAAAAAAAATAATCTGCAAGAATGATGCTGCTAATTGTATTGTTCTTTAACCAGCAGCTCTTGTGCCGCACTCTTCAAACCTTGACGCCTAAACAAGTTGCAAGGTCCTTGAATATGCTACTCCTGTATCGGCCACCATGTCAGTGAAGCACAGATCTCTCTGGTCTCACATGGAAAGGCTAAACTTTATGCCCATGAAAGAAAAAGGAAAAAAGAAAAAAGGCTGGGAAGATCTGCAGACTGCAATCACCGATGACCTTTTCTTCCAACCTTTTGCATTTCAGATTCCTGGGCATTCATATAATAGTAACCTGAGGACAGGATCGTCCAAAAAAATCAATGGAGACCACCTGTCATGACTCATGGCAGTCCTTATCTTTTTCTTTCATAATATTACAATAGTTAAAACTGGCTATGTATCAAAATAAAAAAATAAAAAAACGGATTATGCATTAAAAATTGCTGGGAATATAATAATATTAAGAAAATAGCAAGGAGAACAATTATCAGGGGAGGGGAAAAAACGGGAAAGCAAAGAATCAATAACATCATATTTTTTAATCAAAAGATCAGGGACAGCTCTGTAAATTCACTAATGCTCGAAATCCGACAATACAATCCACAACCGAACGAACCATCCCCTGTACAAACCCATAAAAAAATTTATTCACAATATTTTTTTTAAAAAAATACAATAAAAAAAAGGCATGACTCAAAAGGTACGGCTACCATAAGCTAAGCTACGCTAAGCATGAACAGGACCTGGAGTCACTAACACAGCACTACTCGGCGGATTATTAGGAGGTGGCGCCCCAGTTACAGCAGGCACAGCAGGAGGCGGCGGTGACAGCAGTGGCGGTGGCGGTGGCGGTGACAGCAGAAGAGGAGGAGAAGGTGGTGGTGGTGGTGGAGGTAGGTTAGTGCCAATGTCCGGTGGTGGAGGTAGGTTAGTGCCAATGTCCGGTGGTGGTGGTGGTGGTGGACTGGACTGGGAGATGCCCGCTGCGCTAGGTGGGGTCAGCCCAGAAGGTCCGCTTGTGGTAGGATTAGGGAAGGTTAATTGTGGAGGGTGACAATCATCGTCGTCACCAGAGCATTTGTGTGATTTGTGAAGGCGATGGCGTAAGAGTTCATATCCTAAGACAAGACCGAGAATAACAAGTACAGTTACAATGAAGATGAAGATCTTTGTTGCTTTCCCTACGTAACACATATTTGTTGTTGTTGTTGTAGATTTTTATGGACAAAAGCTGAGAAGGGTCTGATAAGTTACAGAAGGAGATGAGGTTTGCTTCTTTTTCGTCTTCTTTTCATGGTGATGGTGTTCTGTGGGAAGAAGACGGAGAGCGAGTGTCAGTGTGGTGTAATTAAGAGAGGGGGACCAGATCGACATTTTAAAATACCAAAAAAAAAACATTGTTTGTAACAGTGACACCGTATATTTTTTACAGCACGTCAATCTCTCAATTGTATCGGATAGCTCGGACAACTTATTCCAGTTTAAGGTGGCTCCAGCTTATCTTAACATCTTCTCTTTATATATATGGCGCGTGCACCGGTGAGAGATTCGGTTTAACAACACTTTTTCTTTTTTTTTCTTCTTTTTCGCCCTTTTCTTTTTCAGTCGTGGCTACCTACCATCTTTTTTTTTTTCCGGTCAATTCCTAAATTTTTATTTTTTTTATTCAGTTTTTATTTGTTTAATTATAATTTTTTAAAATAATTTTATAAATTAGATTTTTTATTTTATTTTTATTTAAATTTTTGTTTTATCAAATTTAATTCTTATATTTTTTTATTACTATTTTTATAGTCTAAGATAATATTTAGAGTTTTTTTATTTCATCATCCATAAATTTTTTTTCTATTAGATTTTATTTTTATTTTTTTGTTTTAAAAGATTTTCAAAAGCAATATTTTTTTACACGATTTAATTATTTAACATTTAATTAATTTAGATTTAAACTTGGTTAAACATGTGCTTAAAATTTCATGAATTATAAATTTTAAAAATTAACCTAACTTTATGAGGTTTGCATGAGATTATTTTAGTTTTTTTTAATCATGTTTTAAACTACTATTTTGTTGATTTTATCCTTCAATTTTTATTTAATTAGAGATTGAGTTCTTTTTGGTTTTATCATTTTTTTTTATTTAATTGGGTTACCTAAGTTTTTTTTTTATTATTCTTTTTTAAGTTTATTTTTTAAAATAAATTTTATTCTTGAATTAAATAGTGTTGATTTATTAAATATAGATGGATGCTCACTTTGTTTTATTTGTTTTGATTATTGTTTTTGAGATTTTACTTTAGTAACTCATACAAATTCTTCTATATTATTGTCCAAATTTTACAGTCAAGTTTAAACCATCTCAGCAAATATTTTTTGTGATGTACAATGTTCACAATAGAGAGATAGTGAGTTGCTAGTGACCTTTTCTTTTCTTTTTCTTGGTATAATATCAGTGGCTTGTTTGTTTTAATTGATTGTTGTCAAATATATTTTTTTTTACTCAATTTTATTGGATTTAGCTAAGTTAACAACTCAAATTACAAGTTTTTGTTATGATCGTCATCTATGCATCCCTTTTATGTGATCAATACTTTTTTACTTTTTTATGTGATCAATAATTTTTTACTAGCTCGTGGTGTAGTACAAGTCATCAATCTAAAAATATACTAAAACTCTTTGGCATCTCACTATAATAGTGAATAGTGAAATGTTAAGGAATTTTACACTTTAGTTCTCAAAATTAAAAAAAAAATTGAGAACATTTTTTTTAGGTTTTCAACTTATGTTTGGTTTTTTTTTTTATCCATCAACATTTATAGGATAGTAGATTTTATAATTTATTTTGATTTATTTTCTATGAAGTTATCTTAGTTTTATGACCTAGATCAAGAATTTTACGAGTTAACTGTGTTGACTTAAGTTTTTTTTCTTCTTATTTTTTACATTTGTTTTTTTCTTAATTTCATCTTTAAATATTAGATTGATTGAAAAATAAGCTTTGTAATCATAATTATTTTTTAATTTGTTTCTATAATATTATCATAATCTTATGACCCATATTCTTACCCATTTTAAAGGCCCATAAAAATATACAAAAATAGAGAAAAAGAGAAAAAAATACAAAACATAGAAAAGTAAAATTATATATATATATATGTATGTATGTATGTATGTATGTATGTATGTATGTATTAGTGGATATAATATGAAAAACACATAGGAAATTGTCAAACACTAGTTAGAAGGATCAAAATATTTAAGGTTAGGAAAATTAGCAATCCAATATGTCCCAGTGAAGGCTTTATTAACAAGAAAATTTTAATTTAAAAAAAATTAAATATGTTTAAGAACTAGATGGGGATTTTTCAAGGTTTAATTAAATTTATTGAGAGCTTAATTACAATTAAAATTGATTTTGAGTTTAATTTGAGCTTTAATTGAAAGAAATTAAAATCTAGTGGTTAAATTGCAATTTTGAAAAGCTAATTTGGTCAAATTAAGAGTTTAATTATATAAATATTAAAGTTTTGATGGGAAATTGAGAACTTGATAGAAGAAATTCAAAACCAAGAAAAAAAAAGGCTTGTGGCTACAAAAACTAAAATCAACAAAATCAATAGCCAAAATTAAATAAAATTGAAAGATAAATTGTCAATTGAGGGTTAATTTATATAAATTAGAAACCAATGATTAAAGTAAAAAAAACCAATGATGAGGGTAAAATTGCACAAAATTCAAAATTATAGGGTAATTAAGGATAAAATCAATAAGATTTGAGAGTATAAAAACTAAATTGAATTTTAACCAAACCACATATTACAAACCCTAATTTCTTAGTGGTTAATCTAGATGACATATTGTTTGGTTAATATTCAAAACAAATCATTTGGAATAGAGGGTAAATGAGATGTTGTTTGCCCACTATTCATTCTTTTCTTTAGGTAGTTTTGAAATGATCAAGTTGATATTTTTAAACAAATAAATGTGAAACTATATACATTTAACTAGAGAAAAATTAAATCCAAAGAAAAAGTATGCATCCTTTTTTCTAACTTTAGGTAGTCTTCGATAATAATGATATCAAAGGTATTATGACAAGGTTTTAAAAGTGGTCAATTTAGTCGACTTTAATTATGATATCTATTGTGTAAAACCACCAATTTTTTCATGTATTCACATTTTAAACCATTTTAGTGGGTTTTTATCAAAATTCTGTCTTGTTTCTCTCAAAATAAAAAAGCTAGAAATAACTTTTTAAACTCTAACTTTAGCAAAACCACTAAAAATATACAAAAACAAGTTTGTTACAAAATCAACATTACAGACCAGTAAGATACATAACTTCTAGTTGTTACCACCACTCCAAAACCTTCTCATTATAATCAAAGGATCAAGCATTAAGTGTGATAAAGATAAACTTTGCAAAAGAAAAGCATAAAGAAACAACAATCATTAGTGAGCTTTTAAGGTATAAACTTCTTCTAATTTAAGAGGTGATGTCTACGAGGCTTACCCATAAAATCTAACTCTTCCTTGCATGTTTTAGTGATATTTTGGATTTGTTATGGTTTTATATAGTTTTGAGCTTGGATTTTGATTAATATATAAAAATATTATTTGTTTTTTCTTATTTAATCTTACTTTAAGTTGGTTGTTAATGTTGCTGGATGTTTGTGTCGCGAGGCGGCGTTGTGCAGCTCATTTTAAGATGCCTCCTTAGAGGTGATGTTAAGAAAGGAAAATGTTTTGGGTTTAATCATAAAATTTTAATTAAAGTTTAAGAGTCATCATTTAGTATTATGGTTATTAGAAAATCTATGGTCTACAAAAGTCTAGGTAAAGGACTAGCTATGCAAGAAAAAGATATATCATCTTTAGTGCATCTTATTTAAAGTAAGCTGCATTGTTATTTAATTATTTTTCTAGGTAAAGTTTCTATTTGTTGGTATTTTTTTAATGTTTAAAGCATATCTTTCTTCTCGAGGATCATATGTCTTTGTTGTAATTTAAGTAACGTATATTTTTTCACAGACATACATAGCGACTGGTTAATATAGTACATATTATCTTCCCAAACTTTATATATTATTTAATAACGGTAATAATAAAAGTAAAAGTTTAAATCCTTTTTAATAATAAATCTTGTTTTCTCTAAATTGAAATCTAATGACATTCTCTTTTTTCTTCATTAAAAAAAGACAATAAAAAAAATGAAATTTGGCTCTAAAATTCATTTTTTTTAAATTATAGGAATTGATTATCTAATAACTAAAAAAATAAAGAATAAAAATGAACTGTTAAAAAAATCTCAATACCACCACTTATGTCACCACCTTCATTTTTTACTTTTTTTTTTAATTTAACTTTATTTAAAAAATATGCAATTGAATTCAAATTTATATAGCCTAATCGAGTTAAATTTTTCACTCCATTTTCAACTAATTGATTAGAGATTCAGGTTTAATTATCAAATTAAATTTTTTTATTACACAATTAATAAATTGTAAAAGGATAAATCATAAAAAATGTTAAAGAATTTTACCCATAAACTTTAGTTTTTGTTAATAATTAATAATTAGCAAGAGGATGTGGAAATCTTGGCGTAGGCTGGTTGCATATATTAGGTTGGTCCTAGTTTGATATATTCAATATCCTGAATCTCTGATCTATTAGTTGGGCTACTTGCCCTAGTTCTTAATCCATGGGGTCAGGCCCTTTACAATTGAAAGGGACAAAATAAAAGGAGCTAGAAATTAAACTTTTTGGGGCATAAAAATAATTTCTCTCTCTCTCTCTCACACATAATTTTTATCTTTTAAGATTCTCAACTTCAATAGAAGAATTATTGAATTTGAAATAAATTTTTATTATATAAGTTGATCATAGAGGCACTTCAATAGAAAAATTATTGAATTTAAAATAAATTTTTATTATATAAGTTGATCGTAGAAGCACTTCAAGTTATTAACATTATTAATTAACAAGAACAAATAAATAAAAATAGAGTTGGTAAATTAAATGTGTGATAAATAGATAGTGAATAGTATAGAAATTTGAGAACCAATTATTTTTGTTTGTGATAATATACGAGCTAGGTTCAATTTCATATATATATATATATAAAAGAATTTTTTCTTTATCATATCAATCAATGTAAAGCTTTAAAATAATCAAATACAATATTTCAAAACCCTAATCATTCTCGTATAATCAGTTTCAAGCTTGATAAAAAAAAATGGAAAACTTGTTTGGAGATTGACTGGTTCAATACCATCATTACGTGGATTGAATAAAACCTTTTTTTCCTTTTCTTTTTTATTTTACAAGAATTTGTTTACAATAATCATTGTTCAAAATTTTTTATCATGTATTAAAAAACTCTATTTAACTAATATCCATATTGAACTCTATTTAACTAATATCCAACATTGGATACTTCTTTATTCATCTAAATATAGTCATTGTTTTTATTTACAAAAAAACTTATTAAGTAACAATCTTACATCCGGGAATTCAATTTTCATTCCTTCATATCGAATATTAATCCCAATATCAGGAAAGATTAATTTCTTATGTCTATTACCAAACTTTATTGCCATCATCGGGAACTAGTTTTTTCTACCCCTTACCAGACATTAATTCCTTTATTGAGATGAATTTCATTGTCCCTTATTGGATATTAATCTTATATCACCATAGCTAAATCCATTGCTACTTACCAGGATGAATTTTATTGTCTCTTACCGAGCATTAATTTCACCACCAGGACTAAATCCATTATCTTTTACCTGCTATTACTATTGAAGATTTTAAAGTGCTTTTTTACTGTTGTATAGCTTTCGAATTCTCTCTTGTATCAACAGTCATATCAAATTTTCACCTTATATTCGTTACCAAACAAATTCTCATTTCCAAATATTTATTTAACAATTTAAACTAGTCAATTTCAATCAGCTTGACATTATCTATCAAAATTATCATCTTTCATTTAATGTATTTCAAATTAAATTGTTAATCTAATTTCATATTTTTTTCATTTTTATTAACAAAGAAAATCTCACGTAATCTTGCACATGTAACCACTTCTTATACTCCTTTTCATTCTCGATACTTCAATAAAAAATTAGAATTTTAAATCAAGGGTGATTCCAAATATGAGTTGAATATTAATTAATTTCAAGTGGTTTATTATAATCAATTCTAAAGATTGTTTGATGTTTTAATCGGAATCATAGTTATAAAACTCAGTTTGATGTATGTTTATTTTTTTTAAAAAAAAGTATTTTTCTATAACATTAATGAAGAACACTAAACCCAGTTCTTTAATTCAGACATGAAAATCATCAATTACAACATGTGTGGAATATGTTCTACTACTCTAGATTTAGACTTTTATTTAATTTTTATTTTAAATATAAAGTTTTATAACTATAATTTATTTATGTAAAATTAGTTTCGTTGAAAATTTAATATCGCTATCTATAACTGCTATGAGAAATGAATTTCAAATCTCATTATTTCCATGCCTAAAATCTCCCTAGTAATCAAGGGATGAAACTGTCACGTGTTTTGCTTATAAATTTTATAATCAACAACAAAACATTTCACCTTTTTATCTTTTATAATAAATATTTTTTAATATATATAATTCCAATTCTCTAAAACACTTCATATTTATTTACATTTTTATTCAAGCATATAAAATTCATTTTAACAAAATTTCTTATTATACAACGACATTTCCATAAAAGTTCAAATTATAATTCAATTCTTTCAAAAATCATTTTCCACATAAAATATATTAATTCACAACAATTTTATTTAATTACATGCAATTATACTTTATGAACCTATATTTCCTCTTTGGCCGGCCATATGGGTTCTTAAAGATCCTAAGTTTTTCTTCATCAATTCCACTACACTTAACATTCAATATAATCTAATCTAACTTGATTTGATTAATTCATGGTCAATTTTTATTTTTTAAACCCTAACCTAAAATTCATGATTTCTACTTTAAATGTTATTGGAATTGCATGAAATTGCTAAAGTAGATATAAAACCCCTTACCAAATGTAATTTAAGTCTTTTAGTCTCACCATATAAGAATTTTTTTAATCTTTTGTTCTTTGTTGTCGTGACTGTGCAGCCCCTCTCTTCTGATTATTTTGCTTCTTCTTTTTCTTCCTTCTTAATTCAATGTTCAGAGGTGTGTTTATGCGTTTCTCTCAATTCCTCCCTAAATCCCTTGGTTTTTCTAAGAATTTTGGTGAAAAATTCAAATTTTTCTTTGTTTCCCTTTTATTTACCGCTACCGATTAAAGAGATGAAAATATCCCCTTTGATACTCTTTTCTAGGGTAATTCACCATTTTACCCCTCTTTAAGCATAATATGAATTATCCCCTCTTTTTATGTCACATTGTTTTTATGTCTTTTTCAATTTCACTTTTGACATAACAATGTTTTTTTTTAATTTTAATTTAATCCAATTTTATTTTTAGATTAAATTTATTTATTGTTTTATTTTTAGCTGAGAGTTTATATTTAGTGTTTCATTTTTAGCCGAGAGTTTACATTTAGTCTCTTAATAAAGCAAAAGAGATTTTTAGTAAAGCAAAAGAGACTTGTTGTAACTTGACTTAGTGTTGAAACAGAATATTCTACTATGATATTTGCAGCATGTGAAATAATTTGACTTAAGATTCTTTTTATGAATTTGGATTTTACAAGTATTATTTCAATTATAATTTTTTTTGGTAATCAAATAGCTATATATATGCGTTTAAATCGGTGTTTCATGAACAAAACAAATATATTTATGATCGACTAGTTGATATTGTACTATGATATTTGCAGCATGAGAAATAGTTTGGCTTAAGATTCTTTTTATTGATTTGAATTTTACAAATATTATTTCAATAATAATTTTTTTATGGTAATCAAACAACTATATATATTGTGTTTAAACCGGTAAACAAACTAAATATATTAAAATAGATTATTATAATTATAATTATTAATAAGTTTAATCTAAACTTATTCAAACAAATTATGTATATATTTATGATCAACCAAGGGCAGAGCAAGGAAAAAAAATCAAGGAGTTAAATTAAATAATATTATTTTTTTTGAGAATTTTTTTTAAGAAAGGGCTAGAAAATTTTTTTTTCGTAGAGGTCGAGATCCTTGCCCGTCCCTTTATCTTTGCCATTATGATTATAATCAACTAGTTGATATGTTCATTAAAGCTCTATCATTTTCCTTTTTTATTGGTTATCAATACTTTTGATTTGATTTAATTTGAGAGGGAGTGTCGCGGAACATACAAAATATTTATGTAATTACATCATTGCCTAAAATAGCTTGTTTGTATGATGATGTCTTTTTATTATTAGCATGTATTTTTGGCAAAGATCATGTACAAAGCTATGATGTCACTGCCTTCTCTGGTCTTTATATATATATACGCACAATTCACAAGCTCAATTCATTAAGTTTCTTCCCATCATTTCTGGAACTCACTCTCTTTTTCACTAGTCCCCCAGAAAAACATGCACATTACCCAATGAAATGGACCTTACGAACGTCTATGTACTGTGATTATCTGTACGAAGATATGAGAAGCTGTGTGCTCCTGCTGATGAAGCTCTAGGACCATGAATAATTCTCTTGCGAAATCGTTGACTTTCTGTTCTTGCAATCTTTTGCAGTGTCCCAGAACTTCAAACTGATGAACTCAAAAAAAAAAAATCTGCAACAATGATGCTGGTAATTGTAATTTTCTTTAAACATCTCTTGTACCTCACTCTTCGAGCCTCGACGCCTGCATTCCATGGCCTAAACAAGTCGCATGGTCCTTAAATATGCTACTCCTGTGAATGCCATCATGTCAGTGAAGCACTTGTCTGGTCTGACATAGGTTAAGAATTGTTTATTTCTGTGTTTCGGTAATATTTTAAAAAAAAATTACTTTTTTATTTTTAAAATTAATATTTTTTTATGTGTTTTAAATTATGTATTACGTAATCATATTAAAAATAGTTTTTTAAAAATAAAAAATATTATTTTAATATATTTTTAAATAAAAATATTTTAAAAAACAATTAGATTACAATCTCGCATAAATTCCTAGAATCATACAAAATTTATCCAAAATATTTATGAAAAAAACACAATAAAAATAAAGCCATAACACAAAAGGTACGGCTAAGCTAAGCAAGGCCAGGACCTGGAGTCACCAACACAGCACTACTCGGCGGATTATTAGGAGGTGGCGCCCCAGTTATAGCAGGCACAGCAGGAGGAGGCAGGGAAAGCGTCGGGGGTGACAGCAGAACAGGAGGAGGTGATGGAGGTAGGTTAGTGCCAATGTCCGGTGGGGTAGATGGTGGTGGTGGTGGGCTGGACTGGGAGATGCCCGCTGTGCTCGTTGGGGTCAGCCCATAAGGTCCTCGTGTGGTAGGATCAGGGAAGGGTAACTGCGGATGGTGACAATCATAGCCGTCATCAGAGCATTTGTGTGCTTCCTTACAACGGTGGCGAGAATTGCAAGTACATTTGTGAAGATCTTTGTTGCTTTCCCTCCGTAGCACATACTTCTTGCTGTCATTAAGACACCAGATTGAATTTTTAAAATACTAAAAAAAAAGGGATTAGTTTTGACTCTCCTTCAAATTTGATAAATGTTGATTAATTGCATATTTCATTGTAATTTTGTGACTTATAATATCATATTTTTACTTGATCATCTTAAACTCCATAATTAAAGTTGTGATTGAATTTATTTACTAAAATAAATTGAGACAATACATCCTTAATATAGCATATATTAGATTATTAGATTCGATACATAGCTAATTCCAATATATATGTTGGATGGTTATATTGACATGTATTTCGTAGGATTTGAATGAAATTGTGAATTATGAGTTAAGCAGTTTAATTATTTACTTACAAATGCTTAACGAGGAACTAAATAACTAAATTTTAATTGAAATGAAATATTTAAGATAAATCAATGAAATTTCAATTTAATAAAAATCAATAAAAAAAATTAAATTAAATCCAATATTTTCAAATTTTAAAGCTATACCTTCATTTTATGACATAAATAAAGAAGGAGAGAATGCATCTTATATTGATTATAATCTCTAATTAAAGAAAAGTCTAAATAGTGTGGAAAAGTACTGCAATAAAGGTGTGATTTTGGAAAAAAAAAAAAGAGGTATAATTGGCCTTGGTGTAAAATTGTATTTTTATAGGGTTTATTTGTCATTTAAAAATTTTTAAGGGGCATCTTGATCTTTTTCATAGGTAAAACTATTTGAAAACCATTAAACATAAAAAGCACTTAACTATGCTATAGATCATTTTTGGTTTTTCATTTTTTAAAAAACAACATAACGACTCAATTGCCCTTGAAAATAAAATTATCAAAGCATGACGTTAGGGTTTTTTTAAAAAAAATTTATAAAAGTTTTTTTGTAGTATTAGGCAATGTAATAATATTACGAACACAATAAAAAAAAAGTTTTTGATATATGAATTACACACGTCAGCTACTCTACTATCTTTGAACGGTACGTGTGATTGACTCTACTGGTCAAAGTTATTGTTTTATTATGTCATTTATTTTATCTTGGCATCTTTTTCCTTCCTAAATAGAATGTGCATGGTGATTTTATCTAATTTTATATTAATTTGATTTTCTTCTTTTCCCCTCATCATTTCTATCTATCTTGATTTGACCATCATCCCTAAAATAATTAACAATTGCTCTTTTTTTAAGATTTGGTTCATATTCTTTTAATCATAATTATTTTTATTTTAGGTGATTTATAAAATTATTTTTTGCAATTTGATCCACCTTCATTGTTTTTTCTATTGAACTTATTTTTCATTTTTTCATTATTACTTTTTTATTTGCTTGGACAAGTATTTTTATTGATTTTTTTTTAAAATTTTTTCTTCAACATTAAATTGATTAAACATGGACCTTTTAAGCTTAAGTGTAAGTTTTCACGGTTTATATTTTGAAACCCAGGTTTAAGATATTCATAAAGATTTACATGGTATATAATGTTATTAAATTAACTGAATTTATTAAATTCAACCGACTTAATGAACCAAGTCTTGAATTTCTTATACTTCTTTAGAAATTCTAGTATCCCTTTAACTTTGTTCTTTTTACATATGGAAAAAATTAGTATTACCCGTAGCATTACTCCAACTATTAATAGCATTACTCCAACTATTAATATAAGTTTATTTAGGTTATTTTTTTTTGTTTTTTTAATTTGATTTTTTTATTTTTGATCTTTAATATTTAATTCATTATAATTAAATCTTTTAATTTGTTTGGATGCAGGTTTCATGTTTTTATTACAATCTTACATTTTAGATTACAAATTTTATAAGTTAATTATTGTTGATTTGAGTTGATATAATGTATTATTATTTTAATATTTTATTAAAAATTATATCATCTAATGTATTACTAATTAAATATTTTGAAAGTAATTCAATTACTATAAACTAAATCTTTGACTTTCTAATGGCTTCACATTTTTTAGTGTTGAAAAAAAAAATATCCGTGGCGTCATGTATGTGAGCCAAAAAGCTAGTATTATCTAAAAACCAGAAACAGAATACAATTTTTGTTGAAGAATGAACTTGGCCCCTACAACTTTAGGAATTCATTGCGGTTGCCTTGGTGTCAGACTTTAGGCAGTAGATACCTTCTTGCACAGGGATCTCACACGGGTAATTTCTTTAGGTTTTGTTTCTTCATAATATTAAAAATAAATTTTAAAAAATATTTTAATATATTCTTAAATAAAATATATTCTAGGAAATAGTTTTTATCGTATTTCTAAAATGTCCTGTACCCTAATTGAGCTGCAAGGATGAACCAAGAGTTCTAAAAAAACTCAACCCTTTTGTACTTTATCCACAGACACATCCAGGCATCTGCTTCAGGAAATTAAATATCTGCACACTTTGCAATGCATTTGTTTGTTTTTTATAATAGAGATAGAGGACATGATAAAAATGAGACGACATAGAGTGCTCTTGAATTCTGTGGTCCACCCTTTGATTTGATGATATTTTTCTCAAGCATTTTACCCATTTCTTTCTTATCAGACAACCGAGAAGACACTGACTCGAAGCAAGTTGATGAACTATCATGAGGCAAAAATAATATGACCAGAGAAAAATGGACGATTGTAATTTAACAACGTGAAGAAAAGAGATTGGCCACTCATGGGATTACATGCATGAGTGAACTACAATGTTCTGTTCCTGATCAGTCGTCAACAAGAGGACTCCATTGAAGCTCCAAAAGGGCCGCACCATGTTCACAAACTTAACAAGAATTGCTTTAACCATTCAACATAAGAAACAAGAAACTGGGTTTTTCTCATCCGAGAACAAGCGTTCATCGATTTGTTACATCCTTTCACGTTAGCTTTCCGTTAATGTTTTGCTCGAGCAAACAACATTAGTACGTAGCCATAGAATCTTTGTTCAATCACTTTGTCAAGGTAATAAGCAGTAAAAGACACTACTACTACAGTAGTAATTATGACAAGCATAATTTATCCAACACCAGGTGCTCTGCGGGAGAAAATGAGGCTACATCACAGGCATCTCCTTTGGGAACTGCCATTGATTTATCGAGGTGAAAGTGCACTAGTAAAAAGGGTAAAACATAGAGCTGCCAGAAGTAAAGCAAGGGAACCACAAGCTGTGGCATTGGAAGTTTCCACCGCAGCATCAGAGGTAAGTGCGGTAACTACTAGTTTCAAAATCAACCTCAATAAAAATCTCATTGCAGCAACCAATTATTTAAGTAGATGTGGCCATGACAACACAGCAAGATTGTGATATATTTTTACGGTAGGTGCATTTTGAATTGTACGTTTTCGATATTTAGCATATAAAAAGTCCTTTCAGCAATACTTGAGGTGAAATGACTTTGCTGCCCTGTCCGAAACATACTTTCTAATTCTGCATAAGATCTAGCGGTCCTTCTTGTGGATATGATTTGGATAAAGATAAAGGGAAAAATCTTGTTCTTATCTAATCCAAAAGATCCCACCTGTATCCCCCAAACACATGCACTCTTTTCGTTCGTCACTGGACATGCACTGTTTCACATGCAAAGATAAGATCACAGAATAGTATTCTGCTTTATGCTTCAATAAAAGCGCATGACTGAACTAGCATAATGCACAGCATCTTCACTTCTAGACTGCCATATAGATCCTAAAACCCTCCCTCACTCAAAGGAAAATGCAGGGTGGAAGCAAGTATGATGAAAAGCTGCTACAAAACTATGTGCCTCTTTATGTAATGCTCCCAGTAAGTAGCAAGAAAGCTCTCACTATTAAATATCAAGTATGCATACTGAGATATATCATGAACAGAAATCTTGTATTCTACTAATCCTTTTCTATATCTTTACAGTTGGGAGTGGTTACAGCTGACAACGTTTTTGAAGGTGGAGAGAAGCTCGAGAAGCAGCTTAAGGATCTAAGAGCAGCTGGGATTGATGGGGTCATGGTGGATGTATGGTGGGGGATCATAGAAGCCAAAGGCCCTAAGCAGTATGATTGGAGTGCTTATAGGAGCTTGTTTGAACTTGTTAACAAATGTGACCTAAAGATACAAGCCATAATGTCATTCCACCAATGCGGTGGGAATGTAGGGGATGTTGTTTACATCCCAATTCCCCAATGGGTACGTGATATTGGAGAAACAGATCCTGATATCTTTTACACCAATAGATCAGGTAACAGAAACGAGGAGTACCTCTCCCTTGGTGTGGATCACCAGCCTCTCTTTGGTGGGCGGACCGCCATTGAGGTAAGTTTGATAAGTAATCCAATCCCCGTAGTTCACTGCATTGTTTAGCACATAACATTAACTAATTATCTATGTGTGTGTGCAACCTCAGATCTCATCGAATGATCATGCTAATGTTAGTTCAAGATGATATCCATTGATTAGCTTTCATTAATGGAGTTAGGTGATGAGTGCTATAGTCTTCATAAGCACTGCTCAATTATCCTAGAAGTGAACTGAACAGTACTAGTTACTGGAAAACTCCCCCCCTCCCCCCCCAAAACACCCCAAATGAACCGGAAAACTCGCCTGGGAGTGCCAATTGATGCAGCCAAGGAGATTAGGGAGCCAAACACTGTTTCAGTAAAGTCAGATGATTTAAGTATGCTTATGAATCATTACACCAGATGAATGCAATTTGGTCAACCTGATGTTTACATTTAAGCCATAGTCTGTAAATGATAAAAAAGCTTTTGGTTTATTATTATCCTTTATCTTGTTTACTTCCTAGCCACTGAAAGAAATTTTTTGATCCATCTAGATGTATAGTGACTACATGAAAAGCTTCAGGGAGAACATGGCGGATTTTCTTAAAGCTGGACAGATAATAGATATTGAAGTAGGGTGTGGAGCAGCAGGGGAGTTAAGATATCCCTCTTATCCTGAAACTCAAGGATGGGTTTTTCCTGGCATTGGGGAATTTCAGGTACCACTGATTTAAGTTACTTCTGACAACAAATTATGAACGATAAATTTCATCAGTAAGCATACGGTCTTCTCTAACACACGTTACCTAATATTTAACTGCAGTGTTATGATAAATATCTCAAAGCAGAATTCAAAGAGGCAGCAAAAAATGCAGGCCACCCCGAATGGGAATTGCCAGATGATGCTGGGACATACAATGACAAACCTGACTCAACAGAGTTCTTTAAACAAAATGGAACATACCTTACTGAAAAGGGAAAGTTCTTTTTAACTTGGTATTCCAACAAGTTGCTGATGCATGGAGATGATATCCTCGATGAAGCCAATAAAGCTTTTGTGGGATGTAAAGTCAAATTAGCAGCTAAAGTATATTTCGTAACCTTGTTTCTTTTCTTAACTAATGAAGGAAGAAAAAGAATAATAAAGCCACGTTCTATTTTCAAAACAAAACAGGTATCTGGACTGCATTGGTGGTATAAACATCATAGTCATGCTGCGGAGCTCACTGCAGGATACTACAACCTGAAAGACAGAGATGGGTACCGGCCAGCAGCAAGGATTCTATTAAGGCATCATGCTATTATGAATTTCACATGTCTTGAGATGAGGGACTCAGAACAATCAGCAGAAGCTAAAAGTGGACCTCAGGAACTAGTTCAGCAGGCAAGATCTCTAAATCGCAGTCCCTACTTGGAATGGTTAAGATGCCTATCATTCATTTCTGACAACCTCTTAGAATACCATTGTTAACAACCCTGGTGAATATGATGTCAACTTAAGAATGACAAGTAGATAAGGGTGCACATTTTCGTACTGTATTCATGATTAGTTGATAATTTGCCTAGGCATGTGCAGGTCCTCAGTGGAGCATGGAGAGAGAAGATTGAAGTTGCAGGTGAGAACGCACTTTCAAGATACGATGCTGAAGCTTACAATCAGATCCTTTTAAATGCCAGGCCTAATGGTGTCAACAAGTGGGGTCCTCCTAAACTGAGGATGTTTGGGGTGACATACCTTCGGTTATATGATGAACTCTTTGAAGAAAAGAATTTCAACCTGTTCAAGACATTCGTCAGGAAAATGCATGCTGATCAAGTAAGCAGTGCCTACACAAATACATAGGAAGGGAAAGAAAGAAAAGTGCTTAGTAATGAAGTCTTTAAAAGTCCTCGTTTAATCCCAAACTTCATACTTGTTTTCAGGATTACTGCCCAGACCCCAGCAAATATGGCCATGAAATTGGCCCGCTGGAACGATCAAACCCACAGATTCC
The DNA here is from genome assembly GCA_015708895.1 of Populus ilicifolia. Lineage (NCBI taxonomy): Eukaryota > Viridiplantae > Streptophyta > Magnoliopsida > Malpighiales > Salicaceae > Populus > Populus ilicifolia. The sequence goes on from SRLM01015252.1 coordinate 521,919, forward strand.
GATTGACAATATCATAGATGCAACGAAGCCGCTGAAGCCATTCCCATGGAATAAACAAACAGATATGCCGGTTGATGGAGCTGGACAATTTGGTCTGCTTGGTGGTCTGATAAACGGGATCAAATCCATTTTCTTCAAATGAAATCATGGAAAAATGCAGAGAGAATAATGTGAGCGAAGGAATCAAACTAACATTCAATGTTAATAAGGATTTCTTCTAGGGCTATGAGTGAGCTTTCAATGTATCTGCTGTTCGAATAAATAATACACATTAATTATCTATGTATGGCTCACATTATCCAAGTTTACTCACCAATAAATACTGCAGTAACAAAATCCATCTTCAAAGCGGTGGAACCTGCACACATCCTGCATAATAAAACAATTGGTTAACACGAGAGCTTGGAAATCGGTTCCATTACAGAGTGGCTATCTCTACCTTCCCGGAGGTTTCTAGTAATGAACAGGCCAATTTCTTATAATGCTCTCAAAAGCATCTTCATCTTTACTTCAACATTGTCTGACACTGAACTTGTTTTGGGCTTGAATCCTGCCTTCTTAGCTGCTGTGAAGTCGTCTTGCTTAGCACGCTTGTCTCCTCCCCATTAATTTTATTTATGCCAACTGAGAACCAGTAAATTCTCTTCTCTTACTCAACAAAAACTGCAGCCTGGTTGTCTTACCCTTCTCTCTTGCCTTTGCCCTCACCCTTTCTGCATCGTCCCATCTTTTCTCAGAAGCATGCATGGTGGATTGGCCAAATTAGCTACCCAACCGTTTTAAATTCATACCAAAAAGATTTTCCACTGAAATCTCAGCTAGCTCCACATTCTGATGTAGTTAGCAAGCAGCCCATACATCACTGATGGGAGCGACTTCCATGTTCATGATAAGTGTGCGTGCCTCCTCCTCCAGGTGCCCTGCTCATCCAAGAAGATCAGCCAACCATGAATTTCTTGTCATTCTGCGGAAAATTTCTTTACCCATAAAAGTTGTATTGAAATTGTGGCATGTTTAAATCTAACATGTTAAATTATTTTTAATATAATATATCATTGACTCGTCAAATTAACTAAATAATCCATAAATTTATCCAGTAATTCAGATTATTTTCCAGCCAATTTTTAAATGGGCCTGATAACAATGCTATCCTCCACTTTTGATTGAATAAAGAGGATTAAAGCTTAACAATTTTTTAAGAAAAAGCCCAGCATAAACAGAGTACATTTTTGCAAAGAGGGCTAACGCCCAGACCAATTACAAGGAAGAGGCCTTGTGACGAAGCCCATGACCCATTTCCCGTCTCGGTCTAAATCGATCTACAGAAATAAACGACATGTCCCTGAAGAGAGTAGGGACGACGTATCATTCATCCAGACTAGGTTAGAGGCATTCACCAAATTAGAGATAACCTTTCATTACCAAGAAAAGGGGAAAAACTACAATAGAAAGTGAGGGAAGAAAAAGAAAGAAAATAAAACAAATAAAGTGCTCAAGAAAAGGGGAAAAAATTAAATATGGACAAACTTTTTAAATTCAAGTTGAGCTTTCAAACTCATAATCTATTAAATTTTAAATTAGATTTCAATAAAAATCTCAACACCTGAATAATTTAATATTTAAAAATAAAATTAATTAATTAATTAATTTAATAAAAAATAAAATTTATTTTTTAAAAAGCTAAATTTAACAAAGACCCCAAAAACCCAAGACAACCCGTGTTATTTTTAAAATGACTAAAAATATCATTGAAAGAAAAAATAAAAATATGTTTGAGGATGAAACAAAAAAAAATGAGCATTAAAAAAAAACCAAGTAAATGGAGTGAACCTAGTAAATTCAATTTCATCTCTCAAACATACAATCCATTAAATTATATACTATAACTAAACTAATAAGCTAAACATCTCTTCAATTAAAAATTAAAGGATAAAATTATCAAAAAAATTCAAAGTAAAAAAATAAATAATAAGGATCAAGTTTTATAGGAAAAGAAACTCAATGAGAATGAAATTGTAAAAAAAAAATTAAAAAAACAAGAATCAAAATCTATTAAGTAGAAAAAATTTATTGATGATGAAATTAAAAAATATTTTTAATTTCATAAATTATTTCAAATAAATAAAAAAAATTGAATGATTGCTTTAAAATTTTAAAAAGTTAATATTAAAATGAAAAGGAGAGAGAAAGAGAAAAGATCACATGGACCAAACTAGAGACAATTAGATCTTGCATGCCATCCAAACAAGGAGAGTATGTCTAGCCAGTTAGGTCTTCATCTTGAAAACAAGCTTTTGACCATCAAATGACACCAGACACATTATTTAAAACCTATAATCACTGTATATTTGTCTTAAGTTTTTTTTTAATATAATTTTTTTATTTAACAATTTACCCTATCATCCATAAAGAAATCTAAGAATTACATAATAATTAAAATTAAAATACTAAAATACCCCTAAATTGAAGGGCAAGTTTTTTCAATTTCAAAGATAACAAAGAAATTCAACCTTGTTTAAATTAATTAAAACCAAAAGGCCTTTTAATGCTAATTTCTAGTTTTTTTTTCAGTCAAGGTAAAATTCATAATTTTATTGTGTCTAAAAAAAAGTAAAAGACTAACATGCCCAAATAAATTTGGTAATGGCCATTAGGTCCCATTAAAATGACGATAATACCCCCATTAGCCAGGCCATTGATTTTTTAAATGAGCTAAGGCCACCACGATAAAAATGTTGTTTCAATCAATAGTAATTTATGCATTACACGACAATGTTTTCACAACTGCTATTAGTTCTTCTTCTTCTTTTTTTTAATAATTAATTCACGTATCTTAAAAGTAGACAGAATATATCAAAAACTTGGTCTTGAAATTATAATATAAACACGGGATTTTTTAATAATAGCATAGATATAAGAGCTAAATTTAAGGTTGACTTGGCATAACATCTAATCATAGGTTGTATGCATTGAATTGTAAGTTTCAAGTTATAATTGTTTTCTATTATTATTAAATATTCATTGAAATACTGTAATTTTAGTTTTTTTTAAAAAAAATAAACACCATAAAACAATGTTGTCTTAATCCAAAACATGATCTAGCACAAAATAAACGAGTTGCACCAAATTGACCTGATAAGCCTTGAACATGTTCTATAACTATGAATGATAGGTGAGTCCGTGACCCTACTGGATCGCGAGTTATGATTTGGTCAGGAACATACGTAAACTGCCTAATTGCATGATGAGCGAACAGCACAAAGTTATCGCGTCGCGTCTCTAAAACGTTTAACACATCCTTAAAAAAAAAAGGGATCATGTCTGCTCAAGGCATCTCCCGGCATGATGAACATGAGAGATGTTCCATCGATTAGCTAGGGTGACGATAAGATAATAAAATGCAATGTGCACTAAAAGAAATTTTACAGCTTTACAAACTAAGAAACCTTCTTTATATCATGAAAGGTAAGAGTAATGGGACCCTGAAAAAAGAGAGGCCTAAGCATGGCCTCCATGCTTTTCTTCACTGACAGCAGCAGTAGCAGAAACGTAATACGCAACGCAAAAAAGCCCATGGACAAAGCACAGAATGCCTCCAATCGAAAAGAAATGATGATGTGTGAAACCACAAGAGGCTCTTGACTTGTTGTTTGACATTGTGCCAATCACTAGCATGGATAATCCAACAGCCAGTATGATCCTGCCCAGATAATTAGATGTAGAAACTTCATTGCTTAATCAATAATACTGAACAAATCCACTAATTATAGTTGATCTCAGAGAAGCTGATTAGTTCAAGCAACACAATCAAGACGTAATTAGCCTGTTAACTCAGCTTGGAATCAAGAGAATGTTCATGCAACTTCACTTACCAGGTAAAGAGGAAGCATGCCACAGACAGTTGTCTATTAGGAGATGCTCTTTGGAGCTCTTCTTGAGAACAAATGCACATGCACCCACCAAGCAAGTTAGCAATAACATGGGCTAGTCCTAGAACTCCTGCTGCAGCTAACCCTAGCTTGAATGCATCCTGGCTTGGATCTCTACACTCAAATATCCAAAGCCTCAAGTGCTTAGCCTGTACTAACAAAAATGAAATGGCAATTATGAGTCATAAATATGTATATATGTGTATGGCTACTATAAGATATAAAGATAACTAATATATAAAAAAAAAAACATGTTATGGGTTGGATTAACATGCCTTGTTTTGTGCAATATCAGCTTGGATGCCAAGAATACCAGCTACTACATCCATGGCAACAATCAACATACAAACAAGTACACCTCCTAGTTTAACCATTTTTTCTCAAAAAGGAGGGAAAATGGAGCGCACTCTCTAAATATATCTTGTTGAGGCTAAGATTTAGATGATGAGAAACAGGATATGTACAAAGTCTAAGAGAGAATATATAAAGAGTGGTAAAGGGAGAGGAAAATGTGATAACTGGGACAAGTTAGCAAAAGCTTCGACTTTTGTCCCAACAGTGGAAACTTTATCTTGTGTCTCCTTTCTCCTCCTTTTCTCTCTCCTTGGATTCTTTTGATGGGGGAGCAAGAAAAGAAGGGTATAAACCAGCTCATAGAGGAGCGTGCCTAGGCATCTAGCAAGCAAGCTAACAATGGCCAAAAAAAAAAAAAACAATGGCCGAGCGATCTTTGTGATTTCTGACTTTACAAGTATTTCTTTATTTGTGTAGATAGGCAAGAAGGGAACAATTGCTAACTTTTTACTTGAAATAATTGCCACCATTATCTCCTTACTTGTGATTTAAATAGGTTGATTAAAGTAGTTTCAGATCAAGCCTTGCATATATATATATATATATATATATATATGCTTGTGGTCAAATTAATGAGTATGATTCCCAAAGTTATCATCTAATTGTGTTTCAATCTAAAATAAATTTATCAGATTTTTTTTTTCAATATATCAGTTTAGATGTGTAAACAACATGTCTTTAAATTTATATCTCAAATTAAAAACAAGCTTTTTTTAATTTAAATCCTAACATTGAATCTTGAGAAAAAAAAATTAGTTGTTTTGGAAAATAAACTCTAAATTAAAGACCAAATATTATAACAATTATTTGGTTTTTCACAACTAAATAACTCTAATAGTAATTGTTAAATCCAATTTAATTAGCTTCAAAAAATTTGAGAATTTAAATTTGATATAAAATAAATTTTTATTTAAATAAAATAAAATATTGACCTAATTTGATTTAGTTAGATTTTCAATAACTCGATTAATTCAAATTCAAACTATATTAAGAGATTTTTTTATAAGAAGAATAAAACAATATTATTTTAATGAAATAATTAATGTGTGATTCATTGATTGATTTTTTTATCGAGTTAGTTTCCTTATAACTAGTCTGAAAAATCATGGTTGTACTTCTACCTCCAATCATATTTGTTCATGATCTGTTGAGAAGAATAGCGAGATTGATGAATTGTTACATGGTGTCATCCTCAATATTCTTTACTTTTTGAAGAGATGTCCAAGAGAGGGAGGAAGCCAAATTCCTGAAAGAAATGGGTGCGTCTGTCAAGCTCCAACAGAGGGCCTAGGAGGGGGGCCTAGTGTTAGAGAAATGGTGCATGAAAAGACTACAAGTTAGGGCTCAAAACGGTGGATCTTCATCCTCTATTCCATTGTCAAACATAGTCTCTGTGACTATCTGCAAATTTAATGACTAATCGACAAAAAGGACCCCATTTTCTACCTCAATCCCAAAAACAACCAGGTGTAAAATCCGTCTTTTTGACTCTAGAAGCTGCGTGATTTAGAATCAGTGTTGCCATGATACGCGTCCTGTATTCAATAATTTAAGGGGGACACGCCTAAGTTCTTGGATTTTCTGCAACTTTTGGATTCCGTGGGGTGGGTTTGCCCTTCATTTTATATGAACCAGGTAGGAAGGCCATAGCAGACATGGGCACCTTAGAAGATTGCAGCTAGTTGCTCCAATGCAGGCCAGTAGCCCATCCTTTACAATTTGTTCTGATTTCTGCTCTACACTGCTAGTGCCTCTGAACCCTTCAAGTTTTTGGTTAAAAGAGACTGAGATGTCATGCATTAGCTTGGTTAATCGATATACGTCATGGTTTTATACAAAACTCACCGAAAATTCTTTTTAAACTTTAAATTAAAAAATAAAACTACAATTTATATCTAATTTTTTAAACTATAAACTACCATAATGTCAAACCTGTATAATATACATATATAATACAAGTTTAAAAAAAATTTAAAGACTTTTGATTAAGTTGTGTTAAAGATAGATGATATTGGTATGAATAAAATTATTTTTTAAAATAGTTTTTGTTTAAAAGTATATTAAAATAATATTTTTTATTATTATTTTTTAAAAAATTATTTTTAATATTAACTCATCCAAATAATTTAAAAATATAAAAGTAATATTGATTTTAAATAAAAACATAATAATTTTTTATAAAATGATGTTTGGATAATGTTCCAAACACTAGCGTTGCATAATATTTATCTGTTACTTTTTACGTAGGTATTTTAATAAAAAAAACCTCATCAAACACACAGATTTCATATCACAGGACAATATCATCATCATAAATAAATAAATAACGTTGTGTTTTAGACTCTTAACACAAGAAACACCAAAAAGCACATTGAAGTAATCTGTTTTTCAGTCAAGAAATTAAAGGAAAAGACAGGAAATACCATGAATCAATTCCTTGTTAAAACTTGTAAATATATACGTATTCATCATCTCGTTTCTATTAATTTCAAGTCCTATAAAGAACAAAACTTGGAAGTAAACAAAGTTAAAACCTATCATTATGCCCTAAAATGCTTTAGATTAGAAGATAATTAGAAGTCTATAAACGTTCCCTTCTTCCCCAAGCAACACGAAAATCATAAACTTGAATTTGAAAACCCACCATTCAAATCAAAAACCTACAAAGTTTTGATCCACATTTGCCTTCAGAACCATCTCCATAATCTGCTCCCTACTGACCACACCCTCCCCGTAACCACCACCCCCATCATTAGCACCATGAACGAAGTTATTATAATGATCGAAAGAAGTGGCAGGCCTCGACTGTACTAAAGCTCTAATCTGTTCTTGCAAGTTCATGATGTACCTACAGGCCTCTTCAAGTACGGTCGCAGTGTCCATCTTTGTAGTAATCCAAGGCATCACCTTTCTTAAACATTTCACCCTCTCAGCGATTCTCTGTTTCGCTAGAACCGATGCTGACGAAGAAGACGACCCAGTGCCATAGTCAAAAGCAGACCGCTTTGGTTTCTTCATCTGGCCCAACCGTTTCGGTTTCTTCGTAACAGCATTGAACTTTCCAAGAACCGACTCCAGAGTCTGTGAGTCATTCACCGAAGAGAAAAGGTCGTGCGGCTGGGTTGACTCCACTGGCTGCGACGGGATGGAAGAGAAGAAGTCATAAGGTCGAGCTGAATCGTGAGGTGAACTGAGTTGAGGGGCCACGACGAAAGAGTTGCCAAGACCGAGTTGTTCAGAGGCGGGAGGGGTATAATAGTAGTAATTATCACCATCTTCGTGCAATAAGTTAGTGAAGTTTGATGTCGTCGTGCTCAGAGGAGGAGGCATTGAAGTTAACAGGTCGTTGCTGCTGTAGTAGTAACTGAGAAGTGACGGAGCTAACATGCCGGCGTCAGAGAAAACAGAGTTGAACATCGGTGTTGCATTGGCCGGAGTTCCAACGTCAGAGAAAACGGAGGAGTTAAAGGTGGAGGCACGGTCGGCATGATCATGTCCGGAGATTAATGGGAATAACTGGATTGCTGGATCTCCATTGAAGACAAAGTCCGAATCAAAATCTTCGATATCCATTTCCATAATCTCAACAAATGTGTTGCCTAAGAGAAAACAACAACCAGACCCAAAGTGAAAAGGAGAGAGGCACCGCAACAAAAGAAGGATGTTGCTGTTGCTGTTTCTCTATGTGGGGGGGGGCACGTGTAGGATTATAATAAGTAGTTCGATCGTATACAGCTAGGCAGGTGACACTGGAATCAAGGATGATGCTATTGGAGGTCAGTACAGTAGGGTGTCAGGATACAGAGTACTGTAGGAATTAGCTGGCAGGGCATGACAGTACGGGGGTTTTAATTTGTTCTCTGCACAAAACGGTGGGATCGCCGTGGTACCTCAGATGGGCAGGAATGAGATGGTACAAGGGTAACGGCATGGAGCTAGTATTGAGAGTGCCTTGTGCTTTTTGTGGACGACTGGTGGAGGGTGGATGATAGGCACACTGCACTTCAAATATTATTTACTCGAAATATTATTTATCTACAGGAATTATTATAGATGATAGAGGATATTCAAATAATTAATTAAAAAATTAGACTTTAATTTATAATTTAAGTTTAATTTATATAAATTTTTAGATGATTTTTATTAAGTTAGTTTTATTTGTTGGATTTAATTTAATTATTGTTGGGTATTTTATTTAGTGGGCTATAAACCTAATAGCTTATCTTAATTAGAGTTTTAGTATAAATATCTAATTTTTTAAAATGTTAAGGAAGTTGTAATAATTAATAAAAAAATTACAGTATATTTTTTTTTCAGTTTTTTGTCTAATTTGTTTTTAGTTTTAATTCTTTTATTTGTTGTTTTATATCAAATTTGAATCAAAGCTAAGTTTTTAATTATTTTTATAATTAAATAATTTACATGTCAATCCTAAATATTAGATCCAAATTGATTTTAAAAAAATTATTGTTAACTGAAAAAAAACCTATTGTTCTGATTAAAAAAAAAAATACTGTTCTAAAAAAAGAGGAACACTGTTCATTTTCTTCACCAGCAAATAACAGCCCCAATCAACATTGGTCACTGTTCATCACACTATTCAACTTGACTGATCCCAGTAGAAGACAACAGCCAATCATCTCTTTCAATTTGCGCATCCCCGCCAGCAAATTCTCCAACATACACCAATTGTAGAGTACGTTACCCTCACCAGAGAGCAGATGGCTTCTCCTAACAGCCACCAAGATCCACAACAGTTCTCACATGGCAGTCCAGCACCTTTGTCTTTTCATCTGCATCGGGCCATCGGGATTAATTCATTGATTTAGTTCCAGGAGTAAATCTGTGTGGAGACAGCGGCAAGAGCAACAATGAAACAAGGAATTCACTGTAGGCTTTCAAGGCAAATTAATTAACCTCTTCCACGTTAGCTCATTGCTGCCAAATCAGTCAGTGAAGGCCCATCATCTCCCCAGCAACTAGATGAAGGAAACTAGGAAACCAAAGAAAACTCTCGATGTAAAATTAATTAGCCTTGCTATGTCATCAGCCATGCCACCGCTGCCACGCCAAACATGATCATCCACGCCACCCGCCACGTAAGAAAACTTGTCATGTCATCCGCTGTTCAGCAATCTATTCATCTAGTTTGCCATGTCAGCTCCAACAAATTCTAGCTTCCTCACAGCGAATCACTCTCCCATATTTGTTGAAGTTTACTTTTCTTGGTTTTTCAGTTATCATTTAAGTTATTATTAATATTATTTTTATGTCTAGAAAAAAATTTTTTAAGAAAAATCTCACCTATTATTTTTAATTGTAAATTTTTGTTCATTAACCTTTTTCATCAGTGGTAGTTAATATCTTATTATATTTTATAATTATGAATTCTTGTTTATTACATTGTGTTTGATTAATCATTTACACGTAAGAATCTAGTATCACATACTTATAATTTTATTAGTGTAATTTATTCTTGATTAATCTCAACATTTAAGAAAAAAATACAAAAAAAATAAAAAAATAACTTTATTTTTGTATTGTGAGTTCACTTGCAATAACCATTTGTGATCTCAATTTCATTTTTAAGGGAGTGTTGCACGCTTTTGTGTCATGTTCATCTAGTATTCAAACTTAAATTTACACTTATCGTAGACTCAACCTTTAGTCATATTCTTATGACCATTTAAAGGGCATTGCAAACTTAGGTAATCAACATATTTAGAAGAATTGAGACCCAAAAGAGTTTTTAAATAAGATACTCAAAAACCAATAAATATCACAAGAATAATCATTATAGACAAGTTCACTCTGGGCACCACCAATATAACTATTATTTAGGTTACTCTAAACATGATGACTTTGATGAGCGAGTTTGGAGTCCTAATAAAATAAAAGCCCCCACTTTTAACAGTCGTCATGACCCTTGGATATTTGATATTTGATATATGGATTCGTGATATGAATAGATTTTTTAAGTGGCATAACTTGTCTGATAATAGAAAAGTTAGATTTGTTAAGATGAAACTCATTGATGAAGCCAAAACTTATTAGAGAGATGTTGAGGATTGTTTAAAGATGAGAGGTAAACCTCATTGGATCAAAATGAAACAAAAACTTCAAGAAGTACCTACCCCAGTCTTATAGGAATAAACTCTTGGATTAATGGAACAATCTAAGACAAGGGAATAAGTCTATCAATGAGTATATAACATAGTTTAACAATTACATGATTAGATGTGGCATAAGAGAAAATGAAGCCATGACTTTACGTAGATTTTGTAAAAGCTTAAATGATGATCTTATAAAAGAAGTTGAATTTCAAGGTATATCTACCCTTAACCAAGCTTATATCTTAGTTTAAGATTATAAGTTAGTCACGAAGAATTTGATGAATTGACAAATAGTATCCCTGTTAGGTTCCAATTCAGAAGTAATGATTCTTTGTTAGGTACTCCATCCTATAGACCTAATCCTAGTAGCGCCTAACTTTGTAAGAAAGATAAGGGAAAACAAGTTGTCAATGAAGTGTCTATGGTGAGTTCAGAGGATAAGTATACTAATTGTTTAGGCTTTAGTCATATATCTTTAGATTACACCTCTAAACCTTTAGTTATCCAAAAACATAATGATATAGGTAAAAAGAAATATTGTAATGTTGAAGTATATCAACCTAATCTTGAGGATTTTAGTGACCTAGATGATGAGGATGTGCAAGAAGAGAGACCCAACACAATGAGTTCACATGAGTTTGAGAATGAGGTTAAGAAAGAGTCTAATATGTCTACTTTAATGGTAAAGGAAGTTTAAGAGAATTATTCAGTGGAATCACCTATAGAGATAAGTATGTTATTAGAAAAGTCTCATGATAATAGTCTTTCTAAATTACCCGATTCCTCACCCCACAGGCTTAGTGTCCAGCACATAAGTTTAGAGCAACATATTGAACTTTTTAACCCCTTACCATGAGGAAGATAAAGATAATCTTAGTTTACTTGATTATGTCCATACCATATCTACACAGGTTTCAAACATTATTTGTCTCATTCCATACCCTCAATCATTTAGTATTCATAGTTACAAACCTAAGAAACTTACATAACACCTTCCTATATCTCCTCACAATAGGATGTCTAAGTCAGCTAAGTCATTACCATATAGGGTTTATAATTTACATATTGAGATCATGAAACAAATTCAAGCAAGTAATGAACAATATAAATTTCAAGCTGATTTACTTAAGTATCATAATGCACTTAATGTTGGAGATTATTTCATGATATAGATTAGACCTAAACGGTGTCCTTTGAAAATAGATCATAAATTGCAAGTAAGTAGTGCTAGACCATTCAAGTGTTGCAAATGATTAAATCAAATAATTATGCCATTAAATAGCCATTAAACTTTGATATTAGCTCTACTTTTAACATAAAAGACCTCAGTATTTATAAAATACAGCCTACCCCTGATGTTCCTTTTGATTCCCCTACCTCATTATCCATATCTTTAGCATAAAAGGAACATATTAATGTTACTTTGAATATACAAGTTGTTTTTATCAGGGATGGTGAACTTAGTATATGAGCTCGATGACCAAATTCAAATTATACTTGAATTGTCAAAGAGACATCATAACAGCTTGATCTTTATCTTTGAGAGTGTTATCAAAGTCACCTTGACCTATACTCGACAAGGTCGAGTTCTTCTAACCCAGGAGAATTGATGGAGACACCGATCCTAAAATATCATTTATACATATGAATGATCATAAACTATAGAAGATAACCTGGACAAGTAAGAGATTGAGCTTTAACTTATGTTTTGGGTTTAATTTATATGAATTTTTAGTTGAGTTTTATTAATTTAATTTTATTTGTTGGGTTTGATTTAATTATTATTAGATATTTTATTTAGTAAGCTATAACCCCAACCACTTATTCTAGTTAAAATTTTAATATAAATACCCTATTTTTCTAAATATTAAGGAATTTGTGATGATTAATAAAAAATTTACAGACTATACATATCTCCAATTCCTTTTGTTCTTTTTCTTTATTTTCTCTTCACAATTTCTTCTCTAAAAGCTTCTCTCTTTTTTTTTCCAGCTTTAATTCTTTTCTAAAAGCTTGTTTGTTATTCCAGTTTTAATTCTTTGTTTGTTATTCCGCATCAGTGCAACCGGGTAGGTGAGAAACCTAGCTGATCTTGCCTTTGCCATGAGCGATCCAGGTTGGACAAACTCAGGATGGCGTGAAACCTAGCTGTTCTAGCTTTTTTCCATGGGTGATCCAGGTTCTATAAACTCCATCGTGTTTGACCTTGAAACCATAGAGATTTTACCAACACGCAAATCAATTTTTAGGAGCTCAGGAGTTCTTTTCGAGCTCGGCAAACAGATGGACAAAATTGCAGAGTAACAATTGAGACATTCTGCCATCCAAGGTTCATGATAAATGGGTATTTCAACGCAAATGGATCTTTACACTAGAATTGCAAGGACATAGGAGGAGGGGTAGGAGATAACAGGAACAGCAGGATTTGATGGGAAACTTTCTCTTCTTTTTTCTTCTTTACTTGGAGTAGAAGGAAAAAAAATGCTTTGCTACCAAATAATGAATTACAAAATCACAAGGAGGAAAGATTGAAAAGAACGAAAAACTGTACACAAGAATGAGGAGAAAGCAGCTGAGGCAAAGATGTTTTGGAATGATGACCCAACTCCCATGCTAAAAGGGGTAGCTGTGAACTAAAATGCAGAGATCATTCCAGAACACTTACACGCTGTTGTTGCCTAATTAATAAACCCCCCTGCTGCTTTACCCAATCTGGGGAAAAACCTCATCGATCCCACATCGCTTGGTATACTGTAGGTCTGTGCTTCAACCAATGTACCATTTCTCTGTCTAGTGGGGACTTGTTCAATACAGCATCTAGCATTGGGCTGCCAAAAACTTTTGGAGAACTCTTAAATGACCATATTTGATCCTTGGGCCACGGTTTCTGAGGGTACTTCTCCTGTAAATACGACATCAACAAATAAGACATTGCTTCAGGATTATCATCAGCCGACTTCAAATATTATAGGTCTCAGGCTCATTACCCTTGAAATAGCAAAGTTTCTTAGCTGAAAACATAGGGACCAAGCAGATAAGAATTGTCGGTTAAAAAATAGTTTGGCTAAACTAATTCTAGGTAATATAATTGTAATTGGTAACTTTAGTTTATTGAAGTCAATTTTAAACCATGAGCATCTTGGATTCAGCCTGAAACATTCTCAAACCAAAACATAAAGACACAAGTCTATCATCTCCAGAGTAAGAAGAAATCTTGGCAGGTTCAGTTCAGGACAGGATGGGTTAAAAACAAACATCTTATGATACAAAGATATCAAACTAGCAGTATATAATTGTTATGAAACATACCATTCTTTCCAACATCGTTTTCAAAGTCTTTGGGCCATAAATGCGCTGCTGTGATGGCTTCTGAACCTTTGAGTAGAAGGAACTGATATCGGGTAATGACAAGCAGCCCTTGCTCGCTTTAGCAAGAGTAGAATCAGGCTCAGTGTTAGTCTGGATATGCCAAAATATCAACTGCCCCATACAATAGTTCTCACCATAGGTCTTTTGATACTTGTGGGGAAGACCCCCTAACTTATCAGCACATTTGGGGCCCAAGTCAAGTGGACTAATGTAGACCGGTGGAGAAGTAAATGCATCATATTCCTGCAAGAAATTAGTGTTACTTGAAGATTAATGAAGATGGGCACACAATTGTTCTGGCAAAAGTACAAGGCAAAGAATATAGACATAACCAGTTGGAGGAGACAAGTTGGGGAGGGACTTACCCTAACTCTAAAGAAGCTCTTTGTATAAGCATAAACATGAATTAAGTCAGCTGCAGCATCATGCCGGCACTTGTATGTACATGGAAGACTGCGGACCTCATCCCTTAACCTTCAAAATGAAAAACAATTTCAATTGAATTTGCCTTTTCTTTTTTCCAAGAAATCAACGTGAATAAAAAAAATAAGAGAAGCAATATAAGTCATTGCTCACCACAATAATGATTTCTGAATTGCTTTCGGAATGTCATCAGAATGTGATGGATCATGTGCATAAATCTTGGACTTAAGGTCATTTAGCATTTCTCCATCCATATGAGGAGACATGCACTGCAGAAGTTCATCAACAAGTGATCCCTCTTCTTTCCAGAGGAAGGAAACGGTTTCTTCTGGAGTCAGCTTCTCCAGTGGAGGTGGAGCCAGCTTTGGGTCACCAAATATGCACCTCATTACATATCTCACCTGCATATGGAATTTAGAATATTTCAGAATTCACAAATCCCTATTGGTAGAAGAGATCCTAAATCAACACACTCGGACCTCAAAACTAGAGCCTCATTAGCTCATGTTCAATAAGTTGGAAACAAGGAGTGCAGATAGAAAATTAAGGCACTTGTTAAATCATTTCTACAGGTTAGACTTCAGATTGAGACCTATAATTGATGGCCCTAGGGCCTAAATATCAGAGATTGATATTTTGCACCACAAAGCATAGAATCTATAATCATGTTCAATTAGTTAAGAACAAGGTATGATAGATAAAACAAAGGCAATAATTAAATCAGTTCCAGCAGTTACAATGGGGTGATCTTGCCGGAGGTTCTATATCAGTTACATTTCAGACCAAAACCTAAAATGATTGGGCCCCAAGGCCTAAATATCAGAGGTAGAAATTTTTGTATAAAATATGGTATAGTCCAAAGAACTACCAATCCCCATTGGCTCCAGAGGTTGTGCATTTTAACTTAAGTAGACCAGTAGACCAAAAATATACCACTTAATGTACAGAGGGGCAAGTGGTACTGACCTTGTCAAGTGTAACAGCCAAATTTTGAAGCCTCTGGTTGTAGACACCTTCAGCCTGCTCAGGCCAAATAATTGAAAACATGAACATGCAGAGAGTAACTATAAGCATATTCTCTCAAACAGAAACTTCGCAAGAGAATTTCACACGCACATCACAAGCATGCACTATGCATTTACCTGAACCTCAGCATCACTTCTCTCAACCTCAATACATATATCTGCAAAATATTTCCTTTTCTCTTCCAAATTATGCCTTAGAATTTCCTCAGGAAGCTTTGTTCTTTCCAGATTTATAAATCTAACCAGACGAGCAGAATATGCAACCACCCAATCTGGCAACCCACCGAGTAAACAACTACCCAAACCAGCCCTACCCAAGTCCAGATAATCTTCTTCAGACACAGAATTTAATTCACAAGCTCCAAGCATCAAATAATGTCGATCCAGTAATCCATGACACTCCTTCAACACCTGATGAACAGTACAGTTCAGTTGACATCAAATAAAACAACGATAAAACTTATGTTGGCAAGTACAGTAACTATTCAACCTTCTACAATAACAGCTACAAGATATTATAATAATTTTCCAAGAACATAAAAAAGATATCAACTAAGAAGAAAATTCAATCCTAGACTGTACCTTTTGAAAAGCCCCTTCACCAGTCAAATTTAAGTAGCTGCCCCTGCAAACTTGGCTACCACACAAACAGACAGATGCTTCATATTCTTCTTTACTCTGCAATATGAAACGTCACCAATCATTCGATATGAAGAAAATGAAATTTATATTCTACATTGCGAGAAGGCCAGCAGGTAAATGATATGCACCTCTGTCACAGAATTGTAATCAAAGGTTATCTCCTCGCCATGTTGGATTTCACGTACAGAGTAGATTCCAATCTGGTACTGACCACCTACAGCAGTAACTCTGCATTCACGAGATTATAATTAATAGCTGAATTATTAAAAACTTGGTAACAATGAACAGCATTTTCCTTTTACAACATGGGTCTTTCATCTAGTTAAGATGGGTTTTTTTTTTTCATAATTTCTTCAAATTCAAGATCAAACTTCGATGGAACAACACTTCATTGAACAGAAAATAAAAGGATGAAGCAGTATCTCAAACTCAACTCAGAAATAATCAAATTCCAGATTCCAAACATTTTGATTCATACAAAAGTCAGTCAAGAAAAAAGAAAAAAGGTCCAAGGAAAGGCATCCAGCAAGCACGTATATAACCTTTTTTTATTTATAAGTGATGCTGTAACACCATCCACCAGGAAACTGAATATTTAAGAATATTTGTTTTCCACATAGTCATCCATGGCATGTTTCTGGCTGTAAGCATTTAATTCAATCATTTAACTTCCTAGGATGTAAAATAGAACATTCATACTTAACATCAGGAGAGCAAAAGGAAATACATTATGGCGTCATTTGTTTGGCGAAAAGTAATTTCCTAGAAACAATTTTCCAAACTCTCCTATGTTTATTTGTTACTAGAAAAATTGACCAATGAAAAACACTTTTCAGTCAAAGAAAAATTTAACTTGGTTTCCAAAAAAGTGTTTTCCTTTTATTTTGGGCAGAAAATACTTTCCAAAAGTTGTGAAAAATTTAAAATATCATATTATTTGCCGATTATATCAAATTTGATCCTTAAACTTTTAATTGCTATATATGTTGTTTTAAATCTCTTTTTTTTCAATTTAACCCCTTAGAAATTGATTTAATTTGATTTTTATATTAACTTTGGTCTTTATTTTTATAATTGTTATTTGCTTTTCTTTTTATTATTTTTTAATTGAAATTTTTTATTTATCAAATTTGATCCTCTTTCTTTTCATTGTTACATATTTTATTTGAAATAATTTATGAAATTATAATCATTATTATTTTAATTTCATCATCTTTCAATTTTTTTATATGTTAGATTTAATCTTCATTATTTTGATTGTTATTTATTTTATTTGCAATAATTTATGAAATTAAGTTTTTTTTCAATTTCATTCTCATTCAACTTTTTAATTTGTAAGATTTATTCCTTATTATTTTAATGAACTTGAAAAGTTATTTTTCAGCTCATTTTTCATGACATAACCAAATATTAGAAAGTGTTTTTTAACTTATTTTTCATGACACTACTAAATATCAAAAAATAATTTACTTTTCAGAAATCCACTTTCTAAAAGGAAACCACTTTCTTTCCAACAAAATAAACAGGGCCTAAGATGCATTTTAGTAGTGCCATGCCACAGTGAATTAATTCCATTAACTTTATTAAATACTATTATAAAGACAATCAAAACACATCCATAAACAGCTAAAAGGATTACGAGTCCAATACAGATAATATCACTGCACCACTGTTTACTTTATATTCTCTAACTGGCAAAGCTTTCCAGACTGTAAGGACAATGCTTTACAACTCTGAACATTAATAAGAAACAGTGAATAAAAGGGAAGAAAAACTCACTTTGCTTCACAATTAGGTTTGCACGAGTGACAGATTCGACTTGCATAGTTTGCCTTGTGCATGGCATCAACAACAACCAAATCATAACCATCAGCATCACCCTGAAAAACAGAAACAAGATATCAGGGAATTTAATAAAACAAGAGAAAATATAAGACAAACCCATATACAGAAGTTGTTAGTAAATCAACACCTTTGGCCTCTCAAGATAAATGTTGTAAAATTCTGGAGCTGGTTCTTTGCTGTCCTTCTGTAATAATCGAATCCCATCTTGCTTCTCAAACCATTTCCATGCAGGATATACCTATAAAAGTTAAGTTCAAGGTGAAGCAAAAGAAAAGGCTAAAGCTTTCCATCATGAAACACCAAGGGTTGATTCTAAAGAAAGAGACCAGGCAGCCAAGGCAAAAACATTAAGAAAGCAAACTACGGCATGGTTATTACCTTCAAATACATGCACTTTCCTACTATAGCAATGGATGATTGGCAGTAACCACATGCTATACCAAGTTAACAGACAATACTGCATCATAAGACATCCTTATCTTTTACTTTCATCAAATGTATTTAAGATGTTAAAAAAAAGAAACCTCTGAATATCTAAATCAGAGATCTCATACAAAACTATGTAGCAGGATCACACAATGCACATGCCAATACAGAGAAGATGGTCCTGGCAACACAACTGCAGTTTCTTATCATATCAAAAGATATTACATGGATGACAGCTTCTAAAAGTTTTGTAAAACATTATTTTACTATGCAATCAAATAACAAAAAATATTCCTTATACGCCATTTTCCAACTAATCAGATTCATACCTCTCCCAAAAACTCCACAACAAAATCATCGTCTTGAAAACCAGCTTCTTTGTTGCATACAACACCAAGCCCCTGAGGAGTAAAAGAATGGGTGTAAAATAACCATAGTAGCAATAAAACTTAAAGATTTTCTTTCTTTTTTTGTGCATGTCTGTGTTTGGAGTGGAGGATACTACCAAGTTCAGATGCTAATACCTTCCGGTAAGCAACATATTTGTCATCAGGTCGACTATCTATGGCTCTCAAGATACCCCGGCAGATTTTCGTTGTTCTTATGTCACAATCCTCCATAGCAGCTTGTTCAATTTCTTCAACAACAGGCTGTAAAGAATATGTCATTGGAGTGTTCCCAGCGCCAGTATAGTGCCTGACTTTCTTATTCAGAGTACGGAGTAGCACATCCTCAATAAACAAGTGTTTTTGCGACAGAGGCCAGTCCACTTCTTCAGGCATGGAATCAAGTAAAAGATTGTGGGTATAGGGATCAATTCCATAAACTTCCTGTTCTATAACTTCATCTCCAAGCTGTTTTCTAGGTTTGTAATCCTTGACTTCAGGAAGTTCCATATCCAGTTCCTCGGTGCCATTTTTCTGTGCATCAAGCTTCTCAGCATAGTCATCTGGCAAAGACACAGACATTTTTCGCTTGACATCCTCCTCGTCTGCTACAATAACATATTGGTATATGACTTCATACTTCCTAGTAACAGGAGGAACCAGACTTGCATTTGTCATGCGAGCACCCCATTCACGTTCATCCTCATCTGTCATAAAGTATTCATCTCCTCTTGAGTCCCCAGGTCGGCCTTCTGATCGGAAATCCAAATCACTTTCTGTATCTGAGGCAGTACTATCACTACCACTCCTGCCATCTTCAGAAGACCTGTCATCAGAAGTTTCACTTCCTGAATCCATGGATTTTCTATTCAGTTTGGATATCCGCTTCTTAATTTCCCGATCCGATGCATATTCTCCAAAATCAAAACTACCATTAGCATGTATAGTACCATTGCTCCTATTCATGTACTTCTTTTCAATAGCTTTCTTCTTATGTTTAATTGGAGCAGACTCCAATGCTGTAGATAAATCATCTTTCCATGACTTCATGAGATCATCTCTTTTGTAAGAAAACTTGGAACTCTCTTCCAAACGAGAGGCTAGTTGGAGAAACAATGTAATGATGTGATTCATGTCTCCAGCACCCCGATTCTTCACTCTGCAATTGAAGATTTACATAAATAACAAATAAAGATGATTTATGGTAAGACAGTAACAGAGGTATGTGTTGAGTACGGTGAAGAAAGAAAAGGAGGCATGCCAGGTGGTTTCATTCCTATTATAATGCTGGCATGCAATATAAGAGATCTGCATTGCCAATAGTCCAACACAGAAAGCACAAAATACAAAGTATATACAACACAACAGCTGAGCTGGAGAAAATCCTCACAGATATAAAAACACATATAATAAAACCATTAAAGATAAACTTACTTAATTGCATCCCTGCACATTCGACTAATATCCTCCTTGACAGCCCTCAATCCATGCCCAACATAATAGCCACTCTTCATCCTATCCTCAATTTCTGTCAACTAATAAAAATACAAAAAAATGGAATAAGAACTGAAGCAAATATGCAGCACACCACATTCGAGTACACAAAAAGTGAGTAGCAGTACCTTAGGCACAAAAAAATCAAAGGTATTTTCCTTCATTATGTCCTTTAAACCTGAAGCAAGAAACCCCTCCATCCTTCTATAGCTATTTTCAGATTTCTTGACTGCCCATCGCCTCATACGAGCATCCCTGGGTAGAATGGATGATGACTTTCTAGCATCAAACA
Organism: Populus ilicifolia; assembly: GCA_015708895.1. NCBI lineage: Eukaryota > Viridiplantae > Streptophyta > Magnoliopsida > Malpighiales > Salicaceae > Populus > Populus ilicifolia. The sequence goes on from SRLM01015252.1 coordinate 542,217, forward strand.
CTTTTGAGCGTTTGTACAAACTTCGACGAAATAATTGATTAGCTGAGTCTCTCTTGTTCACACTATCAAAATACTCCTTGAGTTCCCCAAAATCATCTCTCTCGCTGATTTGTTTAAGACTCCTTAATTTAGAATTTGACTCCTCAAAAATTCTGGTGCGGCTCTTGAGCCATCTAATATTTGGAAATCGAAGAGCCAACTCCATGAACTGGGTGCAACCTCTAATATCTATAGAAGATAAACATGGGAAAGAGCGAAGAATTTGTTCAAGCATGCCAGATGTTATATTTTTACAACCCGCCAGCACCATTGCATTAATTTTTTCTTTGTTATAACCATTCTGCAAAAAAAAATTCATCCTCAGGAAGGTAAAGACTTGGCTATAGCCTGTAATGCCAAACATATATAAAACTTACCATGATACTCCTCACCATCATGTCAGTACAGTTGGGGCCCCCAGAGGAAAGATCAACTTGAATTGATATGCCCTTGTAAAAACTAACAGCAGATCTCCACTTTTTACAAGTCAAGGACGCAAAGACTAGGGATTTCATGTCAGATCTCAGGAAATGAAAGACTCGTGCCAACATATGACCATCCAATAAACCCCAGCTTCCCGACTCAATCTCAGAACACATGCTCTCTTCTCTGTGGAAATTGGTATCGCCACATAGTTGCTCAAAAGTGGTTTCATCTTTATGCAATGTGCCTTCCTCCATTTCATAATCCTCATCATTTTGGGCAGGCTGTATCCGTGCTCTTTTTCCAGCACGTGCATCTATTTCTGCAACTCACCAGTCCCAGAGAAAGAGCCTCAGATTGAATACCACATATAATTAATTAATTAATTATAGATCAAACGCAAATATATGATCAGAAACTGAAGCTAAAAAGAACAAGGGTCAAAGCAATGATCTAAGATACAATTACCATTGATGTAACAGGCAAAATTCATTAAGCATAACCAAAGCAATAGCTTTCTTGTAATGATATTCATTCGATTGACCTTTAATATGTCGACAACATACAATCCCGTAAAAGGCACAGCAAAGAGAAGTAGTTGAAGACAAACATACAAAAAGAAGCAATTAAAATGAAAGGAAGCGAAAATCACCAACACATGAAGAAAGAAAGGCGGAATTTGAAAGACAGGACAGTGGAGGACACATGAAAACAAACTTGATGCATATGTAAAGAGGAAGTTAATGGAGGAAAAATAAGTTCAGGTTTCACACCTATAAAGACGAGCAATCAATTATAAGGATTTCTGTGGAAAATATGGATGCTGACCAACCACAAGAAAACATGGAACAAAAAAGTTATGGTCCAAGGAAAAGTTTCAGATAGTACCATCCATGTAGAGCCTTAAACAGAACACATAAAGACCATCTAAACATTTACAGCAAACATCAATTACTTGTGACAAAGTCACACGTGCCACAAAGCATGAAATATTGATTGGATAGCAGACACAATAAGAGAAATTTGAAGGAAGCGGGAGAAAAATTGTTACTGCTTCATCTCTCAGCAAGGCACTTGTGCAAAGTAAGTGCAGTAAGACGATCTTCTAATACCCAATTTGAGAAACTTGATCATGAAATTCCTATTATTCAGTTGTAGATACAAAAGGAAACCTGGATGATCAACTCGCCCATACCTGATTTGAGATACATATGTTTATCGATCTCTTTTGGAGGCCGTTTTGCAACAATCCAAGGATCCAAAGCCTCATTTATGGCAGCTGCAAACTCCCTGTTTTTGTATGATTTCATTACCAATTCATGTAGCTTCCCACGGGTAAAACCAATGAACTGTGGATGAAGGCTGTGAAATGAACTGGAACTTCTGTTACTCTCAATGTTGGAAGCAGTCTGGGACTTCGAAAGGGTTCCTGAAGAACCAATAACTGGCTCAACATTTGACTCTTGACCAAAAGTCTCGGTGGCTGAGGTAATCGGAACCCACACTCTATCAAATTTCCTGAAAACACTACTATACTTTTGGATGGTACCTTTATCTGCCAAGTTCTGAAGCTCTGAAAATGATGATGGCCCTTGTTCATGCCCAACACCATCTAAGTAGTACCACTCACCCAAATTCAATTGTAAGTCATCTGCTGTACACAGAGAGTCTTTCGGAGTATTAAGTGGCACAGTAGACTTCCAACAGCCATGTGAATCTGGGTCGTTGACAACTTTGGATTGAGAATCACTCTCTACTGATGATCTCTTCACATCATTAGTTGCAGAATGTGTCCGAGCAGCTCTTGAATGATATCTGTCCTTCCCTCGAACTTTCGTACGGGTTTCAGAAACATGGTCCTGAACCACGCATGCATTTATCCTAACTACTGGTAGCACGGTTCCTTTCACTCCCCTCGTTATTGGAGGTTTATTGAGAGTCGATTTACTGACACCACCAGTATCATTTCTCTCCTCTGTACTGGAGAAAGCCCAAGGAGGGAGGTCAAGCTTCCTGCTTTGAGAAGGAAAATACAAATCATCTTTTCTTTGCCACCGCGGGTCCTCACAACCAGACTTTTTCATGTGGCATAATGGGAATCCATCATTGAGAACAACTTTCCTTCTAGTAAATCTATCCAGGACAGATTCATCATTCCTCTTCCAGTCCCCACCCTTGCAAGACCATCGACCAGAAAACCAGTCAGCAGAATCAACAGAAGAGGCAAAGCCATCCTCCTTGTCAGCAAGAGAACCTGGCCATGCTTCAACAGCTTCTTTTGTTATCAAATCAGAACGCCCTAGTAATTCATTACTGTTTTGATCCTGTTGTTCAGCTGTGGCAGCTTGATGCCAAGTAAAACCTGTAGATTAAAGATGACACACTGGTCAATTTTTCTGGCACGTCTGTTATGGCAATTGATTTGTTCCGTAGAATATAGAGAGAGACGGAGAGACATTTTAATTATGAGCAACACTGAGATAGAGATGACCCAAGAAAAATAGAAAATAAATTAATTAATTACCTTCTGCTTTTATCCATCCCTCCCATTGCACATGTTCAAATTTCATTTGCAGAGCTTCTGCTTGATGATAAAGAAGAAGAAAGATTGTTAGAAATCTCCAAACAAGAGGGGAAAAAACAAAACAATAGCATTAAATAACCAGAACATTATTTAATTCTACAAAATGAAAAGTAAAAGAAAGGAAATTAAAAAATAAATATAAAAAACCTCCAACAGTCTCTATCTCACTGCCAGGAACAACAGAAAAACCCTCCAACAGGGCTCCAACTCTTTCGTCAATCTGGAGATCTTCTAAAGGCTCAGATGCTACTGCGCTGTGATTAGGGCAGACCAGTGGCTGCAGCAAATTCCCTGGTACTCCCTCGCCAATCTGAGAACAAGATTGCACGATATCTCCAGTATCTGCCAATAGATTACCAGGTGCCTCTGGAGGGCTTACTAGCTGAGTTATAACATCTGGCACAACTGATGGGAAATTCACAGTCACCAACGGTGAAACTGCATTCTCAATAGTTAACCACCTATCACTATCCAAGTGCTTGATGAAGTGATCAGACATAAGAATTCCTTCATCAACAAGCGCCTTAAGCTCACATAACCTCGAAGGGCCACATTCCACACCAAAATGATCTAGGTAAAACCATTTACCAGTCGATGTGTCAGCCACCACAGGGACATGTGGTGGCGTATCACATATATCCATATCTTCCTCCATTGACTGCAGCTCTTCTGGAGGAGGACCATCAACTTTAGGAGACTCTTTGGCATTTATAACGGAGCTCTCAGATTTCTCTTCTAAGTGAGTTTCACTGCTGGCATTCTTTTCATCCAAAACATCATGATTATGCACACTGCTTTTATCTTGAGATTCTTTAGCTGAGAGTTCAGTGTCCTTCACTGCAGGATCCTTTTGGCTGACCTTATCATCCTGCTTTTTATTACCATACTGAGAGCTCCGCTTCTCATGTGCCCCTCCCTTTCGACTTGCTTCTCTGTGATTATTGGGCCTAGCCCGATCATGTGGGGATCGCTCCAAGTAACTTGGTGTCCGATCACTGCGATCATGGTGCCGGGTTCGATCCTGTGGGGACCTTTCGAAGTAAGCAGGACTCCTTTTTCTATGCTCACTATAGCTGCTTCGGTCATATGGTGATTTCTCAAGTACATACGGAGATCTCTCTCGTCCATATGGGGATTTCTCACGTCCATAGGGGGATCTATCATGTCCATCTGGGGATCTGTCCCGCCAATATGGTGACCTCTCACGTCCATATGGAGACCTTTCTCGCCCATATGGAGATCTCTCGTGTCCAAATGGTGTCTTTTCTCGGCCATAGGGAGATTTCTCATAACGGATTGGACTTCGGTCCCTGTGATCATAGTATCGGGGCCTATCATGTGGGGACCGGTCAGAATGACTATGCCTGTCATAAACAACTTTAGAGGACAAAGTCGGTTCATGATGCCTGGATGAGTACTTGTCTGATGAAGATACTCTGGAATAAGAAGAGCTTTTATAGTACCTCTCTACTGAGTGACGTGAATAGTGCTCTGCGTAAGCATAGCGAGAACCATCCTCAGAAAGTCTCCTGCTTTTAGGAATGGCATAATCCCCGTAATATTTGCGCTCGGTATTATCAGAATCAGTGACATGACGCTTCAATCTGTTATCAGAAGCATGCTCCCTTTCATGGTTCTTGCCATTGCTGTACTCACTCTTATATGAACCTTCTTCGTCAACAATCTTTGAGCTTATCCTCGTACTCCTTTCCTGGCCACTCTCCCACCTCATACCCCCACTTCTATTCAACTCTCTCCTTCTGTATACATCCTCACTAGAATACTTCCCAGAAGGCGGCGTACGCTCGCTACTCATGTCATACCTGCCACGAGACTTGCTGTAGCCATACTCATCTTTAATATTCCACCTGTCTGGAATGAACTCACCTTTCTCAATTTCATCTCGAACAGCTTCCCCTTTCCGCCATTTATTACCAGAAACAATCTCCCCTTTCTCTATATCCCCTTTCTTCCATTTCCCACTACCAATCTCTCCTCTTTCAATCTCACTTCTCCTTGGCTTCTCTGGTGTAGGAACGAGCTCTCCATTCTCAATTTCCCCTTTCGATGGCCACCTCAATGTCCCCAATTCCCCCTCTTCAAATTCCTCTTTAACATTACTACTACCACTCTGCACCTTACTATCCCCAGAACCCAAACCATCACCATTTTCAACTGTCTTGCTACCACTACTACTCTTTAATCCTGATTCTTTCTTCTCTGCCGCCACTTCCTTGCTCTTATCTTCCTTATTCAATCCTGATTCTTTCTTCTCTGCCGCCACTTCCTTGCTCTTATCTTCCTTCTTCAATCCTGATTCTTTCTTCTCAGCTGCCACTTCCTTGCTCTTCTCTCCCGTCTTCAGCCCTGATTCTTTCTTCTCCAACACCACTACTTCCTTGCTCTTATCTTCCTTCTTCAATCCTGATTCTTTCTTCTCTGCTGCCACATCCTTGCTCTTCTCTCCCGTTTTCAGCCCTGATTCTTTCTTCTCCAACACCACTACTTCCTTACTACCACTATCACCAGCACCCTTAACTTCTTTGTCCAATCCCACTCCTTTCTTCTCCCCCAACACTACTTTCCTAACCACTTTTTTTACCTTAATTATCCTCTTCACCCTCTTCAGCTTCCCAGTCACCCCATTGCTGCTACCATTAACTTTCCCATTATCCTTTTTGTCACCACTACTGCCATTATTATTATTATTATTATTATTATCATTATCAGCACTACTGATGTTACTATTGCTGTTTACAGTTTTCCCACCTACGCAAGCTGTCGTAGCCGTCGTCGTCATTGCCGCCGCTGCTGCTGCTGTAGGCTGTTCTTGAACAGGAAATCTTTCTTCCATGATGATATTATTACTACCGTGTTGCAAAGGCATACATGCGACACCTCCATCACCCATGGAATTCAAAACCTGAAATCTTCACCACTCGAACACCCTAATTATCCCCTTTCCCGGGGCTATCGATGCTCATACTTCAACCAATTCTCTCCTTCGCTTCAATTCCAAACCCTAACTTTCACAAATCCACAAAAAAAATCACCGTTAATTCATCAATGTAGGGTTAAATTAAGTCAAATGAACAAAAAATACCTACAACCAATAACTTTACAAAAACCTAGGGTTTGTAAAGAAGCGAGTGAGTGTTACCAGGAAAGAAATGAAGAGCTGAAACGACAGATCGGAGATTGCCGTTTATTTGCAGATCGAAAATGGAGAAGGAAAGAGAGAGAAATGAAAAAAAGGAGGTTCTTCTAGAGAAATAATCTCTCTCTCTCTCTGCTTCTTTTTCTTTTTCTTTTTTTCTTTTGGGTTTAGTAAATCTTTGTTTCTTTCTCTCTCTCTGTCTCGTATTTTTGGTCTGAACGACGACACCTTCGTGTGATTTTATTGTTTCTCTCTCTTTTTCTTCTTTATATATATATATATATATAGATATATATATATATATATAGTGTGCGTATTAATGAGGGGCGACTTTGGATATGAAATTATAGTTTTGTCCTTGAGGTGGCGGCCATTTATGCGGACGAAACAAGACCGCCGTAGAGCTAATATCTTTCGAGTCTCGACCGCCTTTCACTCGGAACTGTTTAAAAGTTAGAGGCCCAACTATAACTTGCGGCATCGATATATATATATATATATATCATAAAGATTTATATGGAAACATCATTAAATTTGATTTAATAATCTAATCTTTAATCTTTAAACATGATTTTTTATTAAGTCACAATTTAAAATTAATGTGTGAAAGCGTTTTTTATGTAATCTAATTAAAGTAATAATAAGTGTAATTTGATTTCTTTAAATAAAATAATATTTTTTTAATATTGAGTCAATAATATATTATATTTATTAAATTTTGACTTAACTCATTAAATTTACAATCTAAATTATAAACTCTATTGGGTTTAACTTTAATATTATAATAACAAAAACATGTACTAATAAAATTATCCATCAATCAAATATTGATGTTTATTAAAGTACGATAATCTTGTAAAAAATAAATTGAAATAAATTATGAAAACCAATTTAAAATTAATGATAAAATTATAAAAAAAATAAAAATGATTCAAAAGAAAAAAATGAAAGATGGAATTTAAAAAAAAAAGGAAAAGAAAAAAAAAGAATTAACTCAGCGGATCAACCTTGAAACCTCAAATTTAAAATTAAACAATGTGAAAATGACCCCAACTTGACTTAGTCAACTTGGCGTATCCAAATACAATTTGAATGATTAATAGTTTTAAAAAAAATTAGATAACATCTTTTTTTAATAATAAAATGATGACTTATTGGATCGACGAAGGCTTTGTAACTTAATTTGCAAAGCCGCAATATAGATCATGGATTCTACTAGATTTAACAATTTTTTTATTTTTAAGTAAATGTTGTCAAGTATTCATGATTATAACTTATATTAACAACAAATCAAGTTCCTTTCATAGCATAGATATCAGTTATACCATACATTTCGGCTATAAAAGTGCAATGTATTAAAAGTGAACAAAATAATAAATACAAAATATGTTAGTATCAAACATTAAAATCTAAGTTGGGTTTATACTATACTTATTCTTACAACATTAGTATAACTTTTCACCTTGATATAATAAACTTAATTAAACATAATAAAAGAAAGAAACATAAATAAACAAGATAAGAATATAAATAAGATATAAGTTAATTAGGTAAAGGAAATTAGATGAAAAGCATAAACAAGATATTAATATAAGTAATACTTAAGCATTACAAAAATATAAAGAAAAGAGCAAAACATAATCTTGATCTAAAAACCAAGATGTCTAAATACATGGTAAATACATCTTTTTATAGATCAAAATTTGAAACTATTGATTTGATAATTAATTGTTGAGTGGATGACCACATCTTGATTTGATAATAATCTTTATTTTCTTATCTACAAAAAACATCATTGATAACATCAAAATTTGAATAGATAGTCTCTATAAAAGTTCTAGGAAATTGTCTTAGCTTTCCAACAGAAAAAAATTGGTGTATTTGGACTTTTAGAAATCGAAATATAGACTAAACACTGAACAATATTTTAACTGTAGAACAGATTTAAACTTCCATTTTGATATTAAAATTTGGACTTTCAAATGGTAGAATTGAGTTTTAGTCTCCCATTAATGTTTTAGGCCTATATATTAACTTTATAGTCAATTAACCAAATTAAAATTCAAGATCTACAGCCCCAGATATGACCCAATGACTGAAAAGTATTCCAGTTTGGACTAAACCAGCATCTCTTTTCTAAACTTAGTCTTTCCTTGTCTTCTCAATTTTAGTAGTTGAACTCACAAATCAATCCTTTCATTTATATAATAGGCTTGTATCTAAGATGAATATTTATCATAAATTAAAGGTATATTATATTTATTATATATGTTATTATAAAACATGTTATAGTTAAAGAGTTATTGATATTTTAAATGCAAAATGATAACATAAAACCTTGATAAAAATATATTTTTAAATATTAATCACTTATCAATTCAAATTATCTGCCTTTTATCATAAAAGACTTCATCGCGCATATAACATGTGCTTTGGCTTTTGGTTATGAAAGAAAATGGTATTTATAGATTCAAAAGGTGTTTTATAGGATCTTATAACTAAAGATCACTAATACTCATCCCCATACCTTCTTTTGATTAAGGGATTATCATACCTCAAGATTGACATTGTAAAATGGTCCCTAATATCAAGCTTGAACTTCTTATATTTCTTTTTTTTCTTTTAAAGTTTTAAACACCATTATCATATTCATTATTTTACACGACATGCTTAAACTTTTGAATTCTTTGAATTTTTTCATGCTTTCAGCTTTGTTTGAGCAATTTTGATCATTAAGGATATTTTATATACTCTTATAATTGAATTTCCTTTTTAATTGCTACTCTTACTCCTAGCATAAGGTGTGATCTTTGTTATAGTGTACGCGTTATGTTGCAATGTCAAGATCAAGGAATCAAGGAATGTGTACGTGCGATGTTGTAGTGTCAAGATCAAGGAACCACCACCTAATTATTTGGTTTAAGGTTAATAGTAGACCTGGATGAATTAGTCTTATTTAAATTCTAGGGTAACGAGCTAGTTGTGACTAGGGAAGGTATTAATAGCCCTAACGCTTTTTATTTAAAATAAGTTGCATTGTTTGGTCTGCATGTGGTTTAAAAGTATTGATAGATTCCTAACTAGTAGTCTTGTCTATGGTTTTGAATAAAAATTTATGCTCATGAATAAATATAACATTTTAAATTTATTATAGGCTTATATGTCATGTAAATTCTTACAAAAAGAATCTATTTAGATGCCTTGATATGGTTCACCTATCTTGAAAAGTGAAAATGTTTTCCACAACTTATATATTATGATGAAAAATATTCTTAATAAAAATTAATAAATATCTAAAATAATTATGAGAATTTTCTAGTCAATTTCTAGTGTTTAAATATTAGCATACTGGTAGATCCAATATTTATATTAGAATGTTGATCATTAATTTTTAAGAATTAAAATTTTCAAGGTTATTGAAATATTAGTCAAGTCCTTAAGGAATTTCATATTGTAAATTCCAAAAAACATTCAAAACAAAAACACAAAAATATCTAATGGTGCACCTAAATTACACAAAGCTCTTTTAAAGTTAGCATTAACAATAACATACAGGATAGTAAACACACTGAGGTTTTTTTCTTCAAAGGTAGATTCTTTTGAACAATAACAGATACAACTTCATTCATACTTACCATTTCATAGTTTTTAGCTTGTATGCTTTCTTGGTAGTATATAACTTCTTCAAAAATTTAATATATTTAAGAAATTGATTAATAACATCAATCAAAGTAATATTGAGTTTTACTTTCTTAAAAACCTCTAAAATCTCTTTTCCTTTGTTCTCTTTCTTAGACCTTGAAGACCTCAAAGGAAATGGGGAATTTTATTAAAACTAAAACATATTGAGTTCGGACTTATATTTGAAGTATTGGTCGTTGTTTTAGTTTTTTACGGAGTAGGATGTTTCTTTTTTATGCTTAATTTGATTTCTATCTCTTTCTTTTCCTCCATCTTAATTTGTTTTGACCTTTGTTTTTCAAGTTCTTTTCCACTTCACAAAGTGACCACACTAGCATTCTTTTTTGTATGTAATGCTTGGAAAGATAATTTTCCATTAATTTGTGCTTTCAATTTTCTTACACTTAAAACTACTTGTCCTATTTACTTCTCTAAGTTGTGAATAATTAATTTTATTTCTTGTTGAAAAGACATTATATTTTGTTGCAAATCATTGTATATGAAGCTAAGATTTTCATCATCTCATAAAGATCATCACTTAATGACCCCATAACATTAGAGTTTATAAATACAAGGGGCTACCTTGCTTGATAGTTCTGCTAGGGTTGAAATCCATAAGGCTAGATTTGTTGTCCCTGATTGCTTTGTTATGGTAGGTTTCCATAGTTTAAGTTCATATAATCTTTTAATCTAAGATTGTACGCGTTAGAAAAAGGGTTCATATTTATGCTGGGGTTGTTCGTTGTTTATCTAGATAAATTAATAGAAGTTGAATGATGACTGACTTACTTTATAGAATTTGCAAATTAGTTTTCTATTTTAATGCTTTAATTACTAGGGACTAGTAATAAACTGGTTAGAGGGGGTGATTAGTACTTAAACATATATTTTATCAAGGTTTTATATCATCATTTTGCATTTGAAGTATCAATAACTCCTTAACTAAAAAATATTTTATAATAACATATCTAATAATATAGGATACCTTTAATTTATGGTAAATATTCATTTTAAATGCAGGTCTATCACTTAAATGAAAATGATTGATTGATGAGTTTAATAACTAAAATTGAAAGGATAAAGAGATGACCAAACTTATAAAAGATATACTAGTGCAGTCCAAACAGGAACACTGTTTGGTAATTGGATCATATTTGGAGCTGTAGATCTTGGATTTAGGTCTACTTTATATGAATGAAAAGGTAAGACATATGCCTACAACTTTCATGAACCCAAGATTTTAAAATGTCATTTTTAAGTCCAAATTATAGCAACAACGAAGAAGTATAAATTTGTTGTGTAACCCGAATATTGTTTAGTATTTAGCCCATATCTAGAGTTTTAGAAGTCCAAATAACCTCAATTTTTTTTTTGAAAAGCTGAGATAATTTTCTAAAACTTTCATGTTTTCAAGTGATTCCAATTCTGACATTATCAATGATATTTTAGGTAGAAAAGAAAAGATAAAGATTGTCATTAAATCTAGAGTTAACCACCCATTTATTAATTAGTCATCAAATCAATAGTTTTCAATTTTAGCCTATAAAATAAAGTATTTGCCATGCATTTAGATATCTTGGTTTTCAGATCAAGATCATGCTCTTACTTTCTCTCTTTATATTGTTTATGTTTTATTTTCATTAATATCAAGTTTATGCCTTTTATTTCTTTTTCTTTACTTAGTTAACTTTTATTTTATTTATGTTCTTATTTTATTTATTTATTTTTTTTCTTTCATTGTGCTTAGTTAAGTTTATTATGTCAAGATAAAAAGGTTACACTAATGGTGTAAGAATAAATATAGTGTAAACTCAACATGGATTTTAATGTTTGATACTAACTTGTTTCTATTTGTTATCTTATTCACTTTTAATATTTTACTTATTAAATTACTAATCTAAATTTATGTTGTATAACACTTGGTATAATAAATACTTGACACTTTTATAGTCTATATTATATGGTATAATTAACATTTGACCTATGAAAGGAACTTGATTTATTGTTAACATAAGTTATAATTATGAATGTCTGACAAGTTTATAAGTATTAGCATTAATAAAATAAGATAACTAATGTAATCATGTTAACAATTTATAATCTGATTGGAATCTTCTTTGCGAGTGGTTTTCAATTGAACGATAAGAGTTTATATTATACTTTTATGACATAGTATTAGTGAATCCTCTAACCTTGACATTTGTTATTATCATTGTTTAATTCTTACATTAATCTTCCATCTCAAAGTCCTCATCAACTTCTTCTTCTTCTATTATTATTATTATTATTATTATTATCATTATACAATTAACCTCCATGTGGTTCGAACCCGATCTTGCCGGTTATTTATTACTTCAACACTCCTGCACTTTGAAAAAGACATCAATCTTTTAGTTATGTCATCATGTCGAAGATGTTAGAAATTCCTATTCCACAATATAATTAAGAAAATATAATAATTTATCATAAAAACCATTAACATTTAACAAACTTATAAGTTTATGTTGAATGTGCAGTTAGACCCAAGAGATAATTTGAAAGATCTTTTTTAATGTGCTCAGACCTCCTAGTAAAGCAATGAAGGCATCAACATGTTCAAACATGACATTCATTCAATCAGACATTGTAGAGACCTATAGTTTTTCTCCAATTATTTTTCCAATGATCTCTTATTGTGTAAAAGCTTTAAGGACAACCCCATAACTTAACTACCTCTTAAAAATATAGCTATTGACACTCTTCCCATTAACATAAGGTTACCTCCCTCATACACTAAATGAATCTTTTTCTCAGCTAGTACTTAACCAATATTATTTACTGATTCTAAAAACTCTATTTCCTTCCCATGACTGGATCCACCGAAAACACAAATGTTTTTTATATGATGACTTAAGGAACCTGCCCTTTCTACATACTTTTATATCTATTGAATGTATGGGTTGAGTAGAAATAAAGGGAAATAAGAGAAGATTTTATATATGAGAACTTGAAAATACAATCATATCACTTATATGTAGCCTAGTTAGAGTCTCATACAATCTCTCTCTATTTATTTATTTTATTTAAAAAACATGTACATGTACACGTAGTTGTAATTATGGCTCACATCTTCCATCAGTTTTACGTCTAAGATTGACTTAAACATCTTCTATTAGTTGGGGATAAACTTCCCATCCAATTTTCTTAAAAACTGACAAACAAGATCTTTTATAGTTAGATTTTTAAGATTATATCGAGCATGTTCTTTATGGAATAGTGGCTATAAATCATGAAATGCACAACACATATCTCTACTAGAATGCGCCTCAAGAATCAATAAAAGATTATCTAAAGATTCCTTATATTTTGAAATAAATCTTGACTTTAAATAATTTTTACAAGTTTTGCAAAACATATATGTGTCTTTGAACATAATGGGCCAATAAAATTCACATTGTAAGATTTTTACGATCATCTTTTTTGATGAAAAATAACTCATACATACTTTAGAATGACAAAATTTAATGAACTTCTTACGTTATTATCAGGAATGTATCTTTGAAATATTTGATATAAACAATATTTAAATAAGTATAGGTCATCCTAATAAAGGTTTTGTACGTCACTCAAAAACTTTTTTCTATCTTAAGCACTCTAATGAGCTAACACTTATTCTAAAACAAAAAAATTGATAATATTAGCAAGCCAAGGCAATGTATTAAGAGAAAATAAGGATTCGTTAGGAAAGTAATGATCAATTAGTGTGATGTTGAATGTTGAACTATTATCACTCTTGACAAAAAATCAGCATCAACATTTTAAGTGTCTTTTTCATCTGTGATTTCTTCTTAAGAATAAATCATTTTACAAATCTTCAGATTCATTTAACTTAATTTTACTTAAAGTATATTCAAGTTGATCATAAAATAATTATTTAATATGATCTACTTTTTATAACTTATTATCATCTGTAGGTTGCTTGCAAATGTTGAAAATATTTATCTCTAATATCATATTTTAAAATGATAGCTTCATCAGTCCATTCCTACAATTAATCAATGCATTAGAAGTTGTATGAAATGGACGTCCTAAAATAACATGAAATGAATTACATGCTTCAACAGGTTATGTGTTTAAAATAATAAAATCTATAAGATAATGAATTTATCGACTTGTACTAACACATCTTCAACTATTCCTCCAGGTATTTTTATAGATTTATCAGTAAGTAAGAGAGTTACAAAAGTTAATTTTAACTCACATAAATTAAGACTTTGAAAAACTGAATATGTAAGTAAATTCACACTAGCTCCAAAATCAAGTAAGGTTCTTTGAATTTCATGTTCTCCAAAAAAACAAGAAATTATAGGATAACTAGGGTCTTTATATTTCAAAGCATTATTATTCTGAAGAATGACACTTACTTATTCGGTTAAAAAGGCTTTCTTTTTCATATTTAGTTTTCTCTTCACAACACACAAATCTTTCAAAAATTAGCGTAGGAATGTACCTGTTTACTAACATCTAGCAAAGATATATTGATCCTTACATATTTGAAAGTTTTAAAGAATTTAGAATTGTGATTAAATTTTCTTTTTTGGTCATAACATGAGAAAATTGAAGTACTAGTGGGCACTCAGTCTTTTCTTATCAATTTTCAGATTCAACCCCTTCCTTACCCTCAAAGATTGACTCATCATCTTTCTCACAAGGTTCAAGAATAGGTTTTTCGATAACCTTACTACTGCGAAGAATAATAACTGAATTGCCTTAATCCAAGTGCAAGAGTGTTGAGGTAATAAATAACCTAGCAAGACCGGGGTTAAACCACAAGAAGGTTGATTGTATAAATTATAAATAACAGCAATACAACAATAACAACAACAACAATAAAAATAATAATAATAGCAATAGCAATAGTAATAGTAATAATAATAATCGTAATAATAATAGTAGTAGTAATAATAGAAAAAAAAGAAGAAGAAGAAGAAGTTGATGAGAACTTTGAGATGGAAGATTAATGTAAAGATTAAACAATGATAATAATAAATGTCAATATTAGAGAATCCACTAATAGTATTTCAAACAAGTATAATATAAACTCTTATTACTCAAATAGAAACCATACACAAAAAAGGTTTCAATCAGATTATAAATGTTAATACTTATAAATGTTGTCAGATATTCATGATTATAACTTTTGTCAACAATAAATCAAGTTCCTTTCATAGCATAAGTGTTGGATATACCATACGGTTTTTGTTATGAAAGTGTTAAGCATTTATTGTACCAAGTGTTATACAACATAACTCTATATTAGTCATTTAACAAGTAAAATATTAAAGAGTGAACAAGATAACAAAACAAAATATGTTAGTATCAAATATTAAAGTCCAAGTTAAGTTTACACTATACTTATTCTTATATTATTAATGTAATCTTTTCACCTTGACATAATAAACTTAGCTAAACATAATGAAAAAGAGAAACATAAATAAATAAAATAAAAATATGAATAAAATAAAAGTTAACTAAGTAAAGGAAATGAATTGAAAGGCATAAATAAGATATTAATGAAAACAAAACTTAAGCATTACAAAAATACAAAAAGAGAAAGCAAGATCATGATCTTGATATAAAAATCAAGATGCCTAAATGTATGATAAATTCTCATTTTCTAGGCTAAAATTAAGAACTATTGATTTGTTGACTAATTATTGAGTTGGTAGCCAATTCTTGAATCGATGACAATCCTTATCTTTTTGTCTTAATAAAACATCATTAATAATATCATAATTTGAACCAAACTTCTATATAAAAATTTTGGAAAATTATCTCAACTTTCCAGGAAAAAGACTTAAGATCATTTGAACTTTTAGAACTCTAGATATGTGCTGAACACTGACTATTATCTAGGCTGCAGGACATATTCGAATTTCTATGTTGTTACTAAGATTTGGACTTTTAAATAGTAGAATCAAGTCTTGACTTTCACATGAAAGTTTTAAACCTATGTCTTATCTTTCTATCTATATAAAGCAAACCTAAATATGAGATCTACAACTTCAGATATAATCCAATTACTGAACAATATTCTAGTTTGGACTGCACCGGTATCTCTTTTCTAAGTTTGACCCTCTCTTTATCCTTTTAATTTCAATACTTCAATTCATCAATTAATCCTTCTATTTATATGATAGGTCTATATTTATGATAAATATTTACCATAAATTAAAGGTATTTTATGGTATCAGACTTATTATAATAAAATATATTTTAGTTAATGAGTTATTGATACTTCAAGTGCAAAATAATGATATAAAACCTTGATAAAAATGTACTTTTAAGTACTAATAAAAAGTGCCAAGTATTTGTTATACCAAATGTTATACAACATAAATTTAGATTAACCATTTAACAAGTAAATTATTATAGTTAATAAGATAACAAATGTAAAATATGTTAGTATCAAACATTAAAGTCCATGTTGAGTTTATACTATACTTATTCTTACATTATTAGTGTTACCTTTTCACCTTAATATAAAAAACTTAGCTAAATATAATAAAAGATAGAAACATAAATAAATAAGATATAAGTTATCTAAGTAAACAAAAGAAAATAAAAGACATAAACAAGATATTTATATAAACTAAATTTAATCATTATAAAATATAAAAAGAGAAAGTAAGAGCATGATCTTAATCTGAAAACCAAGATACATAAATGTATGGTAAATGCCTCCTTTTATAGGCTAAAATTGAAAACTATTGATTTATTAACTAATTGTTGAATGGGTGGCCACATCTTGACTTGATGACAATCCTTATCTTCTTGTTTGAGCAAAATCGTATTACTAACTTTAGAATTTGGACAGATTTCATGAAAGTTCTAGAAAATTATTTCAACTTTCCAACAAAAAAAATTGAGGTCATTTGAACTTTTAAAACTCGAGATATGGGCTAAACACTAAACAATATTTGGACTGCAAGACAAATTTCAACTTCTTTATTGTTGCTAAAATTTGGACCTGAAAATGGTATTTTTAGATCTTGAACTCTGCATGAAAGTTTTAGGCCTATGTCTTAACTTTCCATCCATATAGATAAGACATAAATCCAAGTTTTATAACTCCAGTTATGATCCATTGATCAAATAATGTTTCAATTTGAACTAAACCAGCATCTCTTTTCTAAACTTGACCTTTCTTTATTTTCTAAAATTTAGAAATTAAACTTATCAATCAATCATTTCATTTATGTGATAGGCAAGATAAACATTTACCATAAATTAAATCTATCTTATATTATCAAACTTGTTATTATAAAACATTTTTAAGTTAAATGATTATTGATACTTCAAGTGCAAAATGATAATATAAAATCTTAATAAAAATACACTTTTAAGTACTAATCAACAACCCATAATAAGTAAAAAAAACGATAAATTTAGTAGTCGTTACACATAGAAATAATAAATGACTTGACAACTTTATTTTAGGTAAAAATAATGACTATTTGGTAACTCATTGTAAAAGAAAATGATGCCTAATTAGCAATTCATTTGAGGTGTAAATAGAGGTTTGTATGATGATCCATTATAGTGTGAGCAATAGTTGGTTAAATTGCCAAGAATGATGTGAAGGGTGGTTGATTAATAGTTTGATAGTTAATAAAATAAAGGTTATTTCAATAAATAAATATAAACTATTAAAGGATATTTAGGTAACCTGAATATAATGTAATGATAGCTATATGTGGTGGCCAAAAATAGAGTAAAATATAGGCTATTTATAAGTGAAGATGTTGGTTGATCATATAAGATTATTCAGATGCATAGAGCCTTATAGGCTTGGTATATGAAATTAAGTAACTACATTCAACAAATAGGTTTTACAAGGTATCCCTATGATTACTCTTTGTTTTATCAATGTCATCGTTCAAATATTTTTTTTTCTATTAATTTATGTTAATGATGTCTTTATAGAGGGAGTTCCTCTTCACAAATCACAAAGTTTATTGCTCATCTTTCTCTTGCTTTTCATATGAATGATCTTGACAATATTCATTACTTTTTAGGCCTTTAAATTGCTAGGAATAAGTCAAATATCATTATCACTCAGGTGTTGTACTTACTTTCCTTTCTACAAAAAACTAGTCATGTTAGTTCTAAATTAGTTACCACTTTATTAGCCTCAGTTATTTTAATAACTATTGGTGGCACTTTTCTATCTGATCAAACACTTTATTGTCAATTGGTTAGTTTAGTATAACACCTTACTTTAATGATACTGTGTATGTATGTGTATCATATTATGTTCATCAAGTTTGTTAGTTTATGCAAACATGTAAAGAGACTTATCTTATTGTTAAAAAAAGGATTTTTTGGTATTTAAAAGGCACCTTCAACCTCAGACTTCACTTTGTTTAAGCTTCTTTAATTGCATTTCATGACTTTTGTTATGCAGTTTGGGTAGGTTATAGGGATGATTGACATTTCACTACTAGTTTTTGTTATATATATAGGTGATAACTTATTATCCAAGGACGCTAAGAAGCAAACAATTGTTTCTCATTCCATAACTAAAGCTAAATGCCATGAGTTAACATCCACTATAATTGAACTTGTATGGTTTATGAACCTCCTAAAGAGTATTGGGTATTGCTTTCCTTCTCCTAAGTTGTACTGTGACAATATAGCTAAGAATCTAGTTTTTCATTAAAATCAACATGTATTTTGTTTAAGAATGCATTACTAGTGGTGCTTTTTCATTGGCATATATTTCAAGACTAGATCAAATTATTGATATCATTACAAAACTATAATGTGTTTCCAAGTTTATTCCAAATCATAGCAAACTCTTCATCAATCCAATCACGTCTTAAGCTTCAAAGGGAATAAACATATATGCATTTTACAACACAAAGATTATTTTTATCTTTTTAAGGTTATCTCTCTTTATCATCTCTTTAATATAACATAAATTACTCCTATAATATTCTATTTAAGATGAAAACGATACAAAGCAAAGGTAGGTTAGCTTTCTACAATATCTTTAAGTATGACAGTTTGGCATTGTGCTTCAATTCTTTTAAGTTATCAATAAATGTTTACTTGTATATTTTGAATTATGTTATGAAAACAAGTATGTGTTTACGCATAGGCACTGAACTCTTATACTGAAGTGTTATGAATGCCAAGTTTATATCTAAATATGGTGTAAAAGAATCTCTGATAAAATATTGTTATATAATTATTTACCATATTTTTAAATGGATTCTTTTGTAATATTTAGATTAGAATTGTTGATTGTAGGACTCAAGGCCTCAATCATGATCATTGATATTAAATGATTATAAAATTGATTAACATGAAATATGCATATGTTTTAAGTTGAATAGAAAAACTATAAAGAGACTTAGACATAAGAGACATAACTAAAATTTCCAATAAAAATCAAGAAATATAAATTATAATTGTATGATTTTTATATTGCATATAACTTATATGTATGTAATTTACCCAAATATATATATATATATATGTATATATATAAATATTAGAATGAAAATAATTATATTTAAAAGTTCAAGGTATTACATTGGGTGCCCAATAGAATGTCATCTATAAGTTAAATAAAAAAAAATAAGATTGTTGATTACACTACAAAGGATCTAAAGATAAAAGTTATTTGGGATGGCTAGCTGTGGAATGATTTAAATATAGAAAGGTTAAGTTACGGTTAATGTTGTATGAGATTAGTTAACTTTATTCGGTGCAATATATATTTTAAAATTATAATTTTATATGATTCTAATTGATTTTAATAAGTTAGCATTGATTTATCCTGATATTATTACTTCTCAAGTTTTTAAATTAATGATAAGTTTAACATGTAAAATAATTCCTGTAACAGTAACCATCCTAATGACTGCATCGTTTCACATCTCGCACAAGCGATATCTAACACAAGAAACAAACTTACACAACACTCCGCTGGCGTCGTTTTACCAATCTCTACTTCTTGATACAGCTGCCCAAAGTACAACAATTGCAGGGTATTTGATATTAAAGTTGAATATACTTTTTATTAAAATTAAATTTTTTTTATTTAGATTATTTTAATATATTAATATGAAAAATTATTTTTTAAAATAAAAAAATATTACTTTAATTTCTTTTTAAATAAAAAATATTTCCAAAAATAACTTTTAATCCGCTTCTATACACACTCTCAATCATCTTCTAACCCAGCCACCCACCGATCTGCCCCACAAGAACTTTCGTCGTTAAAGACTATACGACGCCGTCTCTTCCCTCTCCTCCTCCCCCTCCTCCCCCTTCCATTCTTATAAAAACAAAGAAAGGAAAAATCACCTCTTTAAAGCTTCGATCACGAGAGAGAGGGAGGGAGAGCTTGGATTATTCGAGAGTGAGAGAATGTCGAAGAAGAAAACGGCTTCGACTATGTCGTTGAAGGACTTTCACGGTGGTTCTATTCCTTCTGATCTCCCTTTACCTTCTGCTCCTGGCCTGTAATCTCCCTCTGTCCTTCATCTTTTTTTTTTTTGCTTACTGTTGTGTGATTTTGAATTAGGTTAATTACTCTACTTAATTAATTTATTTTTGCAATAATCGAAATAATTTTAACAAATTTTAAATCTTTTAGATCTATTATATATATTCTTCTTTGTTTGTTGAATCAGTATGATGAAGGACCGAAATGCGTCGACTAATTGGGGAAACAACTCGATGCGGCCGGATCTCCGTCCACGGCCCAAGTCATCAGGAGCAGCTCGTGGTTTTGATGAGAAAGCTTCGTTTTTATCTCACCCTGCAACTATAGGTAGAAACTTCGATGAGGACGAGCGTAAGCCATTAGATGCTGTATCTGCTCCTCGTCGTACTATTAGTCATGAAAATGTTCGCGCCGTTTATCAGCCGGAGTATGTTTCGTCTACTAGGGTGCCTGATAGACCGGTGTCAAGTCCGGTACCACAGTCCCCGAGTGCTTTGTCTCCATTGAGGTCGGGAAGAGGTTCAATTGTGGTTAGCTCGCAGAATGCGGGTGGTTGGGGGGTGAGTAGTAATCCGCCGAATGCTTGGAGGGTGAGGAGAGATGTCGTGAGTGTTAATGAGGCGAGGGGCTCGGCAGTGTTGTCAGCGTCGAGTACTGTGACAAAGTTTGCTCAAGCAAGTGCACTGGAAAAGGTATCTTCAGGATTATGGCAATCAAAGAATCCTGGTGATCTTTTACCGCATCTGATTTATTCACAGGAAAGCAGTGCGAGTCATTGTATGGATGTGGGTAGGGAAAGGGGTGATTATGATACTGCAAGGGGAAGTCAAGCTGAAAGTGGTTGGGTCACTGGAAATATAAATCAGGATGGGGTAAGGACATTGCCGAATTATAGAAGGGATCAATCACGAATGCACTCTGCAGAGGTTCCTACTGGAGGTGCTGTCGGGTCTCAAACTCGATCAGTAATGCCCCCAGAAGCATCAGATCGACCTAAGTTGAATCTTCTTGCAAGAACTAAACCATTGGAGAGACCAGAAAATGACTATAGACAGGTATAACATGGGTTTTTTTGGTGCTGTTTTAATCCTTTCTGCAAGTTGATTGTTTGTTGATTATGACAGGATCTCCATTTTTTGATAAACATAGGGGCACCAGCATCCTACAGTATCTGGGAAGATAGAAGTTGCTCATGAGTTGTATAGAAATGAAAATCCTTCAAAACCAGGGTGGGTTGATGCTAGTCAGCTAGCTGAGAGACCAGTTGAGCGTCCCAAATTGAATTTGAAGCCTCGTACACAGCCTCTTGAACAATCTGATGGAATTATTGAAAGAGAAAGGTTTGTAAGCCCTTTTTTTTTAATAAAATGTAGATGCACCTTTCTTATTTCTTGATATTTTTTAACTAAGGAATTTTCTTGTTCTTTCAGTGATTACAAAGTCATTACTGAATACAGGGTGATACTTGGTTTGGAGGAATATGTATTCTTAAAGAAATTAATATCTAAGTCTGCTTTAGAATTTTGCTAAATAACTGCACTGAGCAGATGATTGACACTTGGAAGATATTCAGATTGGATTGAATGTTTTGAGCATATAATGTTAATTATAGCAGTTTTATTTATTTATTTATTTATTTTGGGGAGGGGAGGGGGAGTAGGTTTACGGCATCAAATTGTTTTCATACTCCTGTGCCCACTTTATGTATGCATCTCCTGCTGTGTCTAATAAGAAAATGTCTTGAAAGCTTCTTGACAATGATTTGTCCAGCTTGTTACATTTTCGTTGGTGATCCAATATTCTTCCAGTTGCTCAAAAGTTGATCACGTATATGATTCTTAGCAGCTGGTCCTCCTTCTCTTTGTTAACACATTTGTTTCATGGATGTGACCTAATTTTGGTTGATGCCTGATTAATGCCTTTTTTTCTGTGAAATTCAGTTAACTTTTGAGAATTAGCAAGTGATATAATTGCTATTTGTCTTTAGTCAAAAATCAAAACATTTAATGTGGTTGTAGCATGAGTGCCTTCCTTAACTGTGGTCAACTTTAGTTGTTATTTTTGTGTCTGTTTCCAATCTGTTCAATGAGAAAATGTAATTGCTATCCTAGCTATAAGTTATAACTGAGGAAGCAGTGGCAAAGATAAGATTTTCTCCAGAGTCACCAAGAAAAGGGGATATAGGGTGTTTAATTGAGGGAGAGGGCCTGAGGTTATTGAACCAAGGGGTCTTTGGAACTTCTAAGGGCAAGGGAGCCACAATCCTCATTGCCACCCAGCCTCTGCCAGAGTGAGGAAGGTGCATGGCTGTGGTTGGCTTTGTGTTTATTATGGAGAACTTTTTTTCCATTATCCTTCCAGAAACAGAAATGCATGTTTTTGCACTAACATAACTCCAAATATGTCACGCTCCCCCCCCCCCCCAAATATCTGCTGATCCGTTGCATTAGTCCAAGGGAACTATTATGTGGCGTCGCAAATTTATTTTTACTTTGGGAAAAGTTATTTTCATACTTAAGTGAGTAGATAAGCATATT
The DNA here is from genome assembly GCA_015708895.1 of Populus ilicifolia. Lineage (NCBI taxonomy): Eukaryota > Viridiplantae > Streptophyta > Magnoliopsida > Malpighiales > Salicaceae > Populus > Populus ilicifolia. Next base: position 565,136 of record SRLM01015252.1, read on the forward strand.
GGTTGGAATTGGAAGGTTGTAGTTTGTTTCCTAGTTGACTACAATCTCCCAATAATCGCATGTACCCCTCAATCTCCCAATACTAAATCATGCTTTTTGCAAACAGAGGCTTCTTGCCTGGTATTTCTGTACTGTAACTGTTCTGGTCTGGGATGCCAGCTTTTGACTTTCATCATCAAATCTACCTTTTGTGGTAGTTGTACAGTTTTAGGGTTTGTAGGCTGTCAAGTGCATTTCATGTCTTGTATCAGGCTCTCTGTCATGTTTCTTTCACAAATTGCAATATACACTACCTCATCACTTTTGCTGGGTAGGTTGTTGCGGGTTGTTAGTTATCTGGCAATATCATTATCTATCTAATGTCTTCTTTGACTGATGCAGGAGTACATTGTTTGGCAGTGCTCGTCCACGGGAATTGGTATATATTTATCTTCTGTAGTTTATTATGATTATTTCGGATTCATGAATCTATGTTATTCATCCATGCCATCACTTTCCTTTCTGAAGTTTTTATGGTTCATTTGCAAACTGATGCCTCCCCTCTCTTTCAATTGTTTTGAATGTCTTTTTAAGATGGATTGTTAGATTTTTATTCATCTTCTCTAAATTGGTCCATGTACATCCCTTTGACTTTTAGATGCATTGTTCAGTTAATTGTTTTAAGTTTGCAAATAACTTTGCATATTTCTCAGGTTCTCAAGGAACGAGGTGTGGATGACATAGCAATCAATAACCTTGACCTGAATCATTTGCCCAACAGGTATTCACTTTCTTCAGTGTATTTTAGAGGCATGGTTACTTTTCTTTGTCAAACTTGGTTATCTTTTACATTGAATATAATTCCTGCTCCCTGTTATTGATTTTGTTTTATCAGCAATAAGAGTTTCATGGAATGATTTTGTGTCTTGTTCTCTGCATCATCTTGTTAATGTCTTTCATTCCTTGTAATGGCACCATGCCTTGTGTGTTTTAATTGATAATCTATTATGTGCATATATAGGAATGATTGATATAGATCTCTAGCTAAGTAGTTACTAGTGATGATTGAATTTGTGCATGAAGGATGATTTCTCCCAAGAATGAGACGACATCAGAACATGTGGCTCCAACTGCTCGTCAGAGTCAGAAAAATGACGGCCGAGGGGCTATCGACAGAAGAAATGGAAGGGATTCTGAGAGGAAAGATCAATGGATGGACCATGAGAAAACTGATCTGGAAAGGAAAAACTGGAGGAGTGATAAATGGAAAAGTAGGAAGGACGCCAAAGAACAGCGACCTGAATCCGAAACTTGGCGCAAACCTGTTGAAGAACCAAAACCTGCTTCATCTGACTCCACAGGAAACTGCCTTGGTAAAATTGTATCTGCCTTGGATCTAGCTCAAGCATTCTCAAAGTCAGCCTCCAATCCAAAGATTCAGAATAGACCTTCTTCTCAAAGAGGCATGCCTGGCCGCAATGATCAGCCCTTCTCACGATTGACAGACACCCGTGAGCATTACCCAGCACCAACAACAACACCAATAACACGACATCGAATAAATGGTTACTGAAAGACAAATTCAACACCAAACACACGTCATAGAATTAATTGTTACTGAAAGACATTAGATTTTGTTCATTGGGGTGATTTTAATATTCGGGGAACTGAACCAATCACCTGGTTGTGGTGCCATTTTTTTGGTAATTTGGAGGGCTTTCAAGTGAGACCATGACCAAATAACAGAAGCAGAACGCCCCTGTTAAATTATCAGTTGTTGAATGAAAGCAGTAATGTTACTTACATTAGCATATGATTAAATTGCAACCATTTTTTAATCTCTTTAATTTATTTTTATTAGTTTACATGTCATGCTAGGCCGCAGGTCAGATTAAGATTATTAAAAATGATGGTTTGCATGTCATTCTTGAAAATCTTCCCGTTTTGATTTCCTTCTAAACTCGGCTTAAAATTAAGTTATCTTAGTCAGCTTGATTTTCATGGTAAACTAAAAAAAGATAAAATAAACGAAATTAAAATAAATAATAATAGTGATGAAGGCAGAAAGGAAGGGGGAGTCAAAAGAAAAGAAAGCAAAAAAAAAAAAAATCTCGTAGAGTTTTTTAGGGTAGTTCAGAGCATAAAATTTTCTGCTGCTTGTTCCTCTTCTCAATATCCCCCCCCCCTCCCCCCATAACTATATGGACATCCATTGAGCCCTTTAAACATTTTCTGAATTTCAAGGGAAATTGGGTGAATCAGATTCCCAGATTCCTAAACCACATAATGGGTTTGGATTATATAAATTCCTTTTTTATATCAAAATAATCTTAAAATATAAAAAAATTAATTTGAAATTGAAAAATCCAAAATTCAATAAAAAATTAATTCAACCGCAACCCAAATAAAACCGAAAAAATAAAAATAGAGAGAGCATTAAAGAACAACATCAAACCAGGCAGCCGTTCCATATCATACAACTACGATTGATGATCCGAGTTGATTACAAAAAGCTACTAATCTCGAAAACTTTATTAAAACATAAACGGTGTGGGAGAGAACCCAGAAAACGACATCTGCACTCTAAAACTTAGACCCTCAGGTTTTATCTTCAGTTTGCTAGCCTGTGTTTTCTTCTCAGTATTCTCAGCTGCTTTCCTCCGTCTACACGAAACTGTCCTGTCTTCCGATATAGCTGAAAGGGCCGGTCGCCATGATCCACGTCTTCTCGATCCGCTTCTCCTTCCACTAGCCGGAGTTAACAGTGGAACATCACCATTAGTCACCGTGGTTGCTGACCCGGCCAGCTCCTCCAACACATCCACGTCCTCCGCCTCAGGAGCTGCTGCTATTGCTGTGGTTGATAAAAAACATGAACCCAAGCGTGCTAAACATTTCATGGTTTCTTTCTTGTGTTAGGTTTCTTACAAGAAATTAGGCTGGAGAGCTCTTTATAATGAAGCTTCCCAACCTTCACAATTTATAGGCAGGATTTGTGTAGGAAACGGCTTCTTCAATCCGTGAGTTATATATATTCCAACGTTTTACAATTTATAGGCAGGACTTGTGCAGGAGCTGGCTTGTCCAATCCGTGCATTATATCAAAGTGCTTCTTTGTTGTTTGTTTTCTAGAGAACTGTTTTTTGGCAACGCATGCTTCAAACCCAAGTTATATATTAGGTTAGTATTTGGCTTTATGTATCTCTATATCGATCGTTGGATCAATTTATGCGGTCACATTTGCTTTTAAATTAATTATTAATTTACTTTGCAGTTTTTTATTTAATTTTTATTTTTTAAATGAATCTTGTGAGCACCAGCAAATTTTATGGTGCTTAAATAATAACTAATAATCTTCTATTAATTATTTCTTGAGATTATTTACTTTGAAGAACATGATTAACACAAAAAGAAAAAATAATATAAAATCCATTTTACCCTGATAATTCCAACCATAATTTTTTTTTAAAGTGTATTTTAGAAAATAATTAATCCTATGTTATTAATTACTCCGGAGCACCATAATAACTTTAATTTTTTTTTCCCAAATAGGATCTCATTGGTTTATGGAATAAGAACTTAAGATAATATGATTCAAATCTGTATTATTTTTGTTAATTTCAATCGTTAGTGTTCGAGTCACGGATTCCTAGTCATAAAAAGAAAAGAGAAGAGAAGAAAATTAATTAATATAGCATGAAAATAAAACCGGTTCTTTTCCTAGAACTCAGAAGAATGTTAGAAAATCCGGTGTCCCTAATCGTTCTCTTCTATTATTATTAAATCTAATGGTTATCAAGCGCTACAACACATATGAGTGCTTTATTTATTTGATTTATGTTTGATTTTATTTATTTGCCTTGTCTTTTTATTTTTTATTTTTTATAATTTCTCATTGAAAAAGGGAAGATAGCAGCATCCTTGAATTCTTGGAAAGCTAAAATTAATTGCATTAAATACTCAGTAAATTATATCATAAAGTGAAAGTTCATTTGGAACGTTAATTATAAAAATTAAATTCAGTTAATGTTCTCATGTGACTTTCTATAGATATTTTGTATAAAGGAATTATTGTTCAATATTGGTCATAATTTAAAAGAAATTCAATGAGTAAACTAAATCTAAAAGAATTAATTATAATAACAAAAAAGAGTAAACAAATTGACCATTAGCTAAATTACAAGGTCTTATTTATCTAAAACCATTGCATTAATTTGTTCATTCATCTACTTTTGAAGTTTTATTTTTTACAATAAATTATTATTATTTATTAGTAAAAAAAAATGAAAATTGTCACTTGATTTTTTGGTTATTAGAAACCTTAATTGGTTACAAAAACAAGGTAAATGAACTGGTTATGTAAATAAAAAATATTAATATCGGTGTCTAGTACACTTTACTTGAGGTAATTTATATTATTTATTTGTCTGATCTAAATTAAGATATTATTGTGTTTTCTAACTGTTAATCTATTTAGGGTTTAAAAAAAGTTATTTTTAATAAGAAGATCATTATCTTATTATCTTATTAGGTTAAAATCTAAATATTCTAATGTAAAAATATAAAAAAAATACAATGAGATCTGTCCTTTTTATTTAATATTATAAATATATCTTAAGCATAAGTTTATAATCTTATATATTAAAATAAATAAAAATAATTTTTTCTATATTTTTCAAATGCAGATCAAATTCTAATGGATAATCATAAACTAGTTATGATACTTTTGATTTTGAATGATTCTTATATTTTTTTTCAAAACATGATAAAAGTACAATTTTTTATGTAAAAAGAATTAAATATGTATGAAAATTTTAGAATTTGGCCATATGCAAGAAAAAAAATATTTATTAGCATTTTTTTATTATGAAAGAAAATTTTTTTGGAAAAAAACTTATTTCTCCTTATAATAAAATTACCAAAATAGATCTAAAGGGTATTTGCCAAACACATCTTCAAACTGAAAAAACCTTTGATAAACACATGACAAACCAAACAAGGTCTTAAACCTTTAACCTGATTTTGATCCGAGTGGATTTGAAAATAAAGCAAACTAAAATTCCTAGTTTGAACTAAAAACAACCCAAAAACATAATAAAAGTAAAAAAGAAAAAGATTAAACACATAAAACACAAAACTTTAAAAAATCTTAAGGAAAAAGGATAAAAAAAAATGAAGAACACCAGGAATACTGAAATCTCAACCCGGCAACATGAAATTCAAAATAAATTAAATATGGTCAAATAAAAAGCACCTACATGTTGGACATCATGCAAGAATTAATAATGTAGCATCTATTTAATTATATTATCAAAGAACAAACATAATTTTATTAAAATAAGTTTAAATTCAAAACCAAAACCTTCGGATTAAAATCTATTAAAACTTATTATTAATCCAAATAAACCATAAATTATTTACTAATCAAGCATAAAAAGGGTTATCTGCAAAGAAATGAACCACAACTTATTTAAATCAAGGGTTTAAGGCAATGTTATTTCAAAGAATTCGTAGACATGCTACGACTTAACCCAACAACATAAAATCCAAATTAGACCAGATACGATCAAACAAAAGACACATATATGTTGGAAACCACACAATAATCACTAATATAACATCCATTCACTTTAACTATCAAAGAATAAACAAGATTTTATCAAAAATAGATTTCGGTTTAAAAATGAAACCATATGATTAAATTCCATTAAAAACTTATTATTGATAGAAATAAACCCTATAATATCGATGAATCAAGTTGTCAAAAGGGTTTAGAAATAAGAAATTGATCTGAATCATAGAGTTAAGACAATGTTCTTTCTAAAAACAAGAAAAACATGCCTAAAATTCCAACAAAAACCCAATTACTGCCCAACATTACCAAGCCTAAAATGAGCTTTTTTGGCTTTTAAAACATATGTTTTGTATCCCAACATGTCATACTACTATACATAAACATGTTTGAATATAAAAAACTAACAAATAACATGAATATATTAAAATCATATATAGGATAACAAATTAAAAAACTACCAACTTGAAACAGACTACATGTTTATATAATATGGATTTAAAATTGGATTTTCTAAACTCATTTTGGTCATTAACAAACTTAGCAGAGATAGGAAGGAACATCCTTACTTAAACATGCATTGCTTAAATTAAACAACTAAAACAACTAGGTCTACAATTTCACAACGAACTCTTGAAAGCTGCCAACCTGATCATCATGAACTGCTAAAGAAGAAGATGAACAAAGATTGAATATCGTGTTGTCTAGGTTACAACCTATAATTTATGGTTTTTAATTTGAGATTTGGTAAAATTTTAATTTAGTCCTTATTCTTCTAATTATAACATATACATCTTTAATTGATATAAAAACTTTTAATTACATGCATTTAAACCCCTACTAGACTCAAATATCAGCCTTGAAGTTTAGTGTTATTTTTATTTTGCTCGTTGGTTTTTAATTTGTTCAATTGAATCTCTAATTAACTATCAAACTTTTAATTTTTCTCAATTTGACACCTGATTTCATCAATTTCTATCCTAAATCATGCATCATTTATAGGTTAGTTCTTGGTCTTAAATTTCTTCAATCAAACCCATAATTGAATATCAAATTTTAATTTTTTTCATAATTAACCCCTAAGTTAATGATAACCATGTTGAGGTTAAAGAAGGGTTTCTAATTCAGTTACAAAAAAGGTTTTCTAAATAAATAAATAAAACAATTTGTGACTTTTTGGTCTTTTTTAAATTTAGTTTTTTTTGAATAAATTTTATTTTATTTTTAAATTAAATTAATTGATTTCTTCCTCTAACATTTAATTGGTTTGGTGTTGAGCAACTGTGTTGATCTCAAGTTTAGAATTTAATGGATTCTAGGTTTGAGAGAATAATTCACCCTTTAACATTTAATTAGTTAGGTGTTGAGATTTTTGGTTGAACCGAGTTATAGAATTTAATGGATTGCATGTTTGAGAGGTTTGCTCTGTTTGCTTGATTTTTTTCTTCCTTTATTTAATCTATTTTTTTCTGTTTCATCCTCCAACATTTGTTTTTTTTTCTTGCTATGAGATTTTTCAATCATTTTAAAAATAACATGAGTTATCTCATGAATTTTTTTTTGTCTTTATAGAATTTAGTTTTTTAAAAGGAATGTTTTTTAATTAAATTAAATTAATTAATTTTATTTTTCAACATTCAGTTGGTCAGGTGTTGAGTTTCTTAGTTGAGATCGAGTCTAGAAATTAATGGATTTCAAGTTTGAAAGATTAACTCATGTTGAAGAGGTTCACTCAAGCTTGCTTTTTTTTTTTAAGCTCTTTTTTTATCCTTTAATATTTTTTTCCTTTTCTCCTGATTTATATGGGATTTTTTAGTCTTTTTAAAAATAACACAGGGTACCTTGAGTTATTTTATCTTTTTTGAATTTCTATTTTTTAAAAGAAAATTTATTTATTTAATTAAGTACAAGCATGAGATGCTTGTTTTATAGTGTTTTGTTTTATTTTCGTAAAAATGCACGTGTTCTCTTACAAAAATAAACTTTAGATTTTTCTTGCTCATTTGAAAATGTTGGTGTCTTATTAACTTTTTTTTTTTACATTGAAAAAAATATTTGGCCTGACCTACAATGCTATGCCAACCATCTAACTAGTTTACTCTATAATAAGGCTTATACTTTAAAACATGATCAACTAGTATTAGTTGACTTACTAGCCCATCAGCTCATACTACGTCGTGGGTTAAGATAAAAAAAGTTTTCAAACAAAAAAAAATCTAAGTATTACTAACATGTAATTTAGAAAACAAAACAGATTTTAACCATGAATTTAAAATAACTGGTATATTAAATAATAATTTATCTAATATTTAGACATAAACATATTGAAAGATGAAATTGAAAAAAACAAAACATCCATTTTTTTAATTAAAAAAACCTAAGTGAACTTAAATCAACCAACTAAATTCTTGATGCAAGTTATGCACACTATTATATTAGAAAAAAACACTAATAATAAGTGTGGATGTCGAGAAAGTAAAAGAAAATCATTAATAACAAAAGGTTACTTCATATTTTTTTAAGTTAAATAAAAAAATAAATCATCAATTAAAAAAACAATGAAATTGTATTTTTTTTAATTTAGGGACAAAAAATGTATTAAAGAATAAAAGAAAAGAAAACAAATGATATGACTTAATTTTTCAAACACATTATTTAAGTAATAAACTCTACTTGGTTTAATATAATAATAATAATAATTTATATCTAAAAAAATAAAACAAATGGCAAAATAAAAGCCTAGCATTGCGAGTCTATGACCTAATGCATTGGATGTTTGAGAAGACTAGCGGACTTTTAAGCCTAGGTCCACACTACTAGGCCTTTTTCTCTTAAACACACCACAAAGAAAATTTCACCAAGTAATTATTGTATCATTGTTGGGAAAATGGACTCAAGCACCAGGGCTACGTGTCTAGAAGGAACCTAATTTTTGGCTCTTGCGGTGACATAGTTGAAGGTGTGATATTATGAGTGTTAATAGAGAGTTAGACAAGCAATTAATTATCCCTGTAAGGCGATATATGGATTCTTTAGAATTAGGTTGTTTGGCAAGGAAAATATTTAGTAATAAAAAATCAGAACAAGCTGGTTGGTAAAGCAGAAAGTGTAGGACGCGTTCACATGCTTGCTTCATAGAAATTCATCATGTATTTTTAGTTTGCTACTGCATATTTTCTTCAAAAAATAATGATAAATTTGTAAAAGCTTTAAGAAGCTCTTAACACTATATATTAATTTGTACGTAATACAAAATTTTGGGAGGAAAATAAACTTGAAAATACCATCGAATATTTTTAACGCATGCAATATATATATATATATATTCAAAGAGATAGGTTGTATTAAAAATAGATAAATTAGTTATTAGACATTTTTTTTGGAAAATAAATCAATATTATAATTTTCTTCATTATCACATAACATATAACAGTTTTATCAAAAAGAGAAATGGAGACAAGAGTCTAGAACAAACAAAGCAAAAACTTCCCTTTACCTGTAATGGAACGCACCATCGAAATCACTGGATTCTTATTGGATTTTCTTGAAAAAGTGACAGAGACACATCTTCATCTGTGGCAAAGCCACACAGCTTTACTGAAACAAATAATTCATTCGAGATTTTATCAATACCAGTGATGTTTCAAATCAGAATCATAGAATCTATATTTTCTTTCTGCTTGTACTTTGTTTCCTCTAGGGTTATACATCAATAAGAATTTTAAGGAACAAACCCCAACCCCCTCTAATTAATTCCTGTCTTGTGTAAATTCGCAGAAGTTATGATTTATCATGTTACGTCATGGAAGCTAGCTGGACATATGATCATACACCTTCTTAGCAACCGCAGTACAGCTCGCTGTCATGTTTGGTTTGCACATAAATATGCAAGAATTGTTTTCCTTGATTTAAAATGCGCTCTTCATCGCATCAAAATTTTTGTTCTTGCATAACTATTTATAGTTTACGTAAGTCATCATAACATGTAAGGATGTTTCAATTAAAGAGGCCAAAAACTGAATCTGTCAAACAGAATAATCATATCAGTCGGACAAATTTTGTATCTCACTAGCTATTTAACCTGTGGTTAAATAATTTTTTTCAAAAAAAAAATAAATATATACATTTTTTCAACTTGTTTTTTATATAAAAATATTATTTAGGAATATTTATTCACATATCTAATTAATTAAATTGATATTTAATAACTTTATTTATTAAATTAAATATTTTATTTAATTAAGTTATTATTCATGCTAATAAAAAGGCAAAAGAAAAGTCATTGACAAAAGAGAATTGAATAAAATTATAAAACTCAACTATAAAATAACATAATGTTAAATAATAAAACTAGAAAAATAATTTAAAATCAATGTAGTATTGAAGAATGAAATTAGAAAAAAAATATCAATTTAAAAATACCAAGAGAACCCGAGCAAACCTCCTAAACCTGGACTAATCTGTAAAATTCACAACTCGTGAAATTCTATACCTGAGTTCAATTAAGAAGATAAATTTTAAATCAATTTAATATTTAAGGATGAAACTTAAAAAAATTACAAAAGTGAAGAAAATAGCAATAAAAGGAATGAGAATAAAATTTTATAGGAAAAAAAACCTTAGGAGGATGAGATTGTAAAAAAAAATCAATTTTAAAATTTATCTTAAACAAAATAAATATAAATTAAAAAAATTAAAAATCAAATTTGAAAGATAAAAAAAAAGAATGGAATTGAAAAGGTAACTTAATTTTATAAATTATTTCAAATAACATAAATAAAAATCAAATCTCAAGAGATTAAAAATTAAAAAGTTACTTTGAGATTTTAAAAAAACAAACACAAAAATCAAAGAGAATATATATATATATATA
>SRLM01015252.1:575952-626157 GCA_015708895.1 Populus ilicifolia
TTTTTTTTTTTTTTTTTTTTTTTTTTTTTTTTTACTTTAGTTCCCATGTCTTTCAATCCCATCATCCTCCAACAGATTATCCTAAATAAACCTACAAATTGATCCTGTAAACAATGACTCATTGTTTCATAGTGTCTTTTACATGTAAATCTCCTCCATCAGTTTTTTTAGAAAAACCAAAGCACAAAAACATTTTATGAACTAGTACAATTAAAGAAAAATTTTAAAATATAACATAGTTTAGCTGGTTGTACTACTTGAATTAGCATAACCAAACTGCACTGCTACAAGTAGTATAATTCAATTAGTTGCACAATTCTTAGTAATGCAATCAACTAATTAAAAAAAAAAAAGGATTCCGCTACCCCTAGCACAACTCTTAAAAATATATTATTATTATTATTATTATTGTTATTGCATAGATGAGTACTAATTAAGCTAAATAGAAAAATAATCAAATTGATGAAAATTGGCAACTTCTAAACCTAATTTGAAGAATTTTTCTCGACCTTAACTTGTTGCAGAGAGCCACCCCTATAAAACAAGAAATATGGATTCTCCTTATTGAATTTGAACTTATCTAACAATACTTAAATATAAAATTATAGGTATTTTAATCAAACAAAATGTTTGGGGTAACCAGATTTTTTTTTAAGGTTTAGACCTGTCTATTTAATGCAAATACATAATTGAAAGTCTATCAATGTTGTTCAATACAATAAATTTATATGATCAAAATTGAAAATCTTAAAATTTGCACCGCTATTATAATGAAACCTTTAATTATTTTTATTTGTAAAGGTTATATTATTAGGAGTAGCGTAATTATTTTGGGATGTTAAAAGGAAGTTATGTAAGAGTAAAGATTAATTATTAATTTTCCTTATATATATTTGGTTTATTTTATAGTTTAAAAATAATAAATATGAGATGAATATCTAATTAACAAATTACTTTCATATGTGAGGTAAATCTATTATAAAAAGTCAATGCTATTGATTTAATCATGCTTCAATATAATTGCAAATTTTAGATTATTGGTTTATAATTTTATGATAAATTTGAAATATTAATTTAAAAGTGAATAATTCATTTATTTTAATATAAAAAGCTTATAACTTTTAGAAACATGTTCCAAAACTATATATATACCAAAACCATCTTAGAAATATGTGTCAAAAAATCATTTAAAAGGTTTAAGCTATTAAATAGAGTTTTAAAATATAATTTATATTATTTTCTAACATGTTATTTTAAGTAAAAACTCATTAAACTTGAAACTTGAATATATTTACATTATTTTAACGAACAAAGCTATAATATCATGTTAATATAATTTATATTATTCTTTAAAAAATTATTTTAATTAAAAACTCTTAAATTTTACATATATTTACACTATTTTGATAAACAAGACTCTAGCACTACACTACGAGAGGATTCTAAATTAAAGGCACTACACTATTAAATAATTTTACTGACAGATTAATTCCGTCAATGTAAGGCACACTGTTAGTAGGTAAAATTTTAACTGACAGCATTACCGAGGGAACACGTCCATCAAAATATCAATCCTCCATTATTTCCCATTCCATCTCTAATACATCGACAATAAAAAAAAAAAACAAATACCGATAGTTTAACAGATGGCGAAGCGCGTCAAAAACATTTCCTGCAAGACCTTTACCAATGGAATATATCTGTCTGTATTTTCAATGATAATCACTGACAGAATTGTTGTTGGTAATTATGACATGGCAGTAAATAATTCAGAACTCTTTGCAAACTACCGACATATATAGTCCTTCGGTAATAACAATTATAAATACCGACGGAATAAATTCGTCGATGATTGTGGCATGAGTAGTAAAGTTTTTGCAACTCTTGGTAAAATACTGATGGCCTTGTTTCATCTGTAATGTTGTTAGTATGTATTTAAAATATTTCAAAAAATTATTTATTAATAGTAAAAACATTAATTAGCCAAATAAAATTGTATTAAACATTAAAAATAATGTTAAATAATATTCATCTAAATATTCATTATAAATTTAATGCATTTGAAGAACAAAATTAAACTAGAATAACGATAGAGTTAAAGGAGGAGGAGGTTGGTTGTTCCCGGGACTGTACAACTAAGAAAGGGCTGCATATGTATCTTCACTCATCCTTGATCTCATCTCCATGACCATTTGATGGAGTTGATCATAATCCATCAAGAGGCATTTATATTGTTGTTTTAAGGTCACGAACTCCTTAAACTAAGTACTCGAAACTTATGGAGAGCTCCTAATGATGGAGACACTACGAGCCGACTGCAAGTTTTAAGTCATAATGTTGGAGAGCCCATAGACCTGATTTTTATCAAGTCCACCAAACGATCCTACATCCATCCATAAATTGGATATAAATTTGGATGGGTTGAAAGATCATCTTCATATCTCTCCCACAACAAACTATTATAGGTCTCATAATTTTCTTTTTAAAATTATCATATTCAAGTTAAGAAAATAATAACATACAAAATAAAATGATTGAATGAACATACCACAAAGTGGAGAGCATGGTTGTCCACAAACAGCTGCATCCTTTTTTAGTGGTGTTAACTCTGCATGTGCATCTCTACAAATAGCTTTATTGGGCTCGGCTCATATTCGAAAGACATAACCTGTAAGGAAAAAGAAGATTGCAAGTTAAATATATTTATAAGTAACAACAAATTAAGTAATGATATATTTTATTTAAATTAATTAATTTTATTATTCGCTTCGCATGTGCACTAAACGAGATGAAACCGCCAGTGTGTATGGTCACTAAACCATAAATTTGTCGGTTCTGGTTATCGACACTAGATTATGAGTGTGATGTAAATTGCTCAAATGTCACATGCTCAATATATGTTGTCCATATATCTCCCGAGATGAATGATAGTTTAAATTCCTGCCTAACCATCACCTTATTCCATCCTTTAAGACCGTTATCTCTTACATATATTTTTGTTTTTTATTTTTGGTGTGTCATACCAAAAATTATATAACCTATTTTCATAGTAACAAAATAGAATTTAGAACATAAAATTATGAAACAAAAATAAATATTATTTTTTATTTAACCTAGTCATTGTGTGATTCTTTTATACCCTCCTCAGAACACTGTTATCCCAGTAAAATTTATGGTATGCATATAAAAAATTCATTTAAAATAAAAATAGTACAAGATATAAAATTATAAAAATAATTTATTAAAAATAAGCTGGAAATTAAAAAATAATACCTACCTAAAATCGTCAAAATCATGCATCAATATTAGGTTTTCACTCAAAATATTTGGAAAACTGACTCCATTAAAATAATAGAATCTCCATCGGCAATTTAAACGCTGATGTTATTGCCCGAGGAGCCTTAATGTTTATGAACTTGAAATTAATAAAATGTTAATTAACTGACCATAAATTATGTTTTAAGTATTGAAAAAACTAAAACCTAAACAAATTAACATTGAAAAGTCATTTTCCCATTGTGCCTGGTATTTACTAGTGAATTGACTCCACTATGAAGGCATGCCACCTCTACGCTATGAAACAATGCTACAAGAGGTAGCATCACAAGTTGGTGCAGATACCTCGCCGTGATCAGCACCTAAGGATAAGTCTTTCTCGCTGCTAAAAGATGTAGCTGTAACTGTCTGCTGACGATGTGTTATAGATTTTATTCTACGCATCTATATAAATTTAAACAAATAATTACATAATTAACTTTAATTATTTATAAAAAAATTTTGGCAATGCTTCCCCTATACGGGAGACTACCCATGATTTTCAAACCTATAAATATTTATAATAACCACAAATCAATTGTCTCCATTGGAAAATCTTATATATAACATAACATCTATAGAAATACATAAATAACAATTAAAATTAATTGAAATAATAATAAACATAACAATCAATAATATCATAAAATTGAGATAGAACAAAGAAATTTAATTCTTCATTTCCAATTACAATGTCCATGGAAAATTGAGGAATAAACATTAAAATAAACTGAATTATCAAATAATTATTACAATAGAAACAATAAAATAAATAAATTTTCATTCAACACATCTACACAAGTTATATGAATAATTAAATAAATGAATTCAATTATTTTAAAACATTCACCAACACCTCTCTTATATTAGAGATTACCCATATTTTTTCATACCTACAAATATTGATAATTACACAAATATTGCAAAATCACCTTTATATAACCTAACATCTATATATTTTCAATTAACATCTATACAAATTCATAAATAACAATTAAAATTAATCAAAATAATAAATAACATAACAAGCAATAATATAATAAAATTTAAGATAAACTAATTAAATTTAATTATATATTTCAATTAAAATTATAAAGGTAAATTCAATAATAACAATTCAAATTTAATAAAATTTCCAATTATTATGGCAATACAAACAATAAAATAATAGGAAAAAACTAAAAAATTTAAGAATGAAAAATGTTTACCTTAATAGTGTGTTGATTTCAAGATTAAAAAATCTTGATCATACCTTGTTAGCATTGCTTTGCGAAAACAAAGACATCATTAACGTTATAATGTCTAGCTTTTGAGTTGATTTTCATAAGACTATAGTGAGGATCTACTCTGATTCATCTGTCAGTTGTACCATACTAATAGCATTTGAATAAAAACACTTTATTCTGCTCGTTATGATATTGCAGTTTAATAACCTCTTCCAATCTATCATAGTAGTCAACTTTAAACTCACTAGAAGTCGATTCTTTAATATAAACACCATTGTTGTATGTCTTTCTTTCATGTTCATATTCTTGAGTATAAAAGACATATCAATTGATAAAATATCTGTTATAACACTTGATTTTTCTTTCATAGCCCAAGCTTAGTAAAGATAGTGCAATAGCAGCACTACCTCCTATTTGATAAATCTTGTATATCAGATACAACAATAATCAATAAATAGATATTTTGTAATGTTAACGTACAATTAATTACCTTGCAAGAGATAATGAGTTTGTGAAAGGACTTACATATATTCTAAACCACGTGATAAATTATTTATTTTATAATTGAAAGATTTAAGATTCAGTTAGCTATGAGTTATTGGACAATAAGTATCATCGACATTACCTGTAAGCTTGTTCCAAATTATATGAGTTTATAATATCACAAAATATGAATAGTACACTCCTGACAAAGTTTAAGTCGAGCATCTACTTACTTAATAAAAAGTCTCAGCTCACTATAGTTAAATAAAATATAATTGTGTGTTTGTATGAATTTTATTTCAAAAAAAATATTTTTACCTGACAACATTTTTAGTTATGGGTCGTCCAAGATTGAAGAATATTGACAAGTTTTCACTTGAAGGCACTTCACCACCACCATCATGTCGTGGAATATGGTTGATCCTCGTTCTCAAATGAGATTCAAAATAGTATAAGATAAATGTTGAGATCTCCTCAATAATATAAACCTCACATATCAACACCTCAATATACGCCTTGTTCTTAACCTTTTTTTAAAGTTGAACAAGTACCTTTATATGTAAAATTAATAAAAAATTATCAATTGAAGAAAAATAAAAAAATATTTAATTATGAATTACATAACAGCTATAATATCTAACCTCTCAAAAAGATACATCTATATGTAGTGGATCGGTTCTCCAACTTTAACCTCAAACGATAAATGTACAGGTAGATGCTCCATTGAGTTAAAAAATAATAAAGTGAATATCATCTCAAGTTTGCATATTATCTTAATGATATTTGTTTCAAGCCTTTCAATGTGATCAACATTCAACTTGCTGAAGCATATATCTCTGAAGAAATGACTAAGCTCCGTAAGTGTATCCTATATTTTTTTTAGCAATAAATCATGAAAAGCTTGTGGAATGAGTGCTTGTATAAACACATAACAATCATGACTGTTCATTCTATATTATCTATATTTTTCCATATTAACTAGTCTTGATATGTTTGAGGGATATCCATCAGGAAAACGCAGATTTTTAAGTCATTTATAGACTAGTATTTGTGTTTTGTTTTGTTTTTTTTTAATACAAAGCTTGCTCTTGGTTTTATGAACCATGACACATCATAAACTAACTTTATATTTTTACGGTTACAGAATAATATTAAATCCAATCTAGCCTTGATGTTATCCTTTATCTTTCCCTTCTCATCCTTCACGATGTTGAAAATGTTCTCAAATATATTCTTTTCAATGTGCATGACGTCAAGGTTATGGCAAAGCAGATTGATTTTCTAATAAGAAAGCTCCTAAAAGATACTCCACTTTATCCAATTATAGGTCAAACCAAAACCAGAAAACTTATGCTTACTTGACTAGATACTAAACACAATTTCATCATACTCTGACACAACATCATGTAATTCTTCACCAAAAAGATGTAGGGGTACAACATCCTTATCAACTCTTCCAACAAAGAAATCATTTCTATTTTTTCTAAACTGATGATTTGGTATAAAGAAATAACGGTGATAGTAAAAAAAAAAAGTTTTACCCCTATTTGTTCGCATAAATGCCTTATTGTTCTCCATATAATATAGACATGCTAGTTTTCCAGGCGTGCTCCAACCAAAACCATTCTATAAACTAAAAAATAATTGATAGTCCACATCAAAATCACTCTCATAACAAAATTTTATTTCCTCGAGATATCATAAGACAAAGCTCTAGATGACAATAACTACATTAATTCATCAATCAACGGTCGAAGACGAACATCTATATTCCGCCCGAACTACTCGAACCTGGTATGACCATAAATAAAAATATGAATTCCGGCCTCATACACATCCCCTGTGGCATGTTATAAACCATCATTATTACTAGCCAATAAGAATAAGGAGCAGTAAATCAATTGAATAGGTTGAATTCGTCCATACATAACCCAAAACACACGTTCCTTGATTCAGTTGAAAAGTGAGGATGCATACTATTAAAGTGTTTTCATGTTTTGCCATCAGAAGGATGCACCATCACTCCATCAAAAGCATGATATGATTGGTTTCATGTCATGTACTCAGCAGTCCTTGGTAATATCAATAACCTCTGTAATCTAGGTGTGATTGAGAAGTATATAAGTTTTTTATATGTCATGAGAGTCTTTTCCCTGTCAGTTCTAGGTTTGTAATGAGAATGTCCACATGTCATACACTCAGTTAGCTCTGTATTTTCAAGGTAGTGTAACATGCAAAAGTTAGGGCACATGTCAATTTTCTAGTATCCCAAACCGAGGGGTTTTATCATGGACTTTGCAATATAAAAGCTCTCTTTTAACCTGTTCTTTTTAGGTAAAATGCTTCTAACCCATTCAATAATCTTGTCATAATCAGCCTCACTTAACATGTGATCTAACTTAATGATGAACACTTGTGCTACGATTGATAATTTACTGTGGTTCGTATAGCTATCCCATAATTGGACATAATCTTTTCAAAAATCAATAAACCTTATTGTATCTGCATTAGGTTCTTCTATAATTAGACATTCATTAACATTACCTTCACTCATTGCATCCACAACCATATTGCTATAAGGATTATTGTTGCAATTTCCAATTTCATATACATTGCTAGTACTAAAAGTTGATCCAACCACCCTTTCTACCATTCTCTCATTAGGAACAAATAGTTCTTCGTGTGCATATCAACACAGGTAATTCTCTATGAATCGTTTGGTTAGAAGATGCATTGTTACAACATCTTGATGCTGAAAATTTTTATTTTTACACTTCCTGCATGGACACCTAATACCACCATCAGTAAAATTTCTTGAAATAAATGTTGTAAAATTAATAAAACTTTAAACTCCATTACAATAATTCATCATCTGTAATCTTTAGGGTGAGTCTTAATACATCCATGAATAATCATTCATGAATTTTATCGAACCTCTATAAAATTATGATGACAACATGTTTTAATTAACTATATTATATAAATAAATTTGCAAAAATATTGGTTCACCCCGATATTACCCAACAAACTAAAAAAACACTTATATTAAATATTCATTATCAACTATCAACTATCAACTATCAACTATTAATGTCCATAAAAATTTATACATTTATAAAGTTACGGAAATCATAACTTCGCAATAGAATTGATAGAAATTAAAACGAAACCATTAAACAAGTTATTATTTATTTCATCACATCACATCTAATTCGGTGTAATTCAAACAAAGTTTCAACAATTTACAAACAGAGACAATTTGACAAAATCTAAAACAAACTATAACTATAAAATTATATATTCATACTAGAAGTTTCTTTAACAAATAACAATTAAACAAGTACATATGTTAACAAAATACATATATTAAAAAAACAAAAAAAATAATAAAATTGACATTTAAATGTTAAAACTAAACAGGATAGATTTACTTACAAAAAATGATAAAATCCATAATAAATTGCTCGAAGAATGGATGTTGTGACCACGTATAAAAATATAAGAAACTTGAGTGCTTGTGTTGAGAAGAGGGGGAGAGTTAGTATGGATGTTTGGCTGCAATTTGGGAGAGGAGAGTTGGATGGGAAAGAAGAAGGAGAAATAGACAAAGAGAGTGTCAGCAAAGTTAGTATATATTGGCTTTTACCAACGAAATCACCAATGAAATATTTTTGTTGATATACCCGTTAGTAAATTCACGGGTGACTATGCCATGTTGCTGTATGGAGATCCCGATTTGAATTTATCGGTAAAATTATCTGAAAAAATTCACATCATCACACCATTATAATTTTTTTAAAAAACTATATAATTTAATTGGTATATACTAACCATATTACTGACATGTATTTTCTATTAGTATAAACTAATCAAAATAAAGATGGTATTAATTTTGTTGGTAAAAATTATAGAAAAAATCCTTCAATAATTTTGTTAGTTTTTTCAAATTTATGGTAGTGAGGCCTGTACATTTTATTTTAAAAAAATCCCACATGCATTATTTCAGGGGAATGATCATCTGGCTAAATTGGTAATCAGTACAATAAGTTTCGTATTTTATTCTAACACGTTATATACTGTTCCACACGCATCTTCCTACTCGGTAATCACTATTGAGGTGGGACATTTCTGGGCACAGCAAAAATGATGCGTGCATGGAGTCATCACATTTTATGGGAAATTAATAACAAGAAACCATTCTTGCAGGGGGAAGAGGTCTAATTTGTCTTTAGCTGCGGCACTACATGGTGCAAGGAACCAAGTCGATCATCTCCAATGTATCGTGTATGCGTGAAAAAGGATGGGAATGAAAGGTAGCCATCCATCACTAAACTCAATGTCAAAAAACCTTGTTAATTGAAACCAATTAGTCATCCGATTTTGTCTTAATTGGCATTCCATGAGCACAAATTGGACAAAAGACCGGCCGGCTAAGGCAACTTTCTTAACCTATGCTCTGCCTAAGTAGTTATAAGAAATCACATTAATCACTCGTTAGAGAAAATGAGTGATGAGGATTTAGTCGAAACATGACGAAATAGCTTATATAAGCTGCATATCAATCCAAATTATCTCGTATAATTATTTAATATAAATTATATTTTATATTTTATTTAATAAATTAATTTTGTTAGATTAAATTAATTTTTTAATATAATATCACAATTTTAATGATCAAATGATTATAAATTTAAATTTTATTATTTTTATTATTTAATAAAAATAAAATATTATAGACGTGTATAAATTTTAAACTTAAAAATCTTTTTATAAAAAAGATTATATAATAATATAAATTATATTTTAAATCTTAGATAATAAGTTAAATTTTTGAATTGAAAATATTTTTTTCATGTAGACATTATCCTTCGTGTGGTAGATTAACTAATGTTAAGTACACATGAGGCATAATATAGGGAATATGTCCTAGGTGTCGTTGACTTGGCTTCGTTAATTGGATCTCTTCTTTGCTACCTAGTGTAGCTTGATTGCAGCTAGATGTATATGCCATGCAGATATCCTTGACAGTGAAAGGAACAAGGAAGTGATATATTCAAGGTGCTCGAAAACCCTTTGAAAAGAAACATCCACCTTAAGTATTTTGATGGTGAAATGATCCATGCTTTCTTAGCCGCCATGCCTTTGATTTCAAAAGGGAAAAGAGTAAAGACTAATAGAAAAGCGAAAATTAAGAGTAGTGCTTGTCTGAATGCTAACTACCTCTGGCAATACTGTTCTCATTTTTAGTGACTCAAGCTTCATTTATGTGTAATTTTTGGCTTTATACTAAGTGGATAATTATTGAACAAGAACCTTTGCCTGCTATATATATATATGGTTCAGGTAGCAGGTAAACTAGCTCCCAACTCCTCTCTCTCTCTCTCCCCCCTCCCCTTCCCTCTCCAAATACCAACATATTTAGAACACTAAAGTTAGCTGTATATGGA
The DNA here is from genome assembly GCA_015708895.1 of Populus ilicifolia. Classification (NCBI taxonomy): domain Eukaryota; kingdom Viridiplantae; phylum Streptophyta; class Magnoliopsida; order Malpighiales; family Salicaceae; genus Populus; species Populus ilicifolia. The sequence goes on from SRLM01015252.1 coordinate 586,424, forward strand.
TTCGCAAAACATATATAGACCTCAAATTTCCTGAAGAACTTCGCATCCACAATTACATAAAACCCTAGATCTTCAACCCCATCTACCATTATTCACCAGACGAGTGTCAAATGAACAACTTCAAAGGGCCTCCCTCCCTAGCATCCTCTTTCCTTTGAAGCTACCACACCTTCAATGTTAATTAAAATCAACAAAACCCAAACACTTCATCTTCCTTATTGAAGCTCCCTTTTTGTTAGTCTATCACAGGCATGGAAACTGAACTAAGAGGAAACATTACCTCCATTTCTCTTCAAAACCCTAGTCTCTTCAACAACCCTCAAAGCTCTCTCTCGGGTGCACTCAATGGGTGTCTTGGTAGCCTTGATGGAGCCTGTATAGAAAAGCTTCTACTTCATTGCGCTAGTGCCTTAGAGAACAATGATGGGACTTTGGTTCAACAAGTGATGTGGGTGCTTAATAATGTTGCTTCTTTGGTTGGTGACCCTAACCAAAGGCTCACTTCATGGTTTCTCAGGGCACTTGTCTCTAGGGCATCCAAGGTTTGTCCCACCGCGATGGATTTTGATGGTAGCAGTACAATTCGGAGGAGGCAAATGTCGGTGACCGAGCTTGCCGTGTACGTTGATCTAATCCCTTGGCACAGGTTTGGATTTTGTGCATCAAACAGTGCCATTTTTAAGGCAATTGAAGGTTACTCTAAAGATCATATCTTAGATTTTAGTATCACTCATTGTATGCAGTGGCCTACTCTTATAGATGCTTTGGCTAAAAGACCTGAAGGGCCTCCTTCACTTAGGATCACAGTTCCCACTTGCAGGCCATCAGTCCCTCCTTTTCTTAATGTATCAAGTGAAGAAGTAGGTCTCCGTTTGAGCAATTTCGCTAAGTTTAGGGATGTTCCTTTTGAATTCAATGTGATGGGTGACCCATCTTATTTAGCTTCAACTGAAATTATGCCCAAAGAATCTTCTCAAGACTTTCATTTTGAGTCACTATTGAATCACTTGACTCCTTCAGTGCTTAATCTTAGAGATGATGAGGCCTTGGTGATAAATTGCCAAAACTGGTTAAGATATCTGTCTAATATTGAGCAAAAGGGAAGTAGTGTCCAAGATTCTTCCTTAAGAGATGCTTTCCTTCGTACAGTAAAAGCTTTCAATCCTTGTATTGTAATTGTTGTCGACGAAGATTCTGATTTAAGTGCACCAAGTCTCTCATCTAGGATTGCTACTTGCTTCAATTATCTATGGATACCATTCGATGCTTTGGAAACTTTCTTGCCCAAAGATAGCAGCCAAAGGATTGAATATGAGTCCGATATTGGTCACAAAATCGAGAATATTATCAGTTTTGAAGGGCTTCAGAGGATTGAGAGGTTAGAACCCGGAATTAAAGTTTCACAAAGGATGAAGAATGCAGGATTTTTAAGTGTTCCATTCTGTGAAGACACAATTGGTGAAGTTAGATCCTTGCTAGAAGAGCATGCTAGTGGTTGGGGCATGAAAAGAGAAGAAGATCACATGCTAATGCTCACATGGAAGGGTCACAGCTCAGTTTTTGCCACAGCTTGGGTCCCAAGCGATTTGCAGGATAAATTGGGTCTGGACTTGATGATAAATGACAAAGAAATGTGACATAATGGCTAGATAATTTCAGGCAAGATTGTGATGGGGCTGGTTTTTCTTTTCCCTTCATTTAAGATGGTCCAGATGAAGATGCAATGACAAAATAAAATTGCCTCTCTCTTTGCCAAGAGTCTGCAAATGGGCACAGGCAAGTAGGGTATCAGCACTTCAGCAGTACTGTTATGAGAATGACCTAATATTTACCGATGTATTTGCTCTCTAGGTATGAGCACATGGAAGGCAAAGAGAGAAATGTACGTAGTCTTTGTATGAGACAAATTCCTCCACCACCTTGTTCCCCCGTCCTTTTGTTTCAGGAAGTTGACAGTAACTTGCTAGTGCCTAGCCACGCCCTTTCTTAATCAACATTGCTGCTATTTTTCCTTAATAAATGATATCTGATTTTCAGCACCCGTTCTTACATATGAATTTTTATTTTTTATTTTGAAAGTATATAAATTTATTTTAAAATTATCTCAAAAAAATTTTTTTATATTCCAGTTTTTATCTTTTCAACCAATTAAATATATTTTTATCATTTTTATATTTGTTTTGACAGCTATAAAACACTAACTAAATACTATCTTCTTCTTTGTGAGATGGGAGGCAATAAAAATGTATAGTTTTTTTCTAAATATTGACATTATAGATACCTCACAAAGCACTTGATTTTATTTTTCCAGCATTTTCCAACTTGAGGTTTCCTTGCGTGTTACAGCTTATATAAAATCCAGCAGTTCCAGTGCAAAGCTTCATGAAAGAATTCAAATGAAAACAAAGGGAATGGCTCAAATATCAACGAAAAGGACCACATTGGATGATCAGTCACCTTCATGCCCCAGAAGCACAGCTATTTGGATGTGGCAACACAAGATGTGAAATATGAGACTTGAGTCCACATCTGAAAAAACATGTCGAGTCTCCACTCACCACTCTAGCCAGTTCATTGAATGGCATAAAGCACAGAAGAAACAGGAGAAAACTTGGACTCTTTGAGAGAGAAACATGTTGAGTCTTCACTCACCACTCTAGTCAGTTTATTTTAATTTGTCATATAGATTCATCAATGTTCTATTTCTCTCCTCATAGGTTAAGATTTCACAATTTATATCTACGGTTTTTAAGAACTTATAACAAGGTTAACATTTTTTTTTCAACTTTCCCCTCAATTCGTCCCTCTTAAACCCCCTGCTTTCTATATTATCTCACAAAAACCACCGAAGAATATTAAAGAACTCAACAATCAAATTTAGAACGTTGGATTTTTAATGAACATGTGAAAAATTAGATTTTTTTATATATAATATCGAAATTTTAAACTACAAAAAATAAAAGTGGAACACTGATTAACCAATCGAATTAAGCTACATTAAATAAAATTTACCATAAAATGAGAGAGGACTGGTAAGTATATTCTCAGTTGTAAACTGTGAAAACTATCAAAACTACCTCCATAAATAAAAGCTATTCCATAAATTTGCTTTTTAATGGGTATGTTCAGGTCGCAAAAAGGAGAAAAACTATTCAGCAGAGGTCTAATGTTTGTAATTTGCTTTATTATACACGTGTGTGTGTGTGTGTGCGCTCGCCATTTTTTTATTATTATAAACATTGAATTGAATATATGTATATATTCAATTCAATTACTATAATTTTAACAGAAGTCCGCTTCAAACTTTCTGATAGAGAAGTTTCATGGCACTTATGGGCCACTGCTGGATCTGGATATACATAAAGGCTCTCTAACCTGTTAAGTCATTGAGTGTAGAATTTTCTTTCCCCTTCACGTGGAATTCTGAAACCTATGCTGTGCACATTTATTTTGTTGCTAATTTGTGCCTATAATTGAATATTCTTTCTTTCTTTCTTTCTTTATCATAAGTACCACATGATTTGCCTACCATTTGGTGACATGCTAGATGCATTTAGAAGTTAAAGGAACAGGTTGTTTGGTTAATTTCATTGACCACCTCCCACATGTATATATAATGTATCGTCCCCCTGTCGCGAGGAAAACTGTGCCCGAAAAGGGCACTTACCCTACACATTTTGGCTAATCAATTGCTTCCTGTAAACATGTAATGGAAGAATTACTTCCTTTTTCTTTTTTTATAATCATTGAGAGTCTATTAAAAAGACCACAAAGTTATTAACCAAAGCAAAATACAAGGAAAAATTAAAAAAAAACTTAGAAAAAAATGATTTATTAAAACAAACAACAAAGAAATTATTAAGATTTTTTATTACATCACGATTTGATATCGTTAAAAGATCTTAAAAGATGAGGTCATTTCCTGGAAGTATTACTTCTTTGTGGGCTTTTCTTTTGTTTTCAATTGTATAAATTATTGGAATACTTGGTTGCCCATATAGCACATGAACATGAGAAGGTTAGGTCACTGCAACTACCATTTGTAATTTACCGGGAAAAAAAAAACAAATACCATTTATAATCTGTATCATATACAACTTGGACAAGTGAAATGGAAGAAATTTGTCAATATTGAACTCATGAACGGATTCATGATCAAGCCCCATGTGACAATCTCTCTTCCTTCGTCATTCGCTATAATATATAAGCCTAGGGAACATAGCCTGTTAAGCCAGGCATATTCGTTGAGAAGTGATGGATTCCCACAAATAGCAAAGGAAAAGAAGAAAGCATTGCATGGCATGCAAGTTGTAATGAAGATCAAGAAACTTCCTGTAAGGTGATCTTCTGTCCATGACACCCTGTATATGATAAAAGAAGGAAAGAAATGAACTTCATGTAAGATAATTAATCTACTGTACATTCCAAAATGTGTGTTTTCAGAAGGTCATGTAATGGCCGAGTTTGAAATTTGAAACTATGGGATGCATTCAAGACAATAGAAAGTCTCTTTTCCATGTTTTTTTTTTGTTATTTCCTCTGCTGAAATCTTTCAAATAATTGGTTTTGTCTTTGTGAAGGGTAACTTCAAGATCCCACAAATCAAATTTTATCATATGTAATTAAATACAGAAATCTAGCCACAACCTCGATTGGAAAGATCATTCTCTAATTTTATAGTAAATTTTTAGAGTTTTCGTATAAAATGAAATTTTTTTTTGACATAATCTTGTAGTCAATCATATGATTACACTTGACATTATTAATTAATTAATTAATTAATTATAATTGATTAATAAAAACTTATTTATTTTTAATATTTATCAAATATTTGATTAATAAATCTAAAGTAAAGATAAAATCCTTGAGATAAAAATGCTTATAAAAAAAATTATAAAGTTATTATAATTATGAGATTCTTATTGCTTTAAAGCATTATTTCTAAATTTTCATGGTCAATGCTCTATTAAGACTCGAAATTAATTAGAATTGTTAAAACTGATACATATTATGTTCTTTTTTATGAATTAAGCATTTGTTCTCATATATTGAAATATGAGGGATACCTAGAACTAATTTATAAATGTTTGTCAGATAACATGTATACTAAACTTACTCGCATGAGAATTTCATATAAAGAAATCATATATATTTATGAAATGGCTCATGTGATGACTATGTAAGTGATCCTTAAACTTAAAATTACTAAGATATCTTATATAAAAAGAGTTATATTTTGATCTTGTTACATGTTGTCTTAATTAAGGGTAACAAATATGCAGATTTTGGGTATAATATGAACTATATAAAGGTATTTGAATAATTAAAAAAGGATTTGTCACCCTCAGCAAATTAGAGAAAATATTTTATCTGTTCTCAAATAGTATTAATTGTACATCCTAGTGCAATATGGAATGAGATTTGAAAAAAAATTTAAATTTTATTCGAATAATCAATGATTATGGTGTTGAGAACAAATATGATTTGATATAGTAGACACACTTCATGCTATAATGTCTAAATCAAAAAATTGTTGATGAAAGGATAATAATTACATTGAAAAGCTAGTTATTAAAAGATTAAGTTAAACTACTTATAACTTTTCTAATATTTAGAAAATTATGACAGATTGCTAGATATTGTACTTGATCTTCAAATATAAATCAATCAATTAATAATAAATTAATTTATTTAATCATGTTTTATTCATGATTGTGATTTATATTTAGATCAACTTATTAGAAAACTTAATAAGTCACAGCATAAAAAACCAATGGTCAAAAATTAAAATAGGATGACTATTCAAGTATGACTTGATTATAAATAATTTTTAGAAACTAAGGACTAAAGTGTAATTTATACAGGAAATTACAATTCTAAACCTAAAAAAATTAATTAAGAAATTGATTGAATAAATTTCTCAAAATTAGGCTTAAAAAATGATATTTTACCATTTATATGGTTTTTAGGTTTTCATATAAATGGAATGTTATACCTTTTATTTTCCAAGAGAAAAGTAGATGGTGAAAAAGATAAGTAGAGTATAGTATTGAAATACCTAAAATATAAAAGAAAAGAGCTAGCACTATAAGATATAGTAATCTCTCTCTTTTAAAAGAGCTTAAAAGATTTTTTATTGATGATTCATATAGATTATCATTAGAGACCGAACAACGAACAACTTATAGTTTGTAAAACTCGGCTTTTAAAGCAATTATTAAATTTAAAAACAACATATAATCTTTAGGTAATTTTTATATAAAACTTTAAAACAACTCTAGATCCATCTAACAAGATCATTGGAACTCCAAAAAAAATTTAAATTTATCATTTTCATAGCGTCTATATGTTTTGAGAAAACTAACAATAACACAATCTAGTATAAGGTTGTTATATCCATTCTAATAGGCATTTTATTTTCTTAATTGAAATATACATTTTAGTTCTAGAACATTTTAGCGTTTCATTTTGAGGTTATGTATTTTTTTTTGTTTGTGTAATTTAAAATATTAATTCAAATTTATAATTTCAATTCAAATTCAAAGATAAATTAACTTGAATTTACGCAATTCAAACACAATGTAAAGAATTTAATCATAAACATTCTTATTTAGTAACTATACTATAAGCTTATATTATACAATAAAATTAATAAATAGATAGTATAGGCTTAAAGACAAGAAAGTTAGACTTAATGATGGGTAAACTTGATAAACATGGAATGAAGTTGCTGTCAAATTAAATAAAATAGAATTTGGTCATAAGTTGAACTAATAGTACATAAAAGAAGAACGAAGATTGGATCGAATGAAAGGAAGATTATGATGGAGAGTAGATATGATCCAAATTTATCAAAAGAAAATTAACAAGGGACTTGAAGCAATGGACAAGAGTAGTTGAAGTCATGCACCCTTGAAACCATAAAGAATGAATAAGATATGTAATTACTAGATGGTTTTTCATAGTTTTTCCTATTTAAAGAAGGCTAAAGAGATAAGAAGAAGACAATAAAAGAAAATCAACAACAATTGTACTACAGTTTAATGAAATTTACAAGAACTTCAAAACTTGTTTATTAGTAAGCAGTAACCATTAGGTAATAATCAATAACAACTTATAAGTAATAATCAATAGGCTTGTAATTTTGTAGGCTTGTAAATTATATTAGCAAAAAAACACTAAAAATATCAATTTATATTCTTTTTATCAAGGCATTCTAGTGCGTAGTTGTAATAAAAACAAAGATTATTCTATAAATGCAAGTTCTTTAATCTTATATTATTAAAGTTATTATTTAAATTTAGAGCATTAAAGATTTTATGAGTATTGAATTATTCTGACATTTCTATAAGTCTGAAATTACACATGGTCTAGAAAATATATAGGAAATTAGAATATTTTTTGAATTGCATGTGTTAAATACAATTTCTTTAAATTATAAAATGGTCTAAAAAAATAAATTGTTAAGAGAGAAGATAAAAAAAGAAAGAAAGAAAAAATTTTCAAAGGCATAACGAAGCTTTGATGATGACATTTCCAGTACCATCAAAAAGATCTTGACAAGATGAATCCAACGACATTAGAAAAAGATCAGCAATAATGATTGGAGTGGGCCACATAAGCTATTTAAAGGCAAGTAGGCTTCATCAAATTTGGATAACTAATGTGGCCTACTCTAATCTTTATTAGTGATATTCTTTAGTTTTGTTAGATTCATCTTACCAAAAAAAATTTTAAAAGTACCGATTATGTTGTCATCGAAGCCCCTATATGTTTTTGATGTCTTTTTCTTTCTATCTTTTCTTCTCTCCCTCTCTCTTTAATTTATTTTTTAGCATATCATTTTATAATTTAAGAGAGTCGCATCTATCATGAGTCATATATGTCATTTGTGACTTTTTAATTATGTTATTTTTTAAAATATTTTCTATACTGTTATTTCTCTAAAAAAATATTTACTTATGCTAAAGACTAGAAAAAGTTGCTAAGTTTTAACTCTTATCAAAAGGGAAATGACTAAAAACAAGTGAGAATGGATTGAGATTGTATTTTGGATTTGTTATTTGAAAAAAAAATATTTAAAGAGTAAGTAAGAGTGGTTTGAGAACTAATTATTCATACTTATTTCAAAAAAGATAAAATATAAGAAGATTCTTAAAAACATAAAATAAAATAAAAATATTTTTCAATATAGATGAAAATATTATTGATAAATTGATACAATACTAATAAAATAAAGTATTTTTCAATTTAGATGAAAATATTATTGATAAATTGATACAATACTAATATAATTAACTATAAACTAAAAGGCAAAGGTATTAGTTTTTTACTATGAATTACTAAGTAGAATCTACAGTAAAAAAACTTATGCTTTCTAAATATAGTCTTTTTTTACTTTTTTCTTGTTAATTAATTTTTTAGTTTGATATAATTTGTTAATATTAATTTTTTTTATTTAGTTATTACACTCTCATGATACAGATTTCAAGTTTGAATGGTTGACTTGGTTTGGTGGGTTAACCCAATTGATTCAAATTTTTTTAATTAGTTTTTTAAAAATTTTTTAATATCAATTAGATTGAAAATTAAATATGATGATTTGTTTTGTTTACTTTTTATTAAATTATTGTGATTTTATGAAGGGATTATATTGTATCCATCCCTGTAAACCACTGTTCATTGAAATAGAGTTTTATTTTGTTTTTTGGCTTTATTTTTTTTAATTAATATTTTTTTAATTTTATTTTTTAATATTAAATTATTTTTTATTTAATTATTATAATTTCATAATATGTTTTTATAGTCAGACTCACATCTAAAGATTTTGGATCCAGTGTTACTGCCAGATCCAAGATTTTTTAGCCTAATATTGCAGTTAGATCTTTTTCAATTTGAATTATAAAATTTAATTTTAATATTAAAATTAAAAATTGTATTATTTTTATTATAAATGTTATTATTTTTATATATCTAAATTCAAATAAAGTCAACTTTAGATTCAGATAGAAATTAGTAAAGAAAGTAACAAAGGAATTAGAAAAATAAGTAAAGATAGTCTATAATTGATATGCTTTAATGCAAATTCTTTTGTAGTTATAAGAATGATTATTCGGGAAAAAGAGGGAGTGCTTATGACTATATAATTGATTGAAATAGTCTTTTGATAAAAAAGAGAAAAAGCTAAAGGGCAATGGCAATGAGTAAGGAGCTCCTTTTCAGAGGGAACGACGTCGGTTTACTTTTCTCTTGGATTCCAAAGAGAGATGATTGGCTAATGATTCCTCGATCAATTTTTTTCAGTGTCATGTCATCATGAGTTTCAAAAAGATTAATCAATTTTGTCTCTTGCAGATTAATTACCCTAAAAGTAAGTAGCCGAAATGAGTTATTTTTTAAAATTAACCTATCAGGTAGAATAACACTATTAAAAAAACTTTAGGGAAATATCATATTTTTATTTTACCACGTTTTTAAAATATTAAATATTATTATTTATAAGTGTGATAATATCAATCCATCTATCAATTAGATATAATTATATAATCAATTATTCATTTAATATAAAAACTATAATTTAAAAAAAATTAATATATTTTATAAGTAAAAATATATTTTTTTCTTATTTGTAATCTAACTAAGATTTTAAAAAATTATTATTTAAGCAATCTTATAAATAATTCTGAGTAATTAGTTGTAAGTTTGTCATGATTAAAGAACAATTTATTTTATATAGATTATATGGATAGATTATATAGATAATCTAATAAATATATCTATAAATTAATGAGATAGACTTAAGTTAAAATAATTTGATCATATCAAAATAATTATAATTTTTTATCCGTTTATTAAATCATATTTCAATGTTTATATAAGATTTTGAAGGTTATTTTTTTAATGATAGCTAAATAAAATTATTATTTTAATTATTAAATCTTTATATTTTAAAATTTTTATCTTTTAATCCTGGTTTTTTTCACAAACTAATAGATTAATTAAATTTAAATAAAAATAAAAATCATAAATATAAATCATGATATCATCATGATTATTTATTTATTTGGATAATTGCCCAAATTTTTCCGTGAAATGCCGCTTTGCCCCCTGAATCCACAGGCCCATAATTACTGTGAAAAGTCTAATTAGACAACGGAAATAAGATATATGTTTAGGGTTAAAAATGTCTTTCAACACAATGAATCACGTGACTCCCGGTTGCTTATCCTCAATGATTGAATTAATTTTGGTTACATTTGTGAAAATACAAAATTAAGATAAAAGTCTTTTGAAATCCCATAAGCGGGGTTTATACGTTAAAACTAGTAACTTACTACTAGTAGCAAGTGCTCGAAACTAATAAGTGAAAATTAAAGTTATTATGATTAAAAATTACACTTGTTGAGTTTACTTGGTTTATTATTTTTATTAAAATAATATTATTTTATTTTTTAAAATTAAAATTTTATTTAATTGGATTTGGATTGAGTATGATTGGATAAACTAAATTTTTATTTAACATTGTTGTTCAATTATATTTTTAAAAAATAATTTTTTTATTTTTAAATTAATTTTCATATATGTTTTTATATTATTTTAATGTATTATTATCAAAAATAAATTTTAAAAAATAAAAAAAATATATTATTTTGATATATTTTCAAATAAAAAAACTTTTAAAAAATAATTATTACCATACTTTTAAATAAATCTTAAATTATTAAACACTCAACTAGATTAACCAGTTTTATCTATTTAATTTCTTCTTCTTCTTTTTTTATTAAACTTGAAACTCAATTCTAGATGGTAGATTGTTTAAATCAACATGATACAGAAACAAGATTAGCTCACAAAGGGGAAACAAAACGGGCAAAATTCACCAACACAATCCATGGAGATAGTAAACTCTTGGTAGGACACTCATGGGGGACCAATGGAAAAGGAGTTGAGCCCACCCTCACACCCTCGAAGATAAAGGTTCAAATGGATATGATTCAGTCATTATCCATCACCTCTTAGATGCCCCCATTAATATGCAACCTCAAGTGAACAAGTAGAAGTAGAACGATATGCAGAGGCATGGTTTCCATAATTAAATCCTTAGATATTCTAGACTCAAGTTTATAATAATTATAATAAATTAAGTGAACCTAATGGTGAGATCTAACACATAATATATTTTCCAAGTAAAATCTGATAAAAAAAAAAAAGAGACATGTGAGGCATGGAGGTGCGTGGTATTAAGATTAAACTTATTTTTTCATTAAAATTTAAATTACTTTTTACTTCAAATTTAAGTTATTTTTACTTTAAATTAATTTTTTTTTAAACATTTTTAAATTAACAACCTTTAACACAGTCCATAAACATAATAATGAAATATGGATTAAGAAAGAAGCAAAGCCAACAAGAAAGCTTTAATCCTAAGCTCAGGTTCATCTTTCCCAAGAACATCACCGTTTTGATGAATATAATAGCATTTTTTTTTTAACATTTTGACGAATATAATGCTTGCTACTACTTTTTTTTTTAATTTATTGTTTACCAAATACTATTTTTTTTTTTTTTTTTTTTTTNTTTTTGTACCCACATATTTTTTACAGGAATGTCAGTGGTCACGCACAGACCACCTTCTCTCTCTCTCTCTCTCTCTCTCTATATATATATATATATATGATCAGTATATAGAAGTCTTTGATGTCTTTGCACAGTTTGTTTGCTTCTTGCACTTCTGTCTGAGATACCGCATTTGCTTGCTTATACATATGCAAAGGCTACCAAGTGAGGAGCCACACCATTTTGTCAGACCAAAGTCAGCTAATTACCTCTTTTTGTTTGTCTTCTTTCCCTTCTCAAAAACATGGCTTTATATTCTCTTCTTCACCATCATCATGGCCTTCTCACATCTCTTCCTGTTTTCGGTTGTTAATCTTTTCTCTTATAATACAAGTTTGAAGAACAAACACTAAAAATAAAGTATTTGTTTGAGGTGGGTTTTTAGTTTTTTTAATTGGGTCATGGCTATTTGCTGTGATCTTGAAGTAGATGTCAATGGTGAAGAGACTTTCATGGTGGACAAGGTAAAAGAAAATATAGTCTTTTTTGGTCTTTTTTTCATTTCTTTGTAACCCTGCCTCTTTAGAGCTCTAAAGTTTTTATTTCGTGTACTTTGGTTAATCGTTCCCCTCTAATCGTCCTGTTTAACTTAATTTAGCCTTTTGTGACTTTGATTAGTTTCTGTATTTACTCACTGTTGTTCACTTCGTATATGTCCTGATCTGCTTTCAGCTTGCTTTGTGTTTGCTTTAGTGTATAATTCACAAATTCTAGAATCTTTTTCTCGTGGCTATTAAATGTGGAAATTGAGTACTTTCAAGGTTTTTGCATGCATTGATTCTCTTGTGGTGATTTTCACTATCATCTGTTTTGCTATATTCCCTCAATGGTTTCTATGGTTGTACTGCAACTTCTTTAAATTTACTGCTACATTACAGTGTTGTGGGACATGGTTTCTCATACTAGCTTCTTCTCTTCTATTTTGAGTACTTGCTAAACACCATACTGTAGGGCTTTGTCTTCTGATTTGGTCCTTATCATTTATTGCTGTTGTTATGGTGGTTTAATGTTTCATACCTTTATTTGTTCGTGTTCACTCCTTTTGAGAAGGACATACAAGTGGCTTTCATGACATTTAATGTACTGTTTAATACCCTTGTTTGCTGGGATGCTTGGCAGACAACCTTTCTCTTTATTTGCCTTGGGCAATTTATTGTCTATAACGACCTCACACCTTTCTTTTGCAGATTTTTAGCTGTACATGCTACTTTAATCTCCTTTTATGAGTCTTGCTAAATTCAATGAGTTCATTCTTTTGGTGGCTTTTTAAGGCACTGACATGGTCTGTGATGAAAGTAATTGACGCTCGTCTTTAATGCACATTTCCTTAGTCATGACTAGTTAGTTATCTAACCTGATTGAATCCGTGCTACCTTTTAAATTCATTGAATTAATTAGCTTTCTCAGTGATAAAATCAAAGTTTTAGCTCATCTATGTTTTAGTTCTTGGTAAATTCTGCTACTCTAGTTAGTTCTTCTATGTTCTAGTTTGTCATTGATTCTTGAATGAATTGGTACTAACTAGTTGTACATTGGTTCGTGTGTAAAGATTTGTATTCTCACTTTGGTTCCTTACAAATATTCGCAGAAGATCATCGCATATTGTGGCAAACTAAGCAAATTATTTGGTAAACCAACAGGTAGTGCAAGAAATTTGAAAGTGATATTCAATGACTTTCCTGGTGGGGCTGAAAGTTTTGAACTCATGTCAAGGTTCTGCTACAATAATGGTGGAACTGCGATAACTCCTTCCAATATTTCTTTCCTACATTCGGCTGCACAGTTCATGGAAATGAACAATTCCGTATCCGGAACTCATAACTTATTGGAAGAGACCGGGAAATCACTTGAAGAGATGAATTACTGGACATGGTCTGAGCTTTTAATCGCTACAAAGAAATGCCAAGATTTACTTCCATTTCCTAATTCTACGGGTATCCTTGAAAAATGTGTGGATTCTCTTATTGGAAGGATCACTACTTCTGGTGAGCCTAGTCCATGTCCATCTACTTCTTCTCCAGACAGCTCTGGAGTTCGGTTGTCATGTGACACTAGAAGCACTGAGAGTTTGAAGAATAGCTTCTCTCGAGCAACATGGTGGTTTGAGGATCTTTTGGTTTTGAGCACTAATTTGGTTGGAATGGTGTTCAAATCCATGGTCTCACAGAAGTTTGATCATGTTATCATTAGTAGATTTCTCTTTTATTACCAGAAATCAAAGTGTTATAGTGGCACGTCTGATGAGAAGCGTAAAGTTGTTGAAACTGTCATAGATATGCTTTATATTCTTGATTGGAACTCTGTTTCATTCAAGAGTTTATTTGGGATTCTTCGAGTTGCTTTGAATTGTAACATAAGAAAATGTAGCAGGACCAAGTTGGAGAGTATGATAGGTTCTCAGATGGATCAAGCAACTCTAGATAATCTGCTAATTCCTTCTCCATATGGGATGAATTACTTGTATAATGTGAATCTTGTTCTAAGGTTCTTGAAAGCTTTTCTGCATGGAGGAATCAGTCAGATGTTCCCTATACAATTGAGAAAAGTTGCTAGCTTGATGGACTATTATATAGCAGAAGTAGCCCCAGATCCTTGTCTAAAGCCTTCTAAGTTCTTGGCCCTAGCCATGGCCCTGCCAGATTCTGCCAGAGAATCGTATGATGGAATCTACCGTGCCACTGACATGTACCTAGAGGTAGTCCTTTGATCTCAAACATTTCATGTCATTAGAATTGCCGGTTCTTCAGCTTATTGAATCCTGTATAGTTATATTTCTTCTGGGGATAACATGTGGCATCTTTTACTATGCTGTTGTTAAATGTCAATTTCACTCATGATATTATGATATAAATTTCATATAGGTGCATACCGGATTATCAAAAGAAGCAAAGATGAAGATATGCTGCGCATTGAATTACGAGAAGCTCTCAGCTGAAGCTTGCATTCACCTTTCTCAGAACAAAAATTTTCCATCAAAATTTGCAGTCCAAGCTCTCATGTCTCAGCAAGTCAAGCTCAAAAACCTAATCAAAGCCACTGGCAAAACAAAATGCTATATTGATTCATCTTCTGGTGTTAGTGAAACTGAAAGCAAGGGAAAAAAAAATGAAACTAGTAAACAAATTGTGCTGTATGCTGGGAAACTTGACCTTCCAACTGATAATGATAAGCTTAGAGCACATCTGCAACGAATGCAGTGGAGGGTGGCGGAATTGGAGAGAGTTTGCATGAAAATGCAAGCACCGATGACAAAGATAATGAAGTCAAGAGTATCAAACTATAGGACTTACAGATCCTTACCCAAGCTATGTTCATGATAGGAATTTCTGCTCAATATTAAAATATGTAATATATATTTTCCTTTATATAGTAGAATGGGGTTCTCTTTTCTCTTCTTTTCTTTTCTTTTTGTGGTGTTCGCAGCATTTTTCTTCTTCTTTTCTGCAGAGTTAAAGGTGACCAAGTGTATTTTCTTCATGTGGGGATTCGAGATCTTGGCTGTGCAGTTCTACAGAATAAAGGCAGAAAACTTCTATGGGTTTTGTTACGAGTAGTCTCCATATACTCTCTGTCTTGTTGAGTGGAAAAAAAGTACGTAAAGGTCAAGTCCATTTCCCAGTCACCCTCACACCGCGACAAACTATAAAGCAAGTCGCCAAATGTGATATGCAAGGGCATGGAGGGAAATTTTGTGGGGGGAACTCAAAAGCTAAGGTGCCTAAGCATGTTTCGTGATGGGCAATTTGAGCTGGGACTAGTCACATATGTGCTCCTTATGTTCTTCAAATTCAATGGCAAAAGAATTTTCCTTTCTGCCTCCTTTTTGGTCCCTTCTCGAGTTTCGCAAGTTTATGCCAAGCATCCTGGCGTAAAGGCAATGCTGTTGACACTGTAAATCAGTGAAGATGTTTCATGTAAATATTGTTTAATCTCAAAAACATCAGCTTGTCTGGAGTGTTCAACAGTTAGTCAAACTGATAAAAACAAAAGTTAGTGATGGTTTAGGAAAATAACGTCAATTTATTTCCCGAGTCCCAAAAGCGTGAATTCTTGAAGAGATGCAAGTGTCTGTTGACTCCAACTAGCATGTAGCCAAGAAAGAGAAGACGACAAAAACTGTAGCCACATCATATGGCATCCAAATCGATTGGTATCCATCAGTTAACAAATCAGCCATGGGGCCACGCGTAGGAGGTTCTTCTGATATTCTGAAATCTGTTAAGCTCGTGATGAAGCTTCAAAGCATAAGAAGCCAGTTGACAATAAAACACAACCTAATATACTGAAAAATTCATCAATGCTCTGCTTGTGATGAAAATTGGTGCATGCTGCAACCTTTTTTAGCAAAAAGAAAAGATACCATGTAATGCTATCATCGCTTCTACAGCAAGTATGGCCCCAATGAAACAGTTGATAAGATCAAAATTTTACCAGCAAAATTGGATATATGCTAGTCATCTATGCAAACCAAAAGAGTTAAAATCATGTGGTTGGCCTAAGGGATTGCTTGAACTGGGGGGTTTAAGAAAACTTATTAAATTATTATCCACCAAAACCAGGAGTAAATAATTCCATGTTTAAGCAAATGCAATCGGACTTTTATTCAAGATTTGCTTTCAGCACACTTGCCAAAGTATTCATAGAATTATCTGCTTCAAATGGTTCCAATACCTTCTTATAAAAATAATTTTTTTTAAAAAAAAAAAACAAATAGCCAATGAGCTTATAAATCAAGTAGCACCAATATCCTCATTTATTAAGATTTCGAACACGATTCCAGAAAAGTAAGAAAGAGGGCCTGCCCTACTCTTTCCTTCAGACATTTTTTTCTTTTGGGTTGTGGTAATTTTTGTAGTTATTATTTAAAAAATAAATTTAAAAAAATAATAAATTATATTTTTTAACCAAAATTTCAAGAGAATTTCCATGAGATCATTGCAAAACTATACTATGTATTAATCAATCAAATATTTTTAAATATATGATTAAAACAAAATATAAATTACACCTCAATATATTGCGATAACAAATATAACCAGAACCGATGTTATCACTTTAATATCTTATTAAGTTTTAAAAAAGCTATTTAAAAGGCAAAAAATATCTCTTTTTATGGCCATTCTTTTAACAACCTACATTATTATGGCTAGGTAATTAAGATAGGGTTCTCATTCTCAACAATTTGGCAAGAAATGAATTCCTATAACATGCATGCTTGGTGATCTAAATCATGATCTCATTCAAATTAAGCATCCTAGTTGGGTGAAAGGATAGAAAACATTACCTTGTAACGCATGTTTAACTTGACCTAGAAAATGTGAAAACACAAAGTTACATTGCATATGTGTGTGCCGTAACAAATAAGAAACCACTCTATAAAAGAATATTTCAATATATACATATATATATATGTATGTATGTATGTATGTATAGTTTATTATGCAGGATGAGGTCTTTACATGATCTTAGGCTTGCAGCTCTTAGGAGAAGATGGGTGAATATAGTAGTAACAAGTATGATTAAACTCTATTTATTTTGCTGTATCCAAGAGAACATTATTGCCAGAAACAATTTCAAGGTGGGCACAGAGATTCTGCTTCAATACTCAACTGCTTGATGCGATTTATGATCTCATGGAGAGTATTCCAATTTCAAGTGTTGCTTTCAATGCTGTTTTGATGCTGCACGCCACCAACCCCTTCAAGTTAGAAGAACTCCCGAGGCGGTGGTCAACTGTATCTCTTTCTCTCTAGGTCCTAGCTGAATATCAAGGGAGCAAGTTGTTTTCATGATTAAAATGTTTTATTGACCCAATCAAGAGCATGTGACTAAACTCAATTGATAAGACTAATATTCTTGGAAAGCTCAAAAACAAAAACAAAAAATTGAGCTTTTGACCGTTATTTTTTGTACTTGAAAAAGAAAAATAACATATGAGTTAGCACTCTGCTGAATCAGGACTTACAAAAAAAATACAGCAAAATGTTGTTTGTTGAGGAGAGAAGAAAGCTAAACGAAAAATAAAGCTAAAAAAATATCCTAATTTCAGTTTTATTATGTAGTTATTAAACTTGATGGATAAACATGGGTGAAGGATCAAATATATTAATAAAATCAAAATAATATTGTTTTAAATTATTTTAAAAAATCAATAATTTTTACATATTATATTTTTTATCAAATCCTTTTAATTTTTATAAAATTCAGCCTGAGTAATAGATTATCCAGGTTTTATAAATGGATATGTTAAAAAAAAAATAGAGATGATCTTAAGATCACAGCTTCAAAGCTAAATTAGGCCCATAAACTTGCATGTCCATGCAAATTAATCCCACAAAAACCAACACTTTCCCGATTTTCTCAACCAAAGGTCCAATAAGCTTTGTGCACCTCAAGACAAACCCCACAACGCTTAAAGCTTTTCTTTCTCCAAGAGGGATAAAAAGAATCTAATAATTCTACTCAATAATAAATATGTAATTTATTATTCGTTAAATTTCTGAAAAATATTTAATTAATTTATATACTGTATTACATGGTTTGAATTTTAAATAGTTAATTGGTATTTTTCGACCTACATATTTGTTATTAAGTAGGATCTTAGTCCTGTATTTTGTATTAATGGCTTTACACCTAAAAATAAAACAAATAAGTAAAAATAGATAAATTTTTAATTAGTAAAGTGACAACCACGTGTCTAAAAGTTGCTTACAATTTGATGTTAATTTAATATCGTTGTATTCAATTAGCTAGTTAATCGTGCTATTATTATATTCATATAGATATATATTTATTATTAATAAATACTTAATTTATTTTTAATATTTATATAATATTAAATTAATAATTTTAGAGTAAAACTAAAGTTCATATGAGATTTATATATATTAAAATATTGTTCTTACAATATTCATGGTTGATACTCTCTCAAATATTAGATATTTATTAAATCTATAAGAACTAGTATATATTATATTTTTTATATATAAAAAAATAATTGTTCTTATAAGTTAAAGTATAAGAGATACCTAAAACTAATATTTAGATACTTATTATAAGATATGGACACTAAACTGAATCATATGAAAATTTTATATAGAAAAATCACTTATATCTGTATAAAAGTTCATATAACAGTTTTATAAGTAATCTGAAATTACTAAAGCATCCCATATAGAGAATAGTATATTTTGATTACATGTTATTTTAATAGAGATAAAGAAAATACAAATATTAGGTATAATATGAACTATAAAAAAATATTTAAGTGATGAAAAGAGAATTCATTATCCTAAATAAATTAGAAAAAATATTTGAAAAATCAAACAATAATTGAAAAATCATTAGTCAAAGTGGAATGAGATTTGAAAATAGTTTTAAATTTTATCCAAACAAACAATAATTATTATGTAAAGAACAAACATGATTTAACATGATAAATATATTATATGTTTTCATATTAAATCAAAATATTATTAATGAAAGGATATTAATTATACTAAGAAATTGATTATTGAAAGGTTAGGTCAAGCCACTCATTATTTTTCTAATATTTAAGGGATCATGACATGTTGTTAAATAATACACCTAATCTTTAAATATAAATGAATTAATTTTTTACTTGATAATAAATTAAATTATTTAGCTTATTTAATTATATTTAATTATAATTATAATTTATATTTAGGTCAACATATTAGAAACCTAATGAGACACAAATATTAAGAATCATTAGTAAAAATTTGAAGTGGGTAATTTAATTAAATATGACTTAATTAAAATATATTTTAGAAATTAAGAACTGAAATATAATTATTACATGGATTATATTTATAAATCTAAAAACATCAAGTAAGAACTTGATTGAATTAATTTCTAAAATTATTCTAAAATAATATACAGATATTATTCAGGGATAAATTGATATGTTATCAATTTATAGGGTTTTTAGATTTTTTTTTATAAATAATAAGTTATGCCTTTTATTTTTTTAAGATTGTATGATAGATAAAAAAAATCACATGAACATAAAATTAAAATTAGTACTTTAAGCATAGCAATTCAACTCTTCTAAATAAAGATTTAAGAGATTTTTTATGAATGGTTTTGTGAATTTCATTGGAGGTTACATAATTGGATGTGGTTTGTGATAACCTTGCTTTTAAAAAATTATTCAAAATAAAAAAATAGATAATAAATTTCTAAATAATTCTATATTTATTTAACAAGATCTTAGAGACTCCCGAATAATTTTTTTATATAATTTTTACATATATGATTTTTAAAAAAATCAATAATCATATGAAAGTTATCATTAGATAAATTGATTTTTTATTTTAATTGTTATTCATATTAATTTAAAATTACTTTTATCTGTAAAAAAATTTTAAAAAAATATTTGTTTTCTTAAATTTTTTTAAAATAACTACTATGACTAAATCTGACCGGATTATTTAAATCTCGCCAGAATACAGTATGCTTGCCAGAATCCATCATTATTTTATTTTAAAAAAAAATAGTTTTAAGTGGCTGCTACGACAACCATCAGCGATGTCAACGTGGCTGGCACTCTGGCTGTTGTACAATGAACATAACAATCTAAGGCTGTAATGAACCTTCGTATCCAGAAAAATATCAATTTTACTGCTCAAGATAGTCTTATCCTCTGATATGGGCCTCAAGGCCTGACCCAGTAAATGCAAATCCCAATCTAGCTGAACCAGTGACCGAAAGAAGGCCCAGTCTTTGTGGAGTTAAGGTCTAAGTACAGCTTATCTAAGCCCACAATCAATCTGCCCCCAGCAAAGATATCCTATGGAAATTATGGCCCTCTTTCTGACATCGCCGCCTAGCAAGATTTATTTTACATGGAAACCTCCATTTTTTTATAGTGAAACTTTTAAGAACCATAACCTTATCTTTCTCGGCTTCTCATTAAGGAAAGAATAGATGGCCTGAGTCCACATAAAGTAACATTGTGAATGAGGTCATGTTTTTGGAGGTGTTCTTGTAGTTCTAAAAAACAAAAAGAAAACGAATATGGTCACATTTCTATATAATTTTGTCCAAACTGGAGGTTCAATTTCTATCCAGACTTCGAAAATATTTGGGATATTAAATTATCAATTTAACCTATAAAATATTAAATAAACTTAAATGAATTATTTTTATTAAAATAATGGTGTTTATTCATTAAAAAATAACCTAGTTAAGTTTGATTAATTTTGATTAATTTGAAGTTAATAAAAAAATAATTCAATTAACTAAGTTTTTTATTAAATCAATATTTTTTTAATTTAACTCCAGTTAAGTTAGGTTTTTGGTTACAAGTTTTTCCTATCAATCTACTATATTAAAATAAGTTTAATAACTATATTAATTAATAATATTTTTTTTATAAGATCTCACATCGACAGGTGAGAGTTGATTGCTAGTATTATTAGTAGTATTGATCGCTGACCTGTTATACGTGTTTTGAGGCATTAAACCCAGTAATAACTCATGTTATAAAAAACAAAACCATAAAGGTACAAGAGCCAAAACGGACAATATATAGCAGTTTGATTAGGCTACTATATTTGGTATCACAGTCAACCTCATTATCTATTCAATGGTGTCGACAAGGTTGTCAGACTCCTTAAAAGAGGTAGATTATAAAATCTCACATTGACACATAAAAAATTAGTTGTTAATCTTATTAATAATATTATACGTATTTTAGAATGTCAAGTAATCCTTCAAGGATTAAACAATCTAAAAACTTAAAATCTACTCAAGATCACCTGCACATTCCTCTGGACTATAGAATTCCATTTCTTCAGGGTATTAAATTCTAATCCAATTACTAATTTCTTAATTTATTATAGTTACAAGAGAGGAGACTCTATCAGCAGACAGCAATAACATGAACATTAGGATGTTATGGAGCAATAGCAATTTGGTGGTAGTTAACTAATTGACTGGAACATGAAGAATCAGGACAACAGCCCGTTTCTTTCTTTGTCAGGAATGCCTACTCCACTTTCTTACATACGCAAACAGAGCTGAGAAGCTGAAATGCACTCAAAATAAGAGAACGGATACATAATAATCTGCCTCCTACATCGTTTTTCAATGTATTCTTCCTTGACATCTGAATCAAAATATAAAATACTCTCCATCCACAATACAGGAGGGTACTTGCTGCCGCCGGACATGGAGTTATAGCCTATTTACATGGCTTAATTTCTATGCAGCGTATGTTATTTGTACTTGCAGACTACAACATGGAAAACCTGTTGCTCATCTCTCAAAGGGTAGAATAGGCTCTGTGATTACTGACAGGACACGTTTCCTAGTTAGCTCATCTGGTGAAGTATGCGCATCTCCGTTATGATAAGTGCAATGGGATTGTCGTGCAAGGTTAATAGCTGTTTCCACAAAAGGTTTTGCAAACAAAGAGCCACCAAGCTTTTCTTTGTTCATCTTTTTCCAGGTTTCGTCGATCACATTCATGACGGATTCAGTAGCAAGTTCCTCAGAAATGCCTTTTGTACGCATGTAGCATGACACAGAATTCGCAGTTTCACCTCTCGCTATCTCAGCCTGGATAAGCAAACGGGGATGTTAATATGCGGGAGCGGATCGCTACAGGCCTGTACATTTAGGCATATGAAGAACTTACCGATGCTGAAGCCAAGTCGTTGTAAAGACGAAAGATGTAGGAAGGCCAACTGATGATATCATGATACTTTTGTAAGTTTTCAATTTCCTCTTTCTTGATGTTTTGAACTACGGCAAAGTAGGCAAAAACCAGTTGAAGAGGCCCTGAGGATGATTTCCATGCATTTCCGAAATAGTCATCAAATGGTGGTGTGGACTTATTGTACAACCACTTTGCTTCTTGTAGGAATGCATTGCATAAATCTGCCCACTGTAGGAACGAAGACATTACAACAGAAATCAGTTAGCAATAGAAAATTGCAAGACTGCTATGTTTTTTGCAAATAATGATGAAATTTATACTGTACCGCTTTTGTTAGGTAAGGAAGAATGTTTTCCCCCTTTTCCTTCAGATTTTCATAAGCTATCTCATTGATAGTGTTATAGAGAGCTAGGAAGCAGAGCTTCATATAATCCGGAAGATCATTGATGGCATTAACATCCCATCTGAAACAACCAGGAATAGTGAGGGAAATAAAATGATTAGCATCATAAAAACATGATGAACTGAAATGGTTTGGGGTTAATTCTTTCGTGGTGCAAACCTCTCAACAGCATCTGTAAATAGCTCCAACTCATCCAGAGTACCATAAACATCATAGATATCATCAATGATTGTTACAAATGAAAACATTTTTGCTACTGAATTACGGCAATCACTGTATTGAGGTTCGAACGCAACTCCAACTGCCCAGTAAAAGCTTTCAACGAACCTGTCTCTAGCAAAATGCAACTTTGTTGCAAGACCCACACGCCTCCACCACCTGAGTGCCACAGCAAGAGCAAGTTATTTTCCATGGACAGAAATTTAATTGACCTGCTTTCTAGACCTTGGCAAGAACATGAAATTTTGCTCTTGGACTGACCTTGATGTCTCGCGTAGATCTCTTTTGTATACTGATTGAATCATGTTGTAGTCCAATATAGCAAGTTCTAGCAGTACTTTATATGCATCTTCCTTTTTACGGTACGCTTCAATACTCCAAACAGCTTCTAGTCTTTGCGTCCTGCGATGCAATGGAAGCTCCAATGCATGATTCACCTGTTCGGCCAGGTCATTTCCAATCTTTTCTTCGCTGACCTCTTTTAGATGTGATATTGCAAACACCTTGGCCTCATCCAAGATATTTTCTCCTTCTAAGGCAAGAAATGAAGCTTCATATAGGCTTAGTATTGCCTTGATGTCCTCCTTAAGGTTTTCCAAGAAATTGCCATTTTGATCCTTGAATCCGCTGAACGCTTCTGTTGATGGCAAGGGCATACTGCATGAACATACTTCGTAGTTAAGGATATATTAAATGACTGAGGCAAGTAACTAAGTACCTTGAGAGACCTCAAAGCCATGCTGTCTGAGAAGCCTGAAGCTAAGAGCAGTAGCATGAAGGCTAGTTTTTGTAACAGCATCAAATCCTCCCGAATAAACAAATCTATCAAGGGCTCTCCTTATTTCACTCTCGAACCGGTACCCCAATCCTAACCTTTGGACATTATCTATCAGTTCAAGCAGAGTCAAAAACTCTGCCTTTTCATTGTTAATCTCCCTTCTCACCTCAGCCCCCAGCTTTTTGGCCCTGTCTTTGTATACTTCAATCTACAAGATGACAGAATATGCACAGTTAGAAATTGGAGATTGATTGATGACTACAGAGCTTCTTCCTGTTCTCTTCTTCACAAGCCTCTTCATTTTAATTTTGACATATACCAGGTTCATCTGAATTGACCAGCCAGGCTGATTTTCACAACATTGGGTGGTGGAACCAGCGCCATTATATGCAGGCCACGCACGGTCCACATGGAGCAGTAGCTGCAAGTGCGACTCACCTAGCTACAACCTAACAAGGAATCGGATCCACTTTGAAGATCTAGGTAGAGATATATTAAGAAATCCAGGAATCTTGGACTGACAAATTCAAATTAGATCGCGAAGTAGAAAGTACTTTTTATAGTATCATCTTACTATATTTAAAAATTAGAGTATTGGATTATCTGAGTAAGGTCACCTTTAAATTTCAACAAGAATAAAACCTTAAAAAAAAATTGCGTGACAGTCGCAAGACATATGTACTGAAAGACCAGTATTCTACAATCATGGCAGAATTTATAATTAGCTAATCATACTACTAAAGCCAAAATAAAATAAAAGTAATCTTATTAATAAACTCGAGCAGATCTGATGGCTAATCCCAGGGACGGAGCAGGAAAAAAAATTGAGAAGGGTAAAATTAAAAGAATTATTTTAAAAAAAAACTTATTTTACTGAAATATATATTAAATGAAAGCTAAGTAAGAGGCCGGGAAAATTTTCCTTGCAAGGGTTGGGGCCGTGCCAGCCCCCCGTCTTCACCATTAGCCAATCCAAGGAACCCGCAACCTAGAATCTAGTTTACATTGGATAAACTAAAATAGATAATGACCTGATGGGTTGATCGGTAATTTAGTTCAAACCTAACCAAGTTAATATGAATGGTTTTTTTTTAAGAAAATAAAATAAAATAACATTATTTGATGGGTTTTTTTAAGAAAATAAAATAAAATAACATTATTTGATGAGAATAATTAACCATGGTTGACTTGATAACTCCTGGTTAACACAACTTATTTATCCGAGTTCTTTTCTGAGTAAGATTCCAGACCGGGTCTGAAAACCATGGTTATAACTCCATATTTCAAATCCTATTACACTAAGATGAAAGGAATGGAGGATCAGGCTGATCCAAAGAACTTGTAAATGAAAAAAAAAATACAAGAAAAAAGAGAAGGGGGAGTTTTCCTGCAGATTTTACGTACGTACCGATTCGTCAGTGTCCGAAGACAGCAAATAATCATAATCCCAGGTACTGGGTTCAAAATTGGCAGACCGTCTGGTACTTTCTGTTTCTGTGAAGCTGACGTTTTCTGTGCTTACAGAACATGTGAGTTTCAAGGTTAAGGGAGTGGCCTGGATGACTTTAGGTAAGGGATTTCTGTACAATTTGGGTGTCAGTGAGATTGAACGGTGCAAGCACAATAATTCAGTCGCCATGCCCCTAGTAATGGAAACTGCAGCAGGATTCTCTCTCTCTCTCTCTCTGCTTCTTCTCAAAGTTTCAAATTGCCAATACAATAAACGTAAACTCATTTAGAGCATCTTCCACTGAAGATGCTATTTTAAAAAGTAAAATTGATAACATAATATTTTAAATAGTATAAATATAGTTTTTTATTATATATATTTTAATGGAAAAAAACCATTTGAAAAGTCAATTTTATTAGAATAAAATAAATAAGTATTTTATTTTTTTAATAATTTTAATATTATTTTTTTTAACATGACCAAATTTAATTGACTTATTTTTTTGTTGACCCTACTTTATTAGTTATGATTCTTTTGAAAGATACATAGGAACAATATTAACAGAAGAAAAAAGATATTTTAGTATTATGTTGGCTTTCCCTTAAAGTGCGAAAAACAAGGAAAAAAATTAAAATATTAATTATTTATTTTTAACTATTCATGAGATGCTCTTATAGAACCTACAATTTCCAGGTCTTGCTCTAAACTAAGATTGCTCTAAGCGGCCTCCCCTACTCTTTCCTTCACATGTATTTTTGTTTTTTGTGTTACGGTAATTTTTATAGTTATGATCTAAAAAAATAATAAATTATATTTTTAATTATTAACTAAAATTTCAAGAGTATTTCCATTAGATTATTGCAAAACTATATTACCTATTAAATCAATCAAATACTTTCAAATATATAATTAGAACAAAATATAAATTACACCGTATCATATTGCATATATAAATATAATCTAAAACCAATGTTATTAATTTAATATGTTATCAAGTAAAAAGGCAATTTAAAAGGCAAAAAATATCTTTTTTTTATGACCATTCTCTTAACAACCTACATTATTATTACTAGTTAATTAAGGTAGGGTTCTCATTCTCTTAACAACCTACATTATTATGCCTAGGTAATTAAGGTAGGGTTCTCATTCTCAACAATTTGGCAAGAAATGAATTCCTATAACATGCATGCGTGGTGATCTAAATCACGATCTCATTCAAATCAAGCATCCTAGTTGGGGGAAAGGATAGAAAACATTAGCTTGCAACGCAAGTTTAATTTGACCTAGAAAATATGAAAACACAAAGTCATATTGCATGTGTGTGTGCCGTAACAAATTAGAAACCATTCTATAAAAGATTATTTCAATATATATATATATATATCATTGATTATGCAAGATGAGATCTTTACGTGATCTTGGGCTTGCAACTCTTGGGAGAAGATGGGTGAATATAGTAGTAACAAGTATGATTAAACTCTATTTATTTTGATGTATCCAAGAGAACATTATTGCAGAAACGGAAGCAAAAGCCTGGAAGAATTTCCCTTAGACGATTGATAAGACTTATATTCTTGGAAAAACTCAAAAACAAAAACAAAAATTGAGCTTTTGACCGTTATTTTTTCTACTTGAAAAAGAAAAATAACATATGATTTAGCATTTTAAAAAAAATGCAGCAAAATGTTGTTTGTTGAGAGACAAAAGCTAAACGAAAAATAAAGCTAAAAAAAATCCTAATTTTAGTTTTGTTATGTAGTTATTAAACTTGATCCAAATATTTATTGGGATAAACATGGGTGGAGGATCAGATATATTAACAAAATCAAAATAATATTATTTTAAATTATTTAAAAAAATCAATAATTTTTACTTATTATATTTTTTTATCAAATCCCTTTAATTTTTATAAAATTCAGCCTAAGTAATAGATTATCCAGGTTTTATAAATAGATATGTTTAAAAAAAAAATAAAGATGATCTTAAGATCACAGCTTCAAGACTAAATTAGGCCCATAAACTTGCTCCTTTGTCCATACAAATTAATCCCACAAAAACTAACACTTTCTTGATTTTTGCCAACCACAGGTCCAATAAGCTTTGTGCACTTCAAGACAAAGCCCACAACACAAGCACCCATTTGTTCCATTTATTTTCCCCCTTAAAGCTTTTCTTTCTCCAAGAGGGATAAAAAAAAATCTAATAATTCTACTCAATAATAAATATATAAGTTAAAGCTTGAAGACTCCACTTTTCTTAGTTTATTATTCAAGTAGATTTTTAATCAATTATTCGTTAAATTTCTGAAAAATATTTAATTAATTTATAAACTGTATTAAATGGTTTGAATTTTAAATAGTTATTTGGTATTTTTCAACCTACATATTTGTTATTAGTTATTAGATAGGATTTTAGTCCTGCATTTTGTATTAATGGCTTTACAACTAAAGGTACAAAAAAAAATGGATAGATTTTTAATTGGTGAAAAGATAACCGCGTGTTTAAAAGTTCGCAATGAGATGTTAATTTAATATTCTTGTAGCCAATTAACTAGTTATATGTAGTATTATTATTATATTTATGTAGATAGATATATATATATATATTATTAATAAAAATTTAATTTATTTTTAATATTTATATAATATTAGATTAATAAATTTAGAGTAAAGATAAAGTTCATGAAATGAGAATATTTCATAAAAAATTTATAAAGTTATTATAATTATAAGATTCATATATATCAAAACATCATTCCTATAATGTTCATAATTGATGCTCTCTCAAATACTAAATATTCATTAGAGCCGTAAGAACTATGATATATTTTTTTTTATGAAAGAAAACAAGTATTCTCATAAATTAAGGTATAAGGGATACAACTAATATGTTGATACTTATTATAAGACATGAATACTAAATTAACTCGTATGAGAATTTGACATGAAGAAATCACTTATATTTATGAAAAGACTCATATGAAGGTTGTATAAGTAATCCATAGACTTAAAATCGGTAAATCATCATATATAGATAATGTTATACTTTGATATTGTTACATGTTATCTTAATAGAAATAATGAAAATGCATATATTAAGTAAAATATGAACTATAAAAATATACTTGAGTGATCAAAAGAGAATTCATCACCTTAAATGAATTAAAAAAATATTTCATACATTATTAAATAGTATTGACTGAGAAATCATTAGTCATGGTGGAATAAAATTTGAAAAGAGTTTCAAATCTTATCCAAACAATCAATGACTATTATATAGAGAACAAACATGATTTGACATGATATATATACTTTATTTTTTAATATTAAATCAAAATATTATTGATGAAAGGATATTAATTATATTGTGAAATTAATTATTGAAAAGTTAAATCAAGTCACTGATGATTTTTCTAATATTTAGAGAATCATGACATGTTGTTAAATAATGCATTTGATCTTCAAATATAAATTAATTAATTTTTTACTTAATAACAAATTAAATTATTTAGTTTATTTAATTATACTTATAATTTATATTTAGGTCAATATATTAGAAACCTGATGGGTTACACGTATTAAGAACCATTAATAAAAAATTAAACTGAGATGATTTAATAAAGTATGACTTGTTTAAAATATATTTTAGAAATTAAGAACTAAAATATAATTAATACATGGATTGTATTTCTAAATCTAAAAAACTCAAGTAAGGATTTGATTGAATTAATTTCTAAAATTATCTTGAATTAATATATAAATATTATTCTAGAGCAAATTAATATATTATTAATTTACAAGGTTTTTAGAATTTTTTTATGAATAGTAAGTCATGCTTAAAGACAAAATGAGACGTAGTACTTTAGATATGCTAATTACACTCTTCTAAATAGAGAAATACATGATATTCTAGTTTTAAAGTATCGAAGATGATTACGTGAAAAACTTCCTCAAGAAAGCACCTTAGAGAAATACCTGGCAAGATCCTACTCTTGGCTTTATACATTTTTGTGGGTAAAAAACTAGCGAGTAAGAAATTTTTGATATGTTAATATACAAAAATGTAAGCAAAGCGCTTCAAAAATCCACAAAATTTGATATAATAGTAGGAACATGTTACAAGAGAAGAGACTCTATCAGCAAACATCAATAACATGAAAATTAGGATGTTATGAAGCAATATCAGCAATTTAATAGTATTTAACCAATTGACTGGAACATGAAGATTCAAGAAAACAACCTGTTTCTTTCTTCGTCAGGAATGCTTACTCCACTTTCTTACATAAGCAAATAGAGCTATGTAGCAAATTGTCAACATTTTTTCCAATTACCATCAACTACTCTTCTTTTTTTAACAAACACCATCAACCACTTCCAACCATCATTCAACCATCATTACTTCTCAACCAAGCTGTCAAAGCTCTCCTATAAATAGAGATAAAGAGAGAGAGCAATGTAAGATGAGTGTAGTGTAAGTGTGGTGAGAGCAAAAAGGGTGAAAGTATGGTGAGTGCAACTATGAGAATGAGAAAGTGCAGATTTGAGAAAAACACCAAGTGTAAGAGTGAAACACCTGCTTTTGTGGGATTGTACTGGGTGGAGTTGAGTGTTTGTATCATTCATTTAATAATATACAATCTGCTACCTCCGTGGACGTACTTGATTTTAAAGAACCACGTAAATATGCTTGTTTGTGTTTTATTTGTGTTTGCTTTCAATCCAATATGTGCAATAAATTGGTATCAGAGCATTAAGGAAGCTAAAACATTGAAAAAACATGTTTTTCAACTCTCTGTTCAAAGTTGCAAAATTTTTAAAGTTCTCATATCTTGATTTTGACCACCTGTGGAGATTTCTCTCGTCGATACGAGTCCAACGATATAAAGATCATCGAAATGAGAGTTGAAATGAGCCATGTAGAGCTCGCCAAAGTTTTGCCAAAAATATGCTGAAAAAACCAGACAGTGTCAGAATTCTCGTCTGAGAAGACATCCACATCATCCAACATGTTGGTGCTAAGTCATCATCCACATCATCAATAGAGGATCCACATTGCTATGTCATCAGACACGTCATCTAACAGTAACAAAATATTCTTTTGACCAAATAAGAATATTCCATTGATAGTGAGAGAATATTCCCATGACAGAATATTCTTTATCAGAGACAAAATATTCCTTCCTTGAGTTAACTTGGTCAGATTGGTTTTTTGGCCAACTTAGTGATTTTTTGACCCGTTTTAGGCCGATTCAAGCTAGTTCTTAGCATTTTCAACCATTTCAGACGCAACTGTGGTGTCTGTTTTATGAAACAGCACACTGAGGTTACTGTTTTGGCTCTTTTGAGCATAAAAATATGTATTTTAACAATTTTGGGAGCCTATTTGTAATCCAAAAACATCCTAATGGTTGATATTCCAGAAGAAAGATTAACAAGAAATGCTAGTATACCTCCACAATATATCCTGGTATAGAGTACCAAATTTAAGGTGGAGAAGTTTGATGGGAAAGGTAATTTTGGCATGTGGAAATTTGAAGTCATGGATATGCTTGTCCAAATGAATTTGGATTTCACTCTAGAAGATAAACCGAAGGATTTGGATGATAAAAGCTGGGAAAGGATAAATTGGTTGGCCTGTATTTCTATCCGACTTTGTCTTATAAAGCATCAAAAGTACGCCTTTTCATAACAAAACTCTACAAAGGAATTATAACAAGCACTATAGGACAAGTTTATGAAAAAAAAGTATAAAGAATCATCTCCACTTGAAGAAAAGGATCTTCCACTTTCAGCACAAGAAAGGTACTTTTATGAATGAGTATCTGAATGATTTCAATAAAATGATAGTTGATTTGAAGAATTTAGATGTGAAAATTGATGATGAAGATAAAGCTTTGTTGTTATTAAATTCACTACCTGAGACATATAAATATCTCATCACCACTTTACTATATGGTAAAGAAAAGATTAAATTCATTGATGTGTCTAATGCTTTGGTAAACAATGAGTATCGGAAGAAGGACCAGATTGTTCACAAGGAGTCAACGTTAGAAGCATTGACAGTTAGAGGCAGAATAAACCCAAGAGATTTCAAGGGTGAGGGAGATCTCATTCAAAATCCAGAGGAGAATCATCAAACAAATGATATCTTGCAAAAGATTAGAGTGTCTTTTGTCACAAAAAGGGGCACTAGAAGAAAGGTTGTCCGATCAAAGACAATAAAGAAAAAGATGAACCAGTTATAAACGTTACACAAGATGAGGATGAACGAGACTCTACATTTATGGTCTCATCACCAGAAAACCATTCTAGTGAATGGATTCTTGATTTTATATGTTCCTATCACATGTGCCTTAATAAGCATATATTCTCGAGGTTGAAAGAGTTTGATGGAGGAGTTATGTTGATGGGTAATGATAATGTTTGTGAAATCAAAGGGATTAGGACTATTCATCTGAAAATGCATAATGGGGTAGTCAAGACACTAACAGAGGTACGATATGTACCTAACCTGAAGAAAAATCTCTTCTCACTTGAAGTTCTAGAATCCAATAGTTATAAGATTGTCATGTATGGTGGAGTTCTGAGAGCAATCCATGGTGCATTAGTTGTCTTAAAAGGCATAAGGAAAGGAAACTTATATTTATGGATGGATCTACAATTATTGGTATAGCAGCTGTCTCCAAAAGCGTAGAAGATGATGAAGCAGATAATTCCAGACTTTGGTACATGCGCTTAGGGCATGCTAGTGAAAAGGCTTTGCAAGGATTGATCAAGCAAAGTCTATTAAAAGACGTCAAGATTGGGAAACATGGGTTCTGTGAGCATTGTGTTCTTGGAAAACAGACAAGAGTCAAGTTTGGCACTGTGGTACACAATACAAAAGGGATTCTTGATTATGTTCACACAGACGTATGGGGACCTTCAGAAATTGAATCTCTTAGAGGTAATCATTGGTTTGTTACTTTTATTAATGATTTCTCAAGACGAGTATAGGTGTACATAATGAAACACAAGAATGAGGTCTTTGGTATCTTTCTGAAATGAAAGAAAATGGTGGAGACTTAAACTGGATGGAGAGTTAAGACTTTTCGGTCAGATAATGGTGGTGAGTACAGTTCATATCCTTTATTTGAAGTTTGGCAGAATAAAGGGATTAAATGATATTTTACCATGCGCAAAACACCATAACAAAATTGAGCAGCGAAACGCATGAATCACACATTGGTGGAGAAAGTTCGATGTATGCTATCATATTCAGGACTAAGCAAAGTGTTCTAGGGCGAGACATTAAGTTATGCTCGTCATATTGTTAATTGATTACCTTTAATAGCATTAAATGGAAGAACCCCCTTAGAGGTTTGGTCAGGCTCTCCTACAAATGACTATGACTCTATGCGTATATTTGGTTACTCAGCATATTATTATGTTACTGATTCCAAGCTAGATCCTAAAGCCAATAAAGTTATATTTTAGGCTTTAATGGAGGAGTAAAAGGTTATAGAATTTGGTGTTCTAAATCAAAGAAAGTAATTTTGAGTAGAGATGTCACTTTTGATGAGTTTAGCATGTTACAGCAAAAGAAATCACAGGAGAAGGAAAAACAGTCTGGTAATGCATAATAGGTGGAGTTGGAGACTTCAATCATCCCTATAATGACTATTCAAACAATCCCTACTGAAGGAGATTCAGATGAAAGTTCAGATAAAGAAGATGCAACAACTCCAATAACCACACAATAAGAATCCATTGCAACCGAGTAAACCAAAAGGAGTTATCAAAAAACCTGCTCGGTATTGTAATATGGTGGCGTATGCACTTCCGGTGATTAATGATGGAATCCCCTACACCTACAAAGAAACAGTACAGAGCGTAAAAAGTGCAAAATGGATAAAAGCAATAGATGAAGAAATGAAATCTCTCCACAAGAATCAAACTTGGGATTTGGTACAACTCCCTAAGGAAAAGAAGACAATTGGTTGCAAATGGATATATGCTAAGAAGGAAGGTAATCCTGGAAAAGACAACATCCGATTCAAAGCAAGATTGGTAGTGAAAAGGCTATGCTTAGAAGGAGGGGATAAATTATAATGAGGTATTCTCTCTAGTTGTTAAGCATTCATCAATTCGTATTCTGCTAGCCTTGGTTGCACAATTTGATTTTGAGTTAGCCCAACTTAATCTGAAAACTACCTTTCTACATAGAGATTTGGAATAGGAAATTTACATGTCTCAACCAGATGGTTTCCACTAGGAAAGAGAATTGGGCTTGTAAACTAAAGAATTCATTGTATGGATTGAAACAATCTCCTCGCCAGTGGTATAAGCGATTTGATAAGTTCATGACAAAACATGGATATACACGGAATCAATTTGACAACTGTGTATATTTTTGCAAACTTCTTGATGGTTTTTTCATCTATTTTCTCTTATATATGGATGATATGTTGATCGCATCGAAGATCAAAGTGGAGATTGATAAACTGAAAGCTCAACTGAGAATTGAGTTTGAAATGAAGGACCTTAGAGAAGCTAAGAAGATTTTTGGCATGAAGATTCAAAGAGATAGAAGAAAAGGCATAATTTATTTGACACAGACTCAATACTTGAAGAAAATTTTAAAGAGATTTGAGGTAGATGGTAAAACCAAGACTGTAAGCACACCTTTAGCTCCTCATTTTAAGCTAAGTGCTTCAATGTCTCCACGCACAGATGAGGAGCACAAGCATATGGCTCAAATTCCATATGCAAATGCAATTGATGCATTAATGTATGCAATGGTTTGTATGAGACCAGATATTTCACATGCTGTTAATATGGTGAACAGGTATATGCATGATTCGGGAAAGGGTCACTAGCAGGCAGTTAAATGGATTCTATGGTAAATTCATGGTGCAATTGATATTGGTTTGAAGTTTGAGAGGGATGATAGACTCGAAAAAATTTATTTGGTTATGTAGATTCAGACTATGCTAGTGACTTAGACAAGTGTCGTTCCATAACATGCTATGTGTTTAAACTTGCTAAAGGGTCTGTAAGTTGGAGGTCAATGTTACAATCAATAAGATTTATCAATAATTGAGGCAGAGTACATGGCAGTAACAGAAGCTTTCAAGGAAGCTATTTGGTTACATGAGTTGATTGAAGATTTGAGAACTGTTTAAAAGCATATGAGTGTCTATTGTGATATTCAAAGTGCTATTTATCTTGCAAAAATTCAGGTTCATCATTCCCACACCAAGCACATCAATGTTCAATTTCATTTTGTTCGAGAAATTATGGATGAAGAAGATATTCTACTACAGAAGATTGGTACCGCAGATAATCCAGCTGACATGCTCACAAAGTGTGTCCTAGGGATCAAGTTCCAACATTGTTTGAACTTGGTCAACATCTCTTGGTGTTGAGCACCTTCAGGGTACAACGCCATATAATGCGTTAGAGGCAGCATTGATTGATCACAAGGATTGAATGGAAAAATCTTGCCAAGGTGGAGATTTGTAGCAAATTGTCAACATTTGCAAATAGTCAACATTTTTCTCAACTACCATCAACAACCTTCTCCTTTAACAAACACCATCAACCACTTCCAACCATCATTCAACCACCCTCAACCACCCTCAACCCTCAACCACCATTACTTCTTAACCAAGCTGTCAAGGCTCTCCTATAAATGGAGACAAAGAGAGAGAGCAATGTAAGATAAGTGTAGTGTAAGTGTGGTGAGAGCAAAAGAGGTGAAAGTATGGTGAGTGCAACTATGAGAATGAGAAAGTGCATATTTGAGAAAAACACCGAGTGTAAGAGTGAAACACCGGCTTTTGTGGGATTATACTGGGTTGAGTTGAGTGTTTGTATCATTCTTCTAATAATATACAATCTGCTGCCTCCATAAACGTACCTGATTTTAAAGAACCACGTAAATCTGTTTGTTTCTGCTTGTTTGTATTTTATTTGTGTTTGCTTTCGGTCTAGTATACGCAACAAGCTGAGCACCTGAAATGCACTCAAAATAAGAAAACGGATACATAATAATCTGCCTCCTACATCGTTTTTCAATATATTCTTCCTTGAAATCTGAATCAAAATATACAATACTCTCCATCCACAATACAGGAGGGTACTTGCTGCCGCCGGACATGGAGTTATAGCCTATTTACATGGCTTAATTTCTATGCAGCGTATGTTATTTGTACCTGCAGACTACAACATGGAAAACCTGTTGCTCATCTCTCAAAGGGTAGAATAGGCTCTGTGATTACTGACAGGACACGTTTCCTAGTTAGCTCATCTGGTGAAGTATGCGCATCTCCGTTATGATAAGTGCAATGGGATTGTCGTGCAAGGTTAATAGCTGTTTCCACAAAAGGTTTTGCAAACAAAGAGCCACCAAGCTTTTCTTTGTTCATCTTTTTCCAGGTTTCGTCGATCAAATTCATTACGGATTCGGTAGCAAGTTCCTCAGAAATGCCTTTTGTACGCATGTAGCATGACACAGAATTCGCAGTTTCACCTCTCGCTATCTCAGCCTGGATAAGCAAACGAGAATGTTAATATGCGGGAACGGATAGCAACAGGCCTGTACATTTAGGCATTGAAGAACTTACCGATGCTGAAGCCAAGTCGTTGCAAAGACGAAAGATGTAGGAAGGCCAACTGATGATATCATGATACTTTTGTAAGCTTTCAATTTCCTCTTTCTTGATGTTTTGAACTACGGCGAAGTAGGCAAAAACTAGTTGAAGAGGCCCTGAGGATGATTTCCATGCATTTCCGAAATAGTCATCAAATGTTGGTGTGGACTTATTGTACAACCATTTTGCTTCTTGTAGGAATGCATTGCATAAATCTGCCCACTGTAGGAACGAAGACATTACAACAGAAATCGGTTAGCAATAGAAAATTGCAGGCCTGCTATGTTTTCTGCAAATAATGATAAAATTTATACTGTACCGCTTTTGTTAGGTAAGGAAGAATGTTTTCCCCCTTTTCCTTCAGATTTTCATAAGCTATGTCATTGATAGTGTTATAGAGTGCTAGGAAGCAGAGCTTCATATAATCCGGAAGATCATTGATGGTATTGACGTCCCATCTGAAACAACCAGGAAAAGTGAGGGAAATAAAATGATTAGCATCATAACAACATGATGAACTGAAATGGTGAGGGGTTAATTCTTTCGTGGTGCAAACCTCTCAACAGCATCTGTAAATAGCTCCAACTCATCCAGGGTACCATAAACATCATAGATATCATCAATGATTGTTACAAATGAAAACATTTTTGCTACTGAATTACGGCAATCACTGTATTGAGGTTCGAACGCAACTCCAACTGCCCAGTAAAAGCTTTCAATTAACCTGTCTCTAGCAAAATGCAACTTTGTTGCAAGACCCACACGCCTCCACCACCTGAGTGCCACAGCAGGAGCAAAGTTATTCCATGGCCTGAAATCTAATTGACCTGTTTTCTAGACCTTGGCAACAACATGAAATTTTGCTCTTGGACTGACCTTGATGTCTCGCGAAGATCTCTTTGGTATACTGATTGAATCATGTTGTAGTCCACTATAGCAAGTTCTAGCAGTACTTTATTTGCTTCTTCCTTTTTACGGTATGCTTCAATACTCCAAACAGCTTCTAGTCTTTGCGTCCTGCGATGCAATGGAAGCTCCAATGCATGATTCACCTGTTCGGCCAGGTCTTTTCCAATCTTTTCTTCGCTGACCTCTTTTAGATGTGATATTGCAAACACCTTGGCCTCATCCAAGATATTTTCTCCTTCTAAGGCAAGAAATGAAGCTTCATATAGGCTTAGTATTGCCTTGATGTCCTCCTTAAGGTTTTCCAAGAAATTGCCATTTTGATCCTTGAATCCGCTGAACGCTTCTGTTGATGGCAAGGGCATACTGCATGAACATACTTCATAGATAAGGATATATTAAATGATTGAGGTAGGTAAGTAAATACCTTGAGAGACCTCAAAGCCATGCTGTCTGAGAAGCCTGAAGCTAAGAGCAGTAGCATGAAGACTAGTTTTTGTAACAGCATCAAATCCTCCCGAAGAAAAAAATCTATCAAGGGCTGTCCTTATATCACTCTCGAACCGGTAACCCAATCCTAACCTTTGGACGTTATCTATCAGTTCAAGCAGAGTCAAAAACTCTGCCTTTTCATCGTTAATCTCTCTTCTCACCTCAGCCTCCAGCTTTTTGGCCCTGTCTTTGTATACTTCAATCTACAAGATGACAGAATATGCAGAGTTATTGATTGATGACTACAGAGCTTCTTCCTTTTCTCTTCTTCAGAACCCTCTTCATTTTAATTTTGACATATGCTAGGCTAATCTGAATTGACCAGCCAGGCTGATTTTCACAAAAATGAACTAGCGCCATTATATGCAGGCCACGCACGGTCCACATGGAGCAGTAGCTGTAAGTGTGACTCACTTAGCCACAACCTAACGAAGAGTCGGATCCACTTTGAAGATCTGGAGATATATTAAGAAGTCCAGGAATCTTGGATTGACAAATTCAAATGAGATCGCTAAGTAGAGAGTAGTTTTTTTATAGTATCATCTTACTATATTTAAAAATTAGAGTGTGTTGGTTTATCTTAGTAAGGTCACCTTTAAGTTTTAACAAGAATGAAACTTAAAAAAAAAAAATGCAAACAGTGACAAGATCTATATATGTACTGAAAGACCAGTATTCTAGACAGAATTTATAATTAGCTAAAATAAAAGTAATCTTGTTAATAAACTCGACTAGGTCCGATGGCCGATTCAGTGAACCCACAGTCTAGAGCCTAGCTTAGATTAGATTTTAATTTAAACTAAAAAAGATGACCTAACAGTGCTGGTGATCGGATTCAAACCTAGTCCATGAGTTGGTTTTTTCACGAAAAAAGAATATTATAACATTGTTTTGATGAAAATGATTAATCACCTGATAACTCGTTAGTTAACTTAGTATCCGAGTTTTTTTATTAGTAAGAGTTCAGGCTGGGTCTGAAAACTATGGTTAGAACTCAATATTTCAAATCCCATTACACTAAATGAAAGAAATGGCTGATCCAAAGAACTTGTAAATGAAAAACAAGTACAAGAAAAAGAGAAGGGGGAGTTTTCCTGCAGATTTTACGTACGTACCGATTCGTCAGTGTCCGAAGACAGCAAATAATCATAATCCCAGGTATTTGGTTCATAATTGGCAGACCGTCTGGTACTTTCTGTTTCTGTTTCTGTGAAGCTGACGTTTTCTGTGCTTACAGAACATCTGAGTTTCAAAGTTAAGGGAGTGGCCTGGATGACTTTAGGTAAGGGATTTCTGTACAATTTGGGTGTCAGTGAGATTGGACGGTGCAAGCACAATAATTCAGTTGCCATGCCCCTAGTAATGGAAACTGCAGCAGGATTCTCTCTCTCTCTCGGCTTCTTCTCAAAGTTTCATATTGCCAATACTAGAAACGTAAACTCATTTATAGAACCTACAATTTCCAGGTCTTGTTCTAATCGGATACAAAGATCGGTTAGATTTTTTTTCCTGTTTGTTACATGGCATCATGCTCACCATAGATTGTAGTAAATGGTGAAGTGTTACTTTGTTGTCAAAATCGTTTGAATGTTGAAGCTATATTTTCCATAAGAGGCATGCAAGGTGACAATTTCAGAGGTCTTCGTTTCAGATTTTTCCCTATTCACTGATGCTTCTGGAATCTTGATTCCTTTTTCTTTTTTTTCTTTTTCTGGATGCATTCAGCACCAGAAAAAATTTTCAAAAGATTTTGCCAATGCCGAAGGTTCTGAAAAGAAAAGGTAGCGTTGCCTGTGGTTTGAAGATTTGTGGTGATGGCCAAGTGCTCCTAATGTTATCATCAATACGTGGTCTGAAATTTTTTATAGCAATTAGCAGGGTTTACGGTGTTCGAGTTTCTGTAGATCATATTGTTATATAATCAAGGGTTTTCATGGTCGTATATTTTCCATTATTTTTTATTATTATTATTTTTTATGGATGTGTATTTTCTCCATGTCTTTCGTTTCTTTACACTGACGCCTGCCAAATTTCGAGCCAGGAAAAAAAAGAAGGAACATGCATGCTGACAAACGATGACGAACCAACGCATGCATCCACCCTTCGTTCCTTCCACGTCTCATATGTGACATTTCGTGCTTGTGGGTCCCCGCCCCCTATTTGCTCAATTGGAAATACTTTATCACTGCTGGAAAATTATAAATTAGTAATAGAATTATTGGCAAAAAAATATATTCTATTTGTAATGTTTGATATCAATAATGACGGGACATGTTCTGTCATTGATGAATTTGTCAATAAAATAAAAATAATTAAAATATATTTTATTGATAACATAGTATATTATTATTTGTTGATGAAATGATATAGAAAAATATTTTTCTACCAATTTTTGATGGAAATTTCATTAATAAATTTAAAAATATTATACCTTACAAGAACCACTTCTCCCCTTTTCTTCTTCTTCCTTTCTTTTAAAAATGCAAAAACTTTGCCCTTTCCCTCTTCTATATTGCCAAAAATCTAGGGATATATATATATATATATATATAT
>SRLM01015252.1:628108-646336 GCA_015708895.1 Populus ilicifolia
AAAAAAAAAAAGAAAAAGAAAAGAAAAGAAAGAGGCGAGCAAAAAGAAACTGCACGGCCATTCTTGCTCGCGGCTGGCCTATTAAGGGGGGCCAAGCGTTAGGCGTAACGCTTTGCTGGCCTTTTTCCCCCCCCACTTTTTCCTCTTCTTTTCTTCGTATTTCTTTTTTAAACTCAGATTTTTTTCTTATCATATTCATTTACTCTTTAATTTTTATATGATTCTTAAATATTATTGTAATTTTTTATTTAAATTTTAATAATTTTTTTTAATTATTATCAATATGATATGATAATAATAAAAAATTATTCATGAAAAATCAATTGAGATCGATTTTTTTATTATTAAAGTTTTTAAATAAATTTTGTGCATAATTTTAATATATTTATAATTTTTTTTAGTTTTTGATAACAAAAAATATCGGCATGCTATTTTGATAATTTTTACTAAGTTACTTTTAAAATCATTTTATATATATAAACAAAAATAATAATTCTAGTTAAAAATATTATGGTGACTAAGATAAAAAATACATTAATAAAAAAAATTATCTTGATAAAAATATTTTTCAAAATGTTTATATTTTTGAGTTTAATAACAATATTAAAAGACATGTATATACACACACATAATGATTTTCTATGCATTTTGTTGCAGCTTATTGATATAGATTTTATCACCACTCCATAGTTTCTACCTTCAATCTTCCTTATAAGGAAATTATTGGTATTAAACAACATAATCTATTTAAAAAGAAACAATAAACAAATGCTCCTTCCACCTTCAAACCGCAAGCCATTTATGGATATTAAGGCTCCATTAATGTAATAATTATTATATATTGTGCAACAATTGGGTTTATATTCAACAAAAATGTACATTTTTAAAATAAAATAAAAATATATAAAAATGACACACCAAAGTGTATTTCCATTAATAATTTATTTGGTTTTTTAAAATATTTCAATTGATAATTTCTTTCCAGTACTCTATTATGTTTTTATATCCCAAAAGAAAAAAATAAATAAATTAAAACTCTTTCCATAGCGATAATGAAGCAATACTTTATTTGTGTGACCCAATTAAAAAAATTGATAATTATATTATAAAGATAATTAAATTGTTTCCTAAGTGACAGTACAAGATTGCTGTCTAAGTGTTATATTTTGTTTTCCATATTTAACAAGGTCAAACTTTAATAATGCCCCAAAACTATGTAGTAATCTCAATTTTAGCAGTAAATAATAATAGCAATATTTTTTTTAATAAATTTCACCTTTAAAGTTTGGCCTGACTGGCCCTTTGTTGCCTTTTTTTTGTACTTTCTTTTCTTTATTTTTTTTACACTCCAATTTTTTTTATCATATTTTTTTACTCTTTAACTTTGATATTGTTCTTGGATAATATTATAAATCTTCAGTTAAATTTTACTAATTTTTTGTTTGAATTATTTTGTATTTGATCTGACAATAAAAATATAATAATAAATAATTTATGAAATCTCAATTAAAATTAATTTTTTATTATTCAAATATTTAAATAGATTTAGACTATAATTTTATAGTGTTTATAATTTTCTCAGCCTTCAACCACACAAAATATGAACATTCTATTTTAATAGTTCTTTTACTTACTTAAAAAATATATATAAACAATGCTTCTAGTTTAAAAAGACTCATTTGACTAAGATAAACAAAAGTTGTGTTGATATAAAAATTTATCTTCATGAAAAAAAACTCAAAACAATTATATATTCGAGTATAATGATGATGCTAAAGAATTAACTTAAAAATTTTATTTATATTTTTATAATATAGTGTGGACATACAAATTACTTAGTTATATATTACAGTTATTAAACTTGATTTGCCCGTGATACTTACTCAGAATTTAGTTTTAATTTAAGTTGAAGGACATTGACTCTTTCAAATTTGATTAATTTAGTGAATAGATTCATGATAAATTGAGTCAATACTAATTATTATTAAAAAAACTAATCTTGGATGACCGAAAACTTATGAGATGAACCGATGATCCATATCTTTTTCTTGCCGAGACCCTGAACTGAACGCAGTAACCATGGTACTTGCTATAAAGCTTGGAGGTTTTCACTTTTCACAGAACTTATTGGCTCCTATTCTTGCACCATAGCCAAGCAACCTTTCGTTGCTGCAAACGAAAACCAACATAACTGGGGACCAAAGGCACCCATCTAAAACTTTATACTCAGAAATCTTGTCCGCACAAATTCTGTCTGAGAACAGTTCAATTGTAGCCTTGAAGGAGTATGCTCGTTGGCGCAGCCTAATCGCTTCATCAAGCGCGTGTAAGATACGGATATGAAATGGGAAATGCTTACTCTTGCAATTTAATTATCAGATTAGATATTAAAATAAAATTCTCATAAATCCCTTAGCTTTGATATGAATAACTTATATCTAATTAGATTGAAAAATAGATTTAATTTTAGTATGCTAAAATTGGTTTGAAAATATTATGGCTATAAACAAAGAAAGATGCAGAGTGGTTTGTGATTCGAATATGGATGTATGTATGTATGTATGTATTGTGGGTTGTTGAGCCAACAATATTGGAAAAGGACAATATTTTAGGCCTTGGAATGCTTTGAAGGGAGGGAGAAGAGCCCATTGTCGGAAGTAAAATAAAACAATTGACCAAGTTTTATTTAGATGGATCAAGAAATAGGTCAATTTAAATTTTATTAATTAAATTAAAAAGATTTTTTTTATTTATAATTTCTCTTCCTTCAAACTAGTCTAGATCTCGGAACGGTCTAGTCTTCCACAATTTCTAGTTTTTTTTTTATTATAATGCTACTAATAATATTTTATGTTTTTAACTGTTGATAATTTAATTATTTTTAGTTAGAATTTTCATTTTTAATTTATAAAATTAATTTTAAACTAGCATCTAAACAAAACTTGAGCACTAGGTTTTACTTTTTGGGGAGGATTAAACTTCTCAATTACAAAATCAAAATCACTAGCCCTTTAATCACTCATCTTTCTCCACAAGTCGGGACCCCCCCCCAAAAAAAAAAAAGAGAGCCTCTTTTCAAGCAGTCTCCAACTCAAACACTACCAAACAAAATCCTCTGTCGTAGTAAATGAGGTTCTAACCCAGCGGTGGAAGGACTTGTCCCTTTTCTCAACACATGAGTTCGAACCTTACCATGTATGCCTATCACCCCCGCGGTGCTTTACCTGTTCACTGGGCTTGCAGGATGTTCAGTAAACCGTATTGATTAGTTGTGGTGCGCGTAAGCTGACCCGGACACCCTACGTGAAAAAAAAAAAATCCTCTGCCCTATTAAAATTTTTAAACTCCCTTGTAATTCTTATAGGTGCGCAGGTTAACTCCCTTTGACGCCTCCGTTCATTCTAGCCTCTTCCACACCAAAAAAACCCAAAAACGACACCATACTCCACCTCCCAAAATCCAATCACACACGCAAAACCACTACCATCACCATCACCTTCACCTTCGCTCTTTCTCTCTCTATAAATCTCCGAAACCCTAGTGTTTGCAAGGTTTCAGTCACAGTCTCTTTCTCTCTCCTGATCTAGAATCAATGGCGGAGGAACCAGCATCGCAGTCGGTACCTTCACAACCGCAACCGCAACCGCCGCAGTCATCATCGGCGCCGCCGCTTGGATCTTCGGTGATACCGATAGTGAACAAGTTACAGGATATATTTGCTCAGTTAGGTAGTCAATCGACGATTGAGCTGCCGCAGGTGGCAGTTGTAGGGAGTCAAAGCAGTGGAAAATCGAGTGTTTTGGAAGCACTTGTTGGGAGAGATTTCTTGCCACGCGGAAACGAAATCTGTACGCGGCGGCCGCTGGTTTTGCAGTTATTGCAGACTAAAAGGAAAGGTGATGGCTGTGGTGAAGAGGAGTGGGGAGAGTTCTTGCATTTGCCTGGGAAACGGTTTTATGATTTTTCCGAGATCCGGAGCGAAATTCAGGTGCGGATTTGGTGGATTAGTGAGAATTTGTGGCTCATTTTTGCATGTTTTATGAACTTAATTATTCGAGGTTTATTTTTGTTGTTTTTGTAATTATTG
Organism: Populus ilicifolia; assembly: GCA_015708895.1. NCBI lineage: Eukaryota > Viridiplantae > Streptophyta > Magnoliopsida > Malpighiales > Salicaceae > Populus > Populus ilicifolia. Next base: position 632,196 of record SRLM01015252.1, read on the forward strand.
ATTAACGAAGAGGAATTTTAGAGAAATGAAGGTGTCTGATTTGTTCATTTGACGAGTTTGTTTGTTCGGTTAGGCTATTATAACTGTTTCAGAGTTGAATATCAATTTTGTGCTTGATTGTGACTATTAGTAGTGTTTAATAGTTTGATTTTCGAGATGTTTTTGCGTGCTTGTGTGTTTGGAATTAGTGATACTTGGAGTGAAAGGTTGGAGAAACTAAGGGACGATTTTGTTGGATGAGTAGGCTTATATATTATGGAGCGCTTATGGTTGTATTGTTATTTTTGTAATAGTTGAACAAAAATATAGAGAAATTAAGGTGTGGATTTGTTGGATGAATGATTATGTGTCTGATTAGGGTATTGCAAATGTTTTAAAAGACTAAATTTGAGTTTGGTTTCCGGCATGTATGCATGCAGTCCTGCAGGTTTTCTGTTTAGTAATAGTTGAACAGAGGTGTAAAAATGGGAGAAGTTCAACGTGTAGTTAAATTTAGAGCTTGGTTTAGCAATTCAATTGTTAATAGTTGAAGGAAAAGTGTAGAGGAAAAAATTGAGTAATTTTTAGTTGGTGTTTTGGGAGTGTATGGATGGGGAGGAAATTTGAATTTCTTAACTGTTATATTGTGATTTGTTTTGGTTCTTTAGTGTTTCGGAGGTGTGATTTTGCATGATTGATTTTATTGAGTGTAGCTAATTATGTATTTGGTTGAGTTAGGTAGTTGAATGGTTAAGCGATTGAATAAACTGTGACTGGGATTATTTTTTGAATTTTTGGAAGGTGGGGAGGGCGAGTAGGAAAAAAATATTGCTTGTTTTCTGAAAATGATTCTTTTGTTTGGTGAGTTTGTTAAATTTATATTTTTATTTTCTTTTGAAGTGATATTGGAGTTATTTTGCGTTGTTTATGTTTCTTGAGCCACAGTAGAGGTGCACATAGGGATTGAGCATGTGACTTTTTTTTCATTTTTTATTATTCCCTTACAAGTAGGGCAAAACCACCCTTTGGAAAAATTTGACCTGTTTATCAGAATGAAACTTGTTTGGCTGGACTTATGGTAACATTTTTCTTGGAGTCTTCATTACATGCATGGCTCAAATAGCTTTTTTGAACCTTGAAATAGTTTCCTGTGCATCTGGGTTTGGTTCATTGAATGTTGATTTCAGTTATCAATCAGCTTATTATTCAATTATTTTGAATTGGTTGTAGGCCGAGACTGCTAAGGAAGCAGGAGGAAACAAAGGTGTCTCTGACAAGCAAATTCGTTTGAAGATTTTTTCACCTAATGTTCTTGATATCACACTTGTAGATCTACCTGGTATAACAAAGGTTCCTGTGGGTGATCAACCCTCTGATATTGAAGCAAGAATTAGAACTATGATCATGTCATATATTAAAAAACCAAGCTGTCTAATTCTAGCTGTTACAGCAGCAAATTCAGATTTAGCGAACTCAGATGCTCTTCAGATTGCAGGAAATGCAGATCCTGATGGTATATTTGCTTTCAGTATGCTGTCTGAGCGACTTTGTCATGTGTATTTCTTTGGACTTATGCTAATCTTTGCTGGCAGGTTATAGAACCATTGGAGTAATTACAAAGGTGAGGTTGCTACTTAACATATTGTTTTTGTTTGATTTAACATCTATAAGAACTTGCTTGCTCCGTAGAAGGGTTGACACATTTTTTCTTTGAATCAGTTGGATATTATGGACAGAGGTACTGATGCTCGTAATCTGTTGCTTGGAAAAGTGATTCCCCTTCGACTTGGTTATGTTGGTGTTGTGAATCGTAGTCAAGAGGTAATCATGTTACTACATAGGAAGAATGCTAGTTGTTTATTGGTGCATTCTTCTGCTTGATGTTTAGTTGAGGTCTTACAAGCTCATCATTTCCTTTTTTACCTTTTCTTCTGTTTAGATTACTATCTTGCTGATACTTCATGAACTGGTTGATAAATTGTTTTAGGAGCTGTTGTTTCTGTTTTTTAAAATGTTTTCCTTGCTTTGCTCATTGCACCAGTTTTTCCCATAAGGAATTGTGTTGGTGGTGGTCTTATCTTGATGTTTTTTTCTGATTGGGTGTAGACAGTAATACTCAGTAATGGTAATCATAAAGAATAAGACTTCTCTATATTTTAGCCTTTTTTTCAGTATTCGTGATTTTCAAATCTCTTATTGTTCTTAATTGTTTGATTCAATATTATTTTGGCACAGGATGCATTTTGAAGATGTATCATCCTATCTGACATGCTTTTTTTACTTATTTGAAATTTGCCTGGTTGTGCATATTAGAACCATCATATATTGAACATGACATAACTTTCTGTACAAGTATAAACGATGGCATTCAAGCCAATGGTTGGCTGATCTATTGAATGGCTATCCTGATGCAGGATATCATACTTAATCGGAGTATCAAGGATGCACTTGCTGCAGAGGAGAAGTTCTTCCGTAGTCGCCCAGTATGATAGCCCTATCTCTTTATTGTTACCCCTAATTTGGTGCAAAAACAAGTAGAGGAATTGATTGCTCTATTTACTTCCATGCTGTTCTATAGGTATATAATGGTCTAGCCGATCATTGTGGTGTTCCTCAACTGGCAAAGAAGCTGAACCAGGTAGAATTTTTGCAGCATTCACTTTCAGAATATCTTCAAGGATATGATTAATTATTTCAAAGTAGATTCCTTGCACTCTGCATCTATTGCTATGACTCTCATAGGAGTGTTTTTTCTCTGAATGAACCTTATTTTGTTACTTTTCCCCCAGATTCTAGTGCAACATATAAAATCAATACTTCCAGGGCTGAAATCACGAATAAGCTCTGCATTGGTTTCTGTTGCGAAAGAACATGCAAGCTATGGAGAAATCACAGAATCAAAGGTATGCATTTATTTGCTTTATTATTTTTTTTTTGGGTCGGAGTGTCCCTGTTACTTGGTTGAGAATGTTAGCCTTTTTATCTGCATTTGTCCTCCTGTTGTGATCTGGTTTCTGACTAAATTACCTGTCTGAGCTGACACTTTTCCTTGATAATTATCCTACTTTTTTCTTTGGCTGTTCAAACTCATTTTTCATAATTAGATTACTCTTGAATTCTTATTCTGTGATTATCCTCTGTTTTCAGAATGTTCAAGCTGTCCACTCTTCTAGCTTATTTTGATTTATATGATTGTTTTCATCAACTCGTTACCCAACTTTCTGTAAATAAATAGGCTGGTCAAGGAACTCTTATTCTCAACATTCTTTCAAAATATTCTGAAGGTACCTCTTGTTATTCCTTGGGCTTGCATTCAGAATTATGTATTTCTTCAATAGATATTTTATCATTTCAAGCTTGATCATTAATGTTTAATGGTTTCTTGTTGGATATAGCATTTTCTTCTATGGTTGAGGGAAGAAATGAAGAAATGTCAAGATCCGAGCTCTCTGGAGGAGCACGAATTCATTATATTTTTCAATCAATATTTGTGAAGAGTTTGGAGGTTTGTATATTGATGTTTACATGCTCTGCCTAGTGAAAAATGTTCATTTAATTGGATTGATGTAAATTTCTTTCTATCATCTTCATGTGCATCCTTGATATTTTCTACTTCTTGAGAGCAAAATGCAACTTCTGGTTAGTTTGAATTATTGAGTGAAAGCCTTAAGACCTAGTGTGGAGGTGTTCAAGAGTGCGATAGTGATTGCTTTTTATTCATCAAAATAATGATTTTTTTTAAACTTATTTTTGACATCAGCACATCAAAATGATCTGAATATACCAAAAAAATATTAATTTGAAGCAAAGAAAAAATACAAAATTTTTAAATTTTTTTAAAAGCATTTTTGAAATGCAAAAACAAACAGGCTTTTAGCAAGTAAATGGAAATGTTAATCTAGTAAAACTAGCCCTGTCATTTTGGGGTGTGGGGATTTGGACTTGCGCGCTCCAAGTTCAAGCCTTACTTTTGAATCTTTAACCTCTAGACCAATGCCTCATTGGTTTGTAAAACTGATATTAACTTTTCTTTATTCTTTTCTCAGCAAGTAAATGGAGATTTAGACATGGTTTTATGTTCTTGTGAATTCAATTAGGGAAATTTGTACGAGAGTCCTCATGGCTATACCTGTATGTGCTGTACTACCTGTCATGCAACATTTTACACTTATTTTACAAGATATTTGCTTTGTTCCTTTACCCGTTACATTTCATGAATTCATTTAACTAATAGTTCAAATTTAGTTACTTTCATGTTTACAGTTCTTTTGTACATATTGACAATGTCTTTTTTCTAGTTTCCTCGTGGAGTTTCAAAATAATACTGTTTTTCCCGTAAAGTTTACGACTTTCATCAAATAATCAATACACGCAAGTTGGTAACTCTCAGAGGAGCAATGCACCACATAGTAGTGATGCTTTTAAAGTTAGCTTAGTTTTTTTTTTAAAAAACTTAACAGTAAAAATTGCAACGAGCTACATGTCATGTCGAAAGCCACATGGTAGCAAAAACAGACTTAATGAGGGGAAGGGGTGAGAAAATAAACCAATTAAATGATTCATTTAAGGTATGGTTATATCATCTCTCTAATTTGGTGCTTTTAAGTGACTAATATTTGTGGACCCTTGCATCATAGTTGCATTTGGTAATTGAATAAGCTTTTCCTACCTTTACTTTAAACAATGGGAGGTTAAATGGCTATGAGCCTGTTTGATATTGTTGTAGTGGTTATTTTTTGAAGTGTTTTTTTGCCTGAAAATGCATCAAAATAATATTTTTTTTATTTTTTAAAATTCATTTTTGATATCATCATGTTAAAACAATCTCAATACTCCAAAAAATAAAATTATTTTGAAGCAAAGAAAAAAATAAAAAATTTTCAAGTTTTTTCAAAAACGCTTTTAAAATGTAAAAACAAATGGTTTCTAGGTCTAGTAGCAGTTATCTGTTTTTGTTTTTTGCAAAATTGAGGTTTTTTTTTTTTAAGAAAAAAAACTAATACTGGACATTGACAAGTAAAATGTTTGAGGTATGCTTAGTAATAATAAGATCCATTTGTTCAATAGAATTTGTCTTAGCTACCATCCTGTGAATAATATGACTATTATTTTTGGCAAACAGACTGTAATCTGTCTCTCATTTACTGAATCTTGTGACATGATTTGTTGTGCAGGAGGTTGATCCCTGTGAGGACTTGACTGATGCTGACATTCAAACTATCATTCAGAATGCCACCGGTCCTAGAACTCCACTGTTTGTACCAGAGGTAGGTTTATTGCTTTCACTTTCTGAAAACAAAATGATTCCTTTTCTTTTGCTTGTGGACTCCCTTTTTTGTTTTAACTTTTGCTTCTTAAAGAAGTTGCTATTTCTAAGCAAAGCTGTATGATGATTTTGGTTTTTCATTTATATAGGTGCCATTTGAAGTTCTTGTCAGGAAGCAAATAGCTCGTTTGTTAGATCCAAGTCTTCAATGTGCCAGGTTTATATATGATGAGTTAATAAAGGTATGGATGTTGTGATTGAAGTCTCTCAGAATTAAAATGTACTCTGTCGGATCTTTAAATAAAATTTGTCTCTTCAGATTAGTCATCGCTGTCTAGTGAATGAACTCCAGCGGTTTCCTGTTCTAAGAAAGCGCATGGATGAAGTTATTGGAAACTTTTTACGAGATGGTCTTGAACCATCGGAGACAATGATTGGACACATTATTGAAATGGAGGTATGAGCATACCAATATTTTTCAAAATCTTAATGTTCAAGTTTTCTGGTTAGTATTGCTATATTTCCCCTTTTTTCTTTTAATTCATGTTAATCCATTTTATTGACTTGTTTTCTGTTGTATTTGTTTTGATCAAACTTTCTGTTGGTTTTGGGAGTGGTAGACTGCGCTACCTTTGGGCATTTTCTCCCCTACCTTCCCTGCCAAACTTTGTAAATTTTAGACCTTGAACCTGCAACTCTCTGGTTGCGATTCAAATCATGACCCTTTCTGCTGTCTTGTGTGATTGAAAGTTCTTACAGGATAGCCAAAACATAGTTATTCATTTGCCTAGTGGTTCCATATCTGTTTGCTTCTTTCTGTCCTTTGTTTTCTACCATGTCATTACTATATGATTGATTACATAATGTTTTCTTTCTTTTGCAGATGGACTACATAAATACCTCCCACCCGAGTTTTATTGGTGGGAGTAAGGCTGTGGAGATCGCACAACAGCAGATCAAGTCTTCCAAGGTTTCTCTAGCTATGCCCAGGCAAAAAGTATGGTGCTGTGCAAATTTTCTTCAGTACTGTTATATCTGTATTTGATATCTGATTTTGTTAGACCACATATTTCTCTTGTCCCTCTTCTTAGTACTTTTTATTAATTAGGATGCCCTAGAACCTGATAAGGCACCAGCTTCTGAAAGGAGTATGAAGACTCGGGCCATTTTGGCCAGACAAGTAAATGGGATCATGCCAGATCAGGCATGTTATTTATTGTTTTTCTGTTCATTGCTATAGCCTTAATTTTATTGTAGTGCATGCTGTTATGGAGCTTGTGTAATTAGATACTGGCCTTTCTGTGACTTACAGGGAGTGCGTCCTGTTTCAGAGGTCCCACCTGCTGGTAATTTTCTACTCCACAGAAATTGCAATGGGATATACACATCCATTTTTAGATACGTAAAATTGTTTTATCAGGGAGTACAAATGTTTCAAGTTGGGGTATCTCATCAATTTTTGGTGGAGGTGACCATTCTCGAGTTTCTGCTAAAGAAAATTCAACAAGCAAGTCATACAATGAACCTGCTCAGAGCATGGAATCCTTTGATCAAAGTTTGATTCATTTAAGAGAGGTATGTTGTCTCTAATAATAGCCCTGACTAGCCTATGCACAATGCAATTTTTACTAACAAGAATTTTTTTGTGTTTTGTAAGCCCCCAACTGTCTTGAGGCCTTCAGAAAGCCATTCAGAGAATGAGTCTATTGAAATTGCAGTCACAAAATTGCTGTTGAAATCATACTATGACATTGTTCGGAAAAATATCGAGGACTCTGTACCAAAAGCAATTATGCACTTTCTGGTAATTCTTCATTAATCTGGATGTATCTTTAACTTTCAAACACCCTTGCCCCATTGTATAACTGCTATTACACTTGGCTGTTATGGGATCTCCTGTCTTAGTTTGGGCCTTTCTGTTGGTTTTTTTCCCTTGTTTTTTTGTAATATTTTTTTTAATAAATTCATATCTGTTCTCTTTTTGGGTCTGCTGGCTGCCATCTCTGTGGTCATCCTGTTCCTCTGTAATTGTTTTCTGTAAATAATTTAGACTGAAAAAAAAGAAGGAAAAATTACATTAGCAAAATTTTTTGCCTGACCATCTACTAGATTCCGATATATCAGTGAGCATGCACCATTGTTCTGCTCTCCAAGAAATCTGTACAAAAGAAACAACAATTATTGGGTATGGCAGCATAACACAAGTAGCATCTATCTTATCCAGACATTATCCGCAGCTGCTTTATGAGTATATTTTCAAAATGTCCCTAAACTCCCTTGGTTTCTTTGTTATCATCATCATCTCCATCATCATTGTATCATTAGAAAAACTACCATGATGGAATGGATGTTTGGGCAAGTTCTCTAATGTACAAGTCTTGTACTTATAAAATTCAAATCAAAATATCGATTTGGGTTATCTTGGCAAGGATAGTAGGACATATTTCAGAAGGTTTGATAATTTCTTATGTCACTTTCATTCATTATATGCAGGTAAACCATACAAAACGTGAACTTCACAATGTCTTCATTAGAAAACTATACAGGTGACAACAAAGTTTTTACATTGATTTTATCAATTTTTCTGATTTCATCCTTTAGTTATAGTTCATCTATTGTATGCTAGCCATATATGTTAATCCTGGATTTCTGTTTCTCACTGAAACAGGGAGAATCTTTTTGAGGAGATGTTGCAGGAACATGATGAGATAGCGATGAAGAGAAAGCAGACACGAGAATCACTCCGAGTTCTCCAGCAAGCATTTAGGGTAGGTTTTCATGACTCTCCAATCAGTAGAACCATTTACATTTACACTGTCCTTGAATTCTATTATGGTTCTCTTAAGAGTCTAATTTTCCATAAGCTCTGTGGTGTGTGAGGCTTGGGAGTTAATATTCTTTCAAGTACTCGTGTATATGGCAATTGGTGGTATCTGCATGTTTATGCCAAACATTTATCTGGCTTATTGCTGGGCAAGCAAGAGTTTTGTCAAATGGGGTGAGCTTTAAGATTCAAATCTTTCTTGCTTAGCATCTTTGTTTACCTTCTGCATCTGGTAACCCTTTTTTATTTCCCCCCTCCTCTTGGAGAACTTTTTTGCTATTCAAAAGCTAGCAAGCATCAATAGGCTTTTGTCACCAGATATAGATATGATATTTAATTGCTCTGTTGTCGTGAGGTTCTTTAGCTGCCTCTGCGTTGCAAATGTAGATTTGCTGAGAATTTCCTGACATGTAATTGGCTGGTATTGTTTCTTTTCAGACATTGGATGAATTGCCATTGGAAGCTGAAACTGTTGAAAGAGGATATAGTTTGGGCTCTGATTCCACAGGATTGCCAAAGATCCATGGACTGCCAACATCAACAATGCATGGCGTTGGTTCCAGTGATTCCTACTCAGCTTCTCCTAAGAACCCGAAGTCCCGGAGATCATCCCACTCAGGGGAGCTACAGCCACATTTATATGCTGATTCTAATGGAAGTGGACGTACTTACATGCCAGGTCTCTATCCAAAAGTAGACTTTTAAGCAATTTGATCGAGTACATTGGCCAAAATTTCTAAAAGTGTCCATATTATATTTGTTTAATTGCTAAGTCACTCTCTACACGCAACTTCCAGATTATTGAGATTCCAACTTTCAAAGGTGGCTCCGAAAGATGCAAGCAATCCTGAAAGTTGCGCCTTCTCCCATTCATTCCTTTTGATTCCCCGAAATAGGATTATAATTGCAATTTTTACAAGGCTCCAGGAAGAATAAGAGGGGGCAAATGATCTACTTTCCCTTTTCCTGTCAGAAGCTGTAGCCGCAACCCTTAATATATGTGTATATATATTTATATATTTTTTGACCAAGTGCTATTTTGATTGATTTGCCACACTGAAAAATGCCAAGATGGTTTCATTTTAATCAAATAAAACTTTGAAGGAGCTCTGATAGTGCCTTGTGGTGCTTGTTAGCTTTTAGCCTTGTTGAGCTTGCTCAAACGCTAGAAAATTAACTACTCGCTCATTTGATTTTCCAGGTGGAGTGCAACTTGAATACTGTCTTCATAGACAATATGGATGGATGTGTTTAGGAATTGCTATAATATAATGGGATTCTTTAGGATTTGATGTTGATTGCGTTTTTTAGGGTTGCCTTACTCTGATTCCCTCGCTGCTTTGGAGAGATGATTCTGTTATCAGTGGATATATGTTTTTTATTTTAAGTTGAAGCATTTTGTTTTCTATATATTGTCTCAACTCATTCAAAATGACACTGATCTTCGGGCTTGGAAAAACATTGCTGAAAGAAACCGATGTGCCTTTTTTTTTTAGTAGGGCTTGGCTATCGGTGCTTGTAGAGTGAGCCTTGGCCAATTTGAGACAGTGCCTTGCCTCTTAACTTCCTAGCTACCATTAGAAGAAGATAAGTACTGTTGGTTCAAAACCAATCCAGGTAGCTACTTGGATTCGCAATTAGCCTCGTCACTTGAGGCATGATTAATGGTTCAAGTGGCATGGGTTAGTAGCAGAAAGTTGGGTTGGGAGCTGAGAAAAATATTATTAAAAATCAATCCCCGTAATAAATTACTATTTATTATAATAATATAATTATCATTTAATTTTTTGATCATTTTATTTTTGGCCTTTGCTTTGAGTATAAGCTGGTTTTTTAACTAAGACTTGAATAACTTTTAAGGATTGTGCAAAGCTGTTTTGGTAAATGCTTAGTAAAAATAGTAATGTAATCATTGAATAACCTTATCTTATATATAAGGTTGTTTTTATATTTTGATATTTTATAGAATAGTTGAATAGTGAATTACCCTTATAATTTAAATTTTCTCAGCCTTGGCTTTAGAGCAATTTTCTTAGATGATTTGTTTGTCATAATCTAATGTAACCATATTATTCGATAGTTTCACCCACATTTACCTAATGTTTTGTCCATGTTTTATATGTAAAATGCCTTGATATTCTTTGTTTTATGTTTTGAAGGCACATTTGAATGAAAAAAGCAAAAAGGAGTAAATTGGAGATAATTGGTAGATTTGACGTTCAGTCGATGTTTTGTGCAGAGCGTAAGTTCTAGAGATCAAAATGAAGTGATTCTAGTGGCTTTAAAAAGCTAACATCCATACCTTTCTGGAAATGTAATGCAAGAAAAATAAGAAGAGGAAGATCATGGAAATCACATCCTTCAAAGTCAAATCTCGTATTCTGCCACTGTTGACCTTTGTCCATTCAAAATTCCATATCTGGAGCTATAGAAGTCCAATCGATGCAAACTCAATTTTTTTGGATTCCTGATTCAAAGTTCTAGAAACGCTCCAAGTTTCAGCAAAAAACGATGTCAGATGAGGGCGATATGATTTTCCAAAGATGACAACTGAATTCTGCCAGTAATCAGGTTTCGTGAAGAAATGAATCCAAATTATGTTTTGAAGCTTCTAAACTATCATCCAAGTTATAATTTCAGCAATTTAGCCCCTCTAGTAAACCAATCTAGAAGGTCAAGAAAAGTAGCCACCAACCTTAAATCACCAACCACAAACCAGCTGCAAGTTGGAATGCTGCCATTGTCAAAGAAGGAGGCTGCAATGGTGGATTGTTTGTGGTGACTATTAATGTCAAAGTTTGGCAAGTTTGGTAGCCACCATTATTGATAAAGAAGCAAGAGAAGCTGCCATTGAAGCCTATATATAGACACTAAGAGAGCCAAGAAAGGAGAGGAGGGGAGTGCAATAGAACCAAAGAAAGGTGGTAGCAACTAGAAGTGAATAAACACAAACTCTCTTCTCTACATACTAGAAATAATGCTTTCTTTTATCTTTAGGAGTAGTTGTTCAATAGATATGCAAGGCTAAGCTCTTTTCTTGGTTGCAAGGACGCAGAAACTTTCAGATTTCAAGAACTGTGAGATTTATTCTTCCATTTATTTTCAGTTTGTATTATGAATGAGTATGAATGTTTTCCTATGCATATTTTCTATGATTGCTGTTGATAATTGCTAGAGCGGATTCTAAGTTATTATTGTGAACAATCTATTGCTAAGTTTGATATCAGAACCGGAGTTAGGGTATATAAACTTGTGAAGCAACTAAGCTTGATAATTGTGGCGGAACTACGTTATTAAACTTAGGGAAAACATTCGATCAAAGCAACACAAGCAGACAACTTGGTTGTTAAGATTAATGAATTTATCTAGATCTTAAGGCTGCCATTAGATTAAATCATTAGTGCGGACACTGTGATTATTTGTTGGTTAGGGCTAGTTATACGGCGGATCCGTTAATTAACCAAAGTTAAGAAAAGATAAAAATTCAAAATATAAACTGGAGTTTCGTTTCAAGGATCAGTTCTGATTTCTGTAGGTGGATGTGTGCTTGTGACCAAGGTTTGTTTTCTTGATAAATTTCAGTTTTAATTGATTGTGTTCACTAGTTTAATTTCTTCCATATTTTAGATTATCACAAATCAAAACCCCCCCAATTGCATAACGTATAACATAAAAATCTGAACTAAATCTTCCTCGTGGGATCGATCCCTTGCTTGCTCTATACTATCTTGTGTGTTTTAAGCCGGGGTAATTAATTTGTGCGACCGCGACATCGCAACAAATTTTGGCGCCGTTGTCGGGGAGGTAATTTTAGTTGATTCTTGTGCTTGTACTATTATTTTTAGTTGCTGTGATTTTGTATTTATATTTCTGAAAAAAAAAGAAAACAATTTTTTTTTATTTTTTGCTTGCGGTAGTACTATTTATTTGCGGTGGCGTTACTGTTCAAAACAGAATTATTTGTGGAATTAGGTTTTTGATTTTCTTTTTGCTGAAGGAAAACGACGTTCTGAACAAGACTAGTAGTATACTACTAGCCCCACCCTATTGAGGCCAAATTCTACTGTTTTCTAAGGGTTTTAGGTAGTTTTAGTTTTCTAGCGTAGGATTTTCATACAATTTGCATTGTTTTTGGTTTCTTATGTGATTGATTTCTTTTGAGTTTTCTTAGTGATTGATGCCCGTGACCCGTTCTACTAATCAAATTCAAGTGCAGGTTGATTTTGAAATAGAAAGCACTTTACGCAGGTTAAGAAAGGAAGCTCGCTTCAACTCTATGGCTATTGCACGACAACAAACACTCAAGGAGCTTGCTGCTCCTAATATGGAAAATCAGCCACTATGCATAAACATTGACAATAATGTAAACTTTGAGCTCAAATCTGGTTTTATACATTTGTTACCAACATTTAATGGTCTTGTAGGAGAAGATCCACATACTCATCTCAAGGAGTTCCATATGGTTTGCGTTGGCATGAAACCGAATGGAGTTGATGAAGAACATGTTAAGTTGAAAGCTTTCCCTTTCTTTTTAAAAGTGGCAGCAAAGACATGGCTTTTCTCTATTCTCCCAGGATCTATTGGAACTTGGAATGCAATGAAGAAGATTTTCCTTGAGAAGTATTTCCCAGCATCTCGAGTTGCCAACATAAGGAAAGAAATATGTGGGATTCGGCAATCTCATGGAGAGACACTCTTCAAGTATTGGGAAAGATTTGAGCAACTGTGCATTCAATGTCCTCATCATCAAATACCCGATCAACTACTCATTCAATATTTCTATGAAGGATTAATGCCTACTGACCGTAGTATCATTGATGCTGCAAGTGGAGACGCATTGGTGGATAAGACACCTGAGGCTGCACGCCAATTGATCTCAAACATGGCAGCCAACTCAAAACAGTTTGGCACTTGTGGAGACTTCTCCAACAAACGAGTAAATGAGGTAAATATTTCTAACATTGAGAATAAAGTTAATGATCTTACTTCTCTTGTGCGTTCTTTGGCTTGTGGAAATGTGCAGCAGGTGAAAGTTTGTAGCATATGCTCCTTACAAGGACATGCTTCGGATATGTGCCCAACAATGCAAGAAGATTATATTGAACAAGCTTATGCAATTGATGGAGCATTCAACGGACAGCCCCAGTGTAAATATGATCCCTTTTCCAACACGTACAATCCTGGATGGAGAGATCATCCCAACTTACGCTATGACAACCCATCCCAACAAGGCAATCAAGGCCGACAATTCCATCCCCATGGATTTCAGCCCCAACAGAATTATCAAGCAAGACAACCCCCTCCATTAACAAACTCCAATGTTACGGGGTCGTCATCCAATGATGATCTTCGTGAGATGATGAAAACTTTGGCTTCTAATACTGTTACCTTGCAACAAAATGTCATGTCTTTTCAACAGGAAACAAGGTCAAGTATTCACAACTTGGAGAGGCAAATGGGGCAAGTAGCTTCAAGTGTAGGGAAATTGGAGGCATAAATGAATGGAAAATTGCCTTCCCAAGCATTGAATCCAAAAGAGAATGTTAGTGCGATCATGTTGCAAAGTGGGAAAGAACTTGAAAAGAAAAGGTCGAAAGAGATTGAGATAGAGGAAGAAGAAGAGATAGAAACTGAATTGGATACAAAGAAGAAACATCCTTCTCCTTTCCAAACTGAAACAACGACCAACACTCCAAAGGTAACTCCTCACTCAATGAATTCCAGTTTTAAAGCAATTCCACCCTTTCCTGTGAGTTCTTCTAGGTCAAAGAAAGAGGACAAAGAAAAAGAAATTTTAGAGATTTTCAAGAAAGTAGAACTCAACATTCCTTTGCTTGATGCTATCAAGCAAATTCCCAAGTATGCCAAATTTTTGAAGGAGTTGTGTACTACCAAGAGAGCTTTCAAACTGAAAGGTCATGAAATGGTAAGTATGGGTGAAGTTGTGTCTGCTATTGTTCAAAAGAATATGCCTTTAAAGCAAAAAGACCCAGGTGCGTTTACTATCCCATGTGTTATTGGTAATACTATTTTTAAAAGAGCTTTATGTGATTTAGGTGCATCCATTAGTGT
>SRLM01015253.1:0-13038 GCA_015708895.1 Populus ilicifolia
TTACCTTCTTGATGTGCATTAAGTTTGGAAGAAATTATTACCGTAAAAGTTTCATTTTCTCCCAAAAATGAGTATTTGAGATTGGATGGCAACGACTTCAAATCAAGTTTGGGTGGTTGAACACTTGAAGGTATGGATTTAATTGATTTTGGTGGCAATTCCTCAATTTGTGGCCTCCAATTACTTGTCTTTGATTCTTCCTGAAAATAAATCATTTGCAAATCATCAGATTCATCAATCTTAATTTCACTAGAAGTGGTTGGAAATTGATCATGAATTAATTTTTCAGTAAAATCCACTTCCTGTAAATCATTATCATCTCTAGGTTGCATGTAAATGTTGAAAATATTCATTTCCAATGTCATGTTTTCAAATGATAGCTTCATCAGTCCATTCCTACAATTAATCAATGCGTTAGGAGTTGCAAGAAATGGACATCCTAAAATAACAGGAAATGAATTACATGCCTCAACAGGTTGTGTGTACAAGACAACAAAATCCACAGGATAAATGAATTTATCGACTTGTACTAACACATCTTCAATTATTCCTCTAGGCACTTTTACAGATCTATCAGCAAGTAAAAGAGTTATAGAAGTTGGTTTTAACTCACCTAGATTGAGACTCTGAAAAACTGAATATGGAAGTAAATTCACACTAGCACCAAGATCAAGTAGGGCTCTTTCAATTTTATGCTCTCCAATAAAGCAAGAAATTCTAGGACAACCAGGGTCATTATATTTCAAAGCATTATTGTTCTTAAGAATAGCACTTACTCGTTCCGCTAAAAAGGGTTTCTTTTTCACATTCAGTTTCCTCTTCACAGTGCATAGATCTTTCAAAACTTTAGCATAGGAATGAATCTGTTTAATAGCATCCAGCAAAGGTATATTGATTCTTACCTGTTTGAAAATTTCAAAAATTTCAGAGTTGTGATTGACTTTCCTTTGTTTGGTCATGGCCTAAGGAAATGGAAGTGCTGGCGAAGAATCAGTATTTTCTTTGCAATTTTCAGGTTCAACCTCTTCCTTACCCTCAGAGATTGACTCATCATCTTTCTCATAAGGTTCAAGAGAGGGTTTTTCAATAACCTTACCACTGCGAAGAGTAGTGACTAATTTGACTTGATCCATGTGTTGGCTTCCGGAACTACTTGCATTTGCATTGTATTGCCCCTTGGGATTTTGTTGTGGTTGAGATGGAAACTTACCATTCTCTTGGAAACTAAGAGCAGATGTTAATTTTGCAAGAGTATCTTTAAAATCGGTCATGTTTTGAGCAAGTTGAGTATTGATTGTCTCTTGCTTTTCAATGAATGCATGCAATGTTTCCTCAAGATTTTTTCTAGAAAGTGGAGCATAAGGAGGTGCATATCCCTGAGAATTTTGGAAATTATGGTTTGCTTGAAATGGTAGTTGTAAAGTTTGTGCATCACTCTTCCAGCTAAAATTTGGATGATTTCTCCAACCAGGGTTGTATGTCTGTGAGTATGGGTTATGGTTGGCCCTTTGGAAATTGTTTAAAGCATGGGCTTGTTCATGGAGACATTCCTTAAAAGAAGACAAGGTTGGACAGTTATCGGTTGAGTGTTCATTTGTTTCACATATTTGACATGCAATGTTTTCAACAGATTTTAATTGACCACTCTTTTTCAATTCTAGTGCCTCGACTTTTCTAGCTAAAGATGCAAACTTGGCTTGAAGGTCATGATCTTCCCTAAGGTTGTACATACCTCCACTAGATGTATGAGGTTGAGTTTTACTCGGTGCCTCATAAGTACCCGCGGTGTCCCAATTTTGAGCATTTTCAGCTAATAAGTCTAAGTACTCCATTGCTTCATCAGGGTCTTTATCTTCAAAAGTTCCATTGCACATCAATTCAACCATTTGCCTATCTTTAGGCGTTAACCCTTCATAAAAATGTGAAACCAATCTCCATGTTTCAAAACCATGATGAGGACAAGTACTAAGTAAGTCTCGATACCTATCCCAACATTGGTAAAATGTTTCTCCTGGTTTTTGAGTGAAAGTGGTGATTTGTCTTTTGAAAGAGTTTGTTCTATGAGATGGGAAAAACTTCTTTAAAAACTGTTGTTGCATTTCATCCCAAGCACGAATGGATCCTGGTCTCAAATTTTGTAGCCATGTTTTAGCTTTATCTTTTAATGAAAAAGGAAAAAGCTTTAATCTGATGGTGTTCATGCTACAATTTAGATTATTATATGTGTTACAGACCTCCTCAAATTCCCTTAAATGCAAGTATGGATTTTCCAATTCTAAACCATGAAAAGAAGGTAAAAGTTGGATAATGCCTGGCTTAAAATTAAAATGAG
The DNA here is from genome assembly GCA_015708895.1 of Populus ilicifolia. Classification (NCBI taxonomy): domain Eukaryota; kingdom Viridiplantae; phylum Streptophyta; class Magnoliopsida; order Malpighiales; family Salicaceae; genus Populus; species Populus ilicifolia. The sequence continues at coordinate 2,333 of SRLM01015253.1, forward strand.
ATGCATCGGGAGGAAAAACTATGCATGATGGTGCACTTGTTCTTGTTGGATTCATGTGGTCTCTAAGTGTTCTAGCACGGTTATTCTCATTATTCTCATTATGAAGTGATTGATTATCTTCTTCAGCCATATTTTCTGAAAATGATGAGGATACCCTCCAAAGTCTACCACTTGACATACGTGACCACACTCTCATGCACGTGTAGGAATAGAATAAAAGGAAAAGGAAAACAAAAGAAGAAAAAACAAGAGAAAAGAAACAATGTTATATACAAGAAAAGTGAAAAGAGAAAATAAAATAAATATTATAATTTATACAAAACTTACCTCCCCGGCAACGGCGCCAAAAACTTGACACGACGAAAAGATTGATGTCTTCTCCCAAGTGCAGGAGTGTCGAAGTAATAAATAACCGGGCAAGACCGGGGTCGAACCATAGGGAGGTTATTGTATAAATTATAAATAACAATAATAAAACAACAACAATAATAACAATAATAACAATAACAACAATAACAACAATAACAACAATAGTAGTAGTAGTAGTAGTAATAATAATAAAGAAGAAGAAGATGAGAACTTTGAGATGAAATATTAAAGTAAGGATTAAACAATGATAATAATAAATGTCAAGATTAGAGGTTCCACTAATGGTATGTCAAACAAGTATAGTATAAACTCTTATTATTCAATTGGAAACCACATATCAAGGAGGTTGCAATCATATTATAAATTGTTAACATGATTACATTAGTCATCTTATTCAATTAATGCTAATACTTGTAAATTTCATCAAGCATTTATAATTATAACTTATGTTAACAACAAATCAAGTTCCTTTCATAGCTCAGTAGTAGTAATACTAATAATAATAATAATAATAATAATACTAGTAGTAGTAGTAGTAGTATTAAAGAAAGAGAAGAAGAAGAAGATGATGATGATGATGATGATGAGAACTTGGAGATAGAATATTAATGTAAGGATTAAACAGTGATAATATCAAATGTCAAGGTTAGAGGTTCCACTAATGGTATGTCAAACAAGTATAGTATAAACTCTTATTGTTCAATTGGAATCCACATTTAAAGGAGGTTCCAATCAGATTATAGATTGTTAGCATGATTACATTAGCCATCTTATTCAATTAATGCTAATACTTGTAAATCAACAAATCAAGTTTCTTTCATAGCTCAGGTGTCAGTTATACCATACAGTATGGGCTATGAAAGTACCAAGCATTTGTTGTACCAATTGTTATACAACATAAATCAAGATTTATCATTTAACAAACAAAGTATTAAAGAGTGAATAAGATAACAAATATAAAACATGTTAGTATTAAGCTTTAAAGTCCATATTAAGTTTATACCATACCTATTCTTCCACCATTAGTGTAACCTTTTCACCTTGACATAATTAACTTAGCTAGACATAATGAAAGAAAGAAAAATAGATAAACAAAATAAGAACATAAAAGTTAACTAAGTAAAGTAAAGGAAATGAAAGGCATAAACTTGATATTAATGAAAACAAAGCATAAAGAATACAAAGAGAGAAAACAAGAGCATGATCTTGATCTGGACACCAAGATGCCTAAATGCATGGCAAATGCCTCCTTTTATAGGCCAAAATTGGGAACTATTGATTTGATGACTAATTGATGAGTAGATGGCCAACCCTTGACTTGGTGACAATCCTTATCTTCTCTTGTCTACCCAAAACGTCATTGATGACGTCAAAATTAGAGCCACTTGAAAACATGAAAGTTCTAGGCAATTGTCTCAGCTTTTAGATCTTGGGCTCCATATGAAAGTTGTAGGCCTGTGTCTTACCTTTCCATCCATATAAAGTAGACCCAAATCTGAGATCTATAGCTCCAGATATGACCCAATTACCGAACAGTGTTCTGGTTTGGATTGCACCGACATCTCTTTTCTAGATTTGATCATCTTTTTCCCTTTGCAATTGAAGTTCTTAAAGTCATCAATCAATCCTTTCATTTATGTGATAGGCCTGCATTTAAAATAGGCATTTACCACAAATTAAAGGTATCTTATATTATTAGATAGATTATTATAAAACGTACTTTAGTTAAGGAGTTATTGATACTTTAAGTGCAAAATGATGATATAAAACCATGATAAAAATGCACTTTTGAGTTCTAATCATGCATATTGGATTATTACATTATTTATGTTCTTTTGTTAAAGGTAACAACTAAGGGAAAGGGATAGTATATAATTAAAAAAAATTAAAAAAAAAAAGAAAAAAGCAAGAAAGAAAAAGAAAAAGAAAATAAAAATGTAGATAAGTTTGGTTTCGTAGCCTCTCTAACCTAAGCAATTAAGCCCGAAGGGGTGTTTTAACACCTAATACCCTAAAGTCAACTGACTTGGGAGCTATTGACCCAACGCTTGTTACATGGGTTGAGGAGAAAAGCTTAAGGAAATCAAACATTGCACTATCTACATATCAGTATCTGCGACCCGAGTTACTAAGCTCATAGGGGTGTCTTAACACCTAATGCCCTAAGACCAATTGGTCTGGGAGTCATTAGCTGAAAGCTCGTTATATGGGTTAAAGATGCATGGTGTTTTAAATTATATGTATTAAAAAAAAGACAAAAATAATAATCCCAACCCAAGGAAGTTAACCTTAAACATTAAAACAAAAATTTTGTTTTCTTCCAAGAAAAGCCCCATAATTATGTGTTGATACATTGAGCACAAAGAGAAAGGTTTATGAATATCTTGTTATAAGGTATTGAGCGGGTATATAACTCTAACAACAGTTTGTTTATCTGGATAGAGTAATGGAAGTTAAATGATGAATACCTTGCTTTGTGGAATTTGTGAATTACTTTTCTATTTTAACGCTTTAATTACTAGGGACTAGTAATAAGCTAGTTGGGGGGTGTGGTTTTATCATGGTTTTATATCATCATTTTGCACCTAAAGTATCAATAACTCCTTAACTAAAGCACGTTTTATAATAATCTATCTAATAATATAAGATACCTTTAATTTGTGGTAAATGTCCATTTTAAATACAGGCCTATCACATAAATAAAAGGATTGATTGATGACTTTACGAACTTCAATTGCAAAGGGAAAGAGATGATCAAACCTAGAAAAGAGATGTCGGTGCAATCCAAACCGGAACACTGTTCGGTAATTGGGTCATATCTGGAGCTATAGATCTCAGATTTAGGTCTACTTTATATGGATAGAAAGGTGAGACAGAGGCCTACAACTTTCATATGGAGCCTAATATCTGAAAAGGTCATTTTCAAGTCCAAATTGTTGTAACAACAAATAAGCCCGAATCTGTCCTCCAGCCCGAGTACTATTCAGTATTTTGGCCATATCTGGAGTTCTAGAAGTCAAAATGAGCTGAATTTTTTACACAAGAAAGCTGAGAAAATTTTCTAGAACTTTCATGTTTTCAAGTGGTCTAATTTTGACGTCATCAATGATGTTTTGGGCAGACAAGAGAAGATAAGGATTGTCACCAAGTCAAGGATTGGCCACCTACCCATCAATTAGTCATCAAATAAATAGTTCCCAATTTTGGCCTATAAAAGGAGGCATTTGCCATGCATTTAGGCATCTTGGTGTCCAGATCAAGATCATGTTCTTGGTTTCTCTCTTTGTATTCTTTATGCTTTGTTTTCATTAATATCAAGTTTATGCTTTTCATTTCCTTTCCTTTACTTAGTTAACTTTTATGTTCTTATTTTGTTTATCTATTTTTCTTTCTTTCATTATGTCTAGCTAAGTTAATTTTGTCAAGGTGAAAAGGTTACACTAATGGTGGAAGAATAAGTATGGTATAAACTTAATATGGACTTTAATGTTTAATACTAACATGTTTTATATTTGTTATCTTGTTCATTGTTTAATACTTTGCTTGTTAAATGACTAATCTTGATTTATGTTGTATAACAATTGGTACAACAAATGCTTGGTACTTTCATAGCCCATACTGTATGGTATAACTGACACCTGAGCTATGAAAGAAACTTGATTTGTTGATTTACAAGTATTAGCATTAATTGAATAAGATGGCTAATGTAATCATGCTAACAATCTATAATCTGATTGGAACCTCCTTTAAATGTGGATTCCAATTGAACAATAAGAGTTTATACTATACTTGTTTGACATACCATTAGTGGAACCTCTAACCTTGACATTTGATATTATCACTGTTTAATCCTTACATTAATATTCTATCTCCAAGTTCTCATCATCATCATCATCATCTTCTTCTTCTTCTTCTCTTTCTTTAATACTACTACTACTACTACTGGTATTATTATTATTATTATTATTAGTATTAGTATTACTACTACTACTACTACTATTATTGTTGTTATTGTTGTTATTGTTATTGTTGTTGTTGTTTTATTATTGTTATTTATAATTTGTACAATAACCTCCCTGTGGTTCGACCCCGGTCTTGCCGGGTTATTTATTACTTCGACACTCCTGCACTTGGGAGAAGACATCAATTTTTTCGTCGTGTCAGGAGCTCTTTTGTTAAAGTGACTCTTGAGATGCATCTTATTAACCATTCTTAACAAAGTCTATCATAATACTTCTTGAAATATTCAGTTTTACAAACACTCGCATTGTTATCACTTAATCCTGTTCATATACTCGTTTAACATGTATTCTTAAACCTTTGTTTTCCTACACATACTTTAATATATGATTGTGGGATGCACATTGGATTATTACATTATTTATTTTCTTTTGTTAAAGGTTGTTACTAAGGGAAAGGGATAGTATATAATTTGAAAAAAAGCAAAAACAAATTATGATAATAAAAATAAAGATAAGTTTGGTTTCGTAGCCTTTTTAACCTAAGCAACTAAGTCCAAAGAGGTACTTTAACACATAATACCCTAAAGTCAACTACCTTGGGAGCTATTGGCCCAACGCTTGTTAAAAGAGTTAAGGAGAAAAGCTTAAGGGAATCAAACATTGCACTATCTACGTATCAGTATCTGTAGCCCGAGTTAATAAGCTCGTATGGGTGTTTCAACACCTAATGTCCTAAGACTAACAGGTCTAGGAGTCATTAGCTGAAAGCTCATTACATGGGTTAAAGATGCATTGTGTTTTAAGTTACACGTATATATTTAAAAAAACAAACAAAAAAATCACAACCCAAAAAAGTTAACCTTAAAAAATAAAACAAAAATTTTATTTTCTTCCAAGTAAAGCCCCATAACTAACTATGTGTTGATATATTGAGCACAAAAGAAAGTTTATTAATATCTTGTTTAAAAGGTATTGAGCAAATATATAAATTTAATGAGAGTTTGTTTATTTAGGCAGATTAAGGGAAGTTGAATGATAAATACCTTTCTTTGTGGAATTTGTAAATTATTTTTCTATTTTAACGCTTTAATTACTAGGTACTAGTAATAAGCTGGTTAGAGGGGTGATTAGTACTTAAAAGAGTATTTTTATTAAGGTTTTAAATCATTAATTTGCACTTGAAGTATCAATAACTCTTTAACTAAAGCATGTTTTATAATAACATGTCTAATAATATAAGATAACTTTAATTTATAGTAAATGTTCATCTTAAATACAAACCTACCACATAAATAAAAATGATTGATTGATGAGTTTAAGAACTAAAATTGAAAAGACAAAGAGATGGCCAAACTTAGAAAAGAGATGCTGGTACAGTCCAAACCAGAACACTATTCGGTAATTGGGTCATATCTAGAGTTGTAGATCTCGAATTTAGGTCTACTTTATATGGATAGAAAGGTAAGATATAGGCTTATAACTTTCATTGAGCCCAAGATTTAAAAAGACTATTTTCAAGTCCAAATTGTAACAATAACAAAGAAGTCTGAATCTGTCCTACAACCTAAATATTGTTCAGTGTTTGGCCCATATCTAGAGTTCTAGATGCCCGAATGACCTCCATTTTTTTGTGGAAATCTGAGACAATTTCCTATAATTTTCATGTTTTCAAGTGGTTCCAATTCTGACATTATCAACGATGTTTTGGGCAAACAAGAGAAGATAAGGATTTTCATAATTTCAAGAGTTGGCCACCCACTCATTAATTAGTCATCAAATCAATAATTTCTAATTTTGGCCTATAAAAGGAGGCATTTTCCATGCATTTAGGCTTCTTGGTTTTCAGATCAACATCATGCTCTTGCTTTCTCTCTTTGTATTTTTAAAATGTTTAAATATTACTTTCATTAATATCTTGTTCATTTCTTTCATTAAATGCTTGATACTTTCATAACACATAATGTATGGCACAATAGACACCTGAACTATGAAAGAAACTTGATTTGTTGTTAACATAAGTTATAATCATGAATGTCTGACAACATTTACAAGTATTAGTATTATTCAAATAAAATAACTAATGTAATCATGTTAACAATTTATAATTTAATTAGAACCTCCTATGTGTGTAGTTTGTAATTGAATAATAAGAGTTTATACTATACTTGTTTGACATACCATTAGTGGATCCGCTAACCTTGACATTTGTTAGTATCACTGTTTAATCCTTGTATTGAACTTCTATCTTAAAGTTCTTATCAACATCTTCTTCTTTTTTTCTTCTTCGTTATTGTTGTTGTTGTTGTTGTTGTTGTTATATTATTATTTTTTATAATTTATACAGTTAACATTCCTATAGTTAGATCTTGATTTTACCAAAAAATAATAATTCATTTAGTTGTATAGAAAAAGTTAAAAATGACATGACCAAAACTAAAAGTGAGGTGAAACAATAGAAAAAAATTCTTTTTTGGTCCTTTATTTTATTAGTTATTCTATTTTTTTTTTCAATTTCATCCTTTTGCACTATGTTGATTGATGATTCAACTTAATGAGTTGTTTTGTATTGCTTTTAGTTAGTTTATCACGATCTTGAAAAGGAATTATAACATTAGGTTGGTTCTTGATTATGTAGGAAAAAAAACTCATTTTTTTGTTTGTCAAAAAATGAAAAATGAGTTGACCAAAATTGAAAGTTTTGTAAAATGAAAGTCTTTTTTAGAAAAATAAAAAAGGTATTAGTGCTTTTCAAGAATTTAGTCTTGGCCTTTGGATTTTGTCTATTTTTTTAGTCTTTTTAATTTAAAAATATATGATTTAGTCCAAGAATTAGATTTTATTTGCACCTTAACCCCTACATTTGAGAAATGACAAAACATCGATAGAAAGAAAGTGAAAGAGAGACAAAGTTTTTCATTGGTCATATTTTGACTGTTATCGGTTCTTTAGGCTATTGTGCTACTCATTTCATTTGTTGAAGTTCCTACTCTATTGGCAAATATTCTTGATAAATTTGTGTTACTAATGTTGTTAGTCAATTTTGTCACTTCTTGGCTATAGGTGTAACTTTTGCTTATTTTGTATGTGGTTGGTTTCCTTTTACATATATTTTTTTTTCAATATCTTTGTGATAGTTGTGCTAACTTTTCTAACAATATTTTTTTTAAAAAATTGTTTGCAATCAAACACAACCCTTTAAGAAATGAAAATAATATTGGTGTAGGTATCTTTTTCACTTTTCTTTTCCAAGGTTTTTACTTATAGTAGTATTATGTATTTAACAAAAATTGATTATTGCACTTTAGTTATAATATAGACTAGAATATACCTCATCATGTTTAGTACTGATTGTAAATGATCTTGCATGCTTTATGTTAGTGGTTTGAAAGGTGTCTAAGGCTATTTATTTTTGACCATATGAGTGGTATTTTCCATGTTTAAATTTTGTTTTTTGAGTAAGGTATATGGTTTTTCTTTATTTTTCCTTATCAATATGTTTAGGTGTTGTATTTTAGACTATTATCCTTTTTTCCATCTTCTTTTTATGTCTAAAAAGATGTTGGTGGTTATTGACTTGATGGTCATTCTTATTATTATGTTTGGATGATTTTTGTAGTGGTTATGTTTATGTGACATGTTAATTGATCTTTTAGGTCAAATGTCTTGGCTTATCACTAGGTTGTAATTGGCATTGCCCTCACAAGTCCTCTTTTTATATAGTCGAGATCTATAAATATATCTATCTGTAGTGTAAATAATAAGTACTATATGGTTCAAATATTTTTTTTTCTAAATGCTTTAACATTCTTTTTTCCCCCCTCATTCTAGTTCTTTTTTTAACTACTACTTTATTTATTTATTATATATATATAAGGGAATGAAAATGGATTCAACCTTAGCACCTCAACTAAACTTGGGATTGGGTTCAAACTTCAAGGTAACTAAGAGAATAGAAGTTGATATGTAGTTAGGGAAACTATATCATACAAGAAGTTGGAATAAAATTGAAAGATTATACTTTTATTCTAATATAAACTTTTAGTGTAAATAGAACTTTAAATAATTGTATTATTTATTTTTACTATTACTATATTAGATGCAACAAAATCTTTCAAAATTTGATTTCGAGTTAGTAGCTTGTAAGGACTCGATAGGGATTTTAAAAGGTTTAATTAATTTTATTGAAGATTTAATTAAAAAAATTAACTTTTTAAAGTCAATTTGAGTGCTAAGAGAAAAAGTTTAGAGGGTTGAAATTGAACTTTGAAATGCTTAATTGGTCAAATTAGAGGCTTATTTGTGAAAAACTTAAAGTTTAGTAGCCATTTAGGGGTTTGATTGAAAAAATTTAATACCAAGGACCAAGTTGTAAATGACACACAATTTCGAGGGTAAAAATCAGTGAAATTAAGGGCCAAATTGAAAAAAATTAAAAGTTTAATGGTCAATTTGGTGTTTTATTGAATTAATCAGAAACCAAAACTACAATCAAAATAAGGTGAAACTTTAAGGTTGATATTTTAGTTTGATAGGGGTTAAATTATATGTAATTAAAGTTTTTATGTTAATTAAGAGTGCATGTGTCACAATTAGAAGAACAATGAAAAAATTAAAAATTTTCCAAATCTTAAATTAAAAACCTTAAATTCTAGAATTTAATGCAGACAATATGTCATTCAGTCTTTATTTATCATTTTACTTGGTAGTTCACAATGATCAGGTTGACACCTTTCAAGAGTTTGTTATGGAGTTTTAGATCTTTAAATGACATGTTGTGTTTTACAAATAGAAGAGGAACATCCCTTCCAGAATGCCATTTCCATGAAATTGAATGTTTACACCTCTAATTCTTTCATAAAGTCCTTAGCATCTTGTCTTAATCAGACATCACTTAATTTTTCAAATTCTAGGTTGATCGAGTTGACACTTTCAAGCGAGTGAATCTGTAGCTATAAACCCTCAAATTGAGTAAAGTTAGATCCAAACAAAAGATAAACACCCTTTCTACCAACTTCAAGTGGTCTTGATGATGCATTGGAATTACTCCGATGAAACCTTGAAAGTGGCTAACTCAATCAACTTTGACTAGGATACTGATAAGTGCAAAACCTCCTAAACTTGTAAGGGCTGTAAATCATTCAACCAAGATTAGAAGGTCAAGAATGCATGCCTTTATCTCTAAGCAAAAGAAAACCACCTGGGCAAAAACCACCATTGCAAAAACCATTAAAGGGTTCAACTATGAAATTTTACCCATAACTCCCTCACTATGATCAAAGGGTTTTGATCAATCTTTAATGAAATACATCAAAAACTCTAGAAAATCCCTATAAATAAATACCTTTGGAGATTTAAGCTAAAAGCAGGATGAGGAAAAAAGAGAGAAATATTAAGAAAATTGATTAGTACTTAAAATTATATTTTTATCAAGCTTTTATATCATCATTTTGCATTTGAAGTATTAATAACTTCTTAACTAAAGCATGTTTTATAATAACATATATAATAATATAAGATACCTTTAATTTGTGGTAAATGTTCATGACACGACGAAAAGATTGATGTCTTCTCCCAAGTGCAGGAGTGTCGAAGTAATAAATAACCCGGTAAGACTAGGGTAGAACCATAGGGAGGATAATTGTACAAATTATAAACAACAATTATAAATAACAACAATAGCAACACTAACACTAACACTAACAATAACAATAACAACAACAACAAGAATAATTAACTTAGCTAGACATAATGAAAGAAAGAACAAATAGATAAACAAAATAAGAACATAAATAAGATAAGAGTTAACAATGCAAAGGAAAGAAAATGAAAGGCATAAACTTGATATTAATGAAAACAAAACACAAACACTACAAAGAATACTAAGAGAGAAAACAAGAACATGATCTTGATCTGGAAACCAAGATGCCTAAATGCATGGCAAATGCCTCCTTTTATAGGCCAAAATTGGGAACTATTGATTTGATGACTAATTGTTGAGTAGATGGCCAACCCTTGACTTGGTGACAATCCTTATCTTCTCTTGTCTGCCCAAAACATCATTGATGACGTCAAAGTTAGAGCCACTTGAAAACATGAAAGTTCTAGGAAATTGTCTCAGCTTTCTTGTGTAAACAATTCAGCTAAATTTTGACTTCTAGAACTCCAAATATGGCCAAAATACTAAACAGTGCTCGGGCTGGAGGACAGATTCGGGCTTCTTTGTTGTTGCAACAATTTGGACTTTAAAATGGCCTTTTTACACTTAGGCTCCATATGAAAGTTGTAGGCCTATGTCTTACCTTTCCATCCATATAAAGTAGACCTAAATTTGAGATCTATAGCTCCAGATATGACCCAATTACCGAACAGTGTTCC
>SRLM01015253.1:13175-28608 GCA_015708895.1 Populus ilicifolia
AAATTAAAGGTATCTTATATTATTAGATAGATTATTATAAAACGTCCTTTAGTTAAGGAGTTATTGATACTTCAAGTGCAAAATGATGATATAAAACCATGATAAAAATGCAGTTTTGAGTAGTAATCACACCCCCCCAACTAGCTTATTACTAGTCCCTAGTAATCAAAGCATTAAAATAGAAAAATAATTTGCAAATTCCACAAAGCAAGGTATTCATCATTTAACTTCCATTACTCTATCCAGATAAACAAACTCTTGTTAGATTTATATACCTGCTCAATACCTCTTAACAAGATATTCATAAACCTTTCTTTTGTGCTCAATGTATCAACACATAATTATGAGGCTTTTCTTAGAAGAAAACAAAATTTTTATTCCAATGTTTAAGGTTAACTTCCTTGGGTTGGGATTATTATTTTTGTCTTTTTTTTTCCTAATACACATATAATTTAAAACACCATGCATCTTTAATCCATGTAACGAGCTTTCAGCTAATGACTCCCAGACCATTTGGTATTAGGGCATTAGGTGTTAAGACACCCCTACGAGCTTAGTAACTCGGGTCGTAGATACTGATATGTAGATAGTGCAATGTTTGATTTCTTTAAGCTTTTCTCCTCAACCCATGTAACAAGCATTGGGCCAATGACTCCCAAGTCAGTTGACTTTAGGTTATTAGGTGTTAAACCACCCCTTCGGGCTTAATTGCTTAGGTGAGGGAGGCTAAGAAACCAAACTTATCTACATTTTTATTATTATCAATTTTTTTCTTTTTCTTTCTTTCTTTTTTTTTTCTCTTTTTTTTTGTTTTTTTAATTATATACTATCCCTTTCCCTTAGTTGTTACCTTTAACAAAAGAACATAAATAATGTAATAATCCAATATGCAACCCACAATCATATGTTGAAGTGTGTGTGTGTGTGTAAATTAATATTTAAGAATACATGTTAAATAAGTATATAAGCAAACTTAAGTGATAACAATGCAAGAGTTTGTAAATCTGAATATTTCAAGAAGTATTATGGTAGACCTTGTTACGAATGATTACTAAGATACGTCTCAAGAGTCATAAAAGATGCTCCTTACTCTGCCATCATAGTAATAATCATTTTGCACATGCTTTATGAAATAGAAAACATAGTTTTTTTTTTTAACTACTACCCTCTCCCCCCAACTAAAATAAGACATTGTCCTGAAATACTGAACACTAACAAACCTGAAAGACACTGAAACAAATATAAGTAACAACAAAACACAATAATAAAACCAAAAGACACAAAGAGCATGTGCATGTACAGGTAGTTATGATTGTGGGTCACATCTTCCCTTGGTTTTACGTCCAAGAATGGCTTAAACGCCCTCTATGGGTCGGGGATAGGCTTCCTATCCAGTTTTCTTATAACTGCCAAACAGGGTCTTTTTTAGTCAGATTCCCAAAAACTAAGTCGATCATGTTTTTTATAAAATAGCGACTATAAATCATGACTTGCACGATGCACATCTCCACTAGGATGCGTCTCAAGAGTCAATAGAAGGTTATCTAAAGACTCCTTACTCAGGCCATCCTTAATGAATTGTATTTTATCTTCATGGTTTATAAATACCATTCTTAAAGAATGACATTGTGCATTACAAGTCCATCATGCACATCTTGGTCTTAGCTCTCTAGGGAATGCATAGAGTTGAGAATTATAAAACAAAACGTTTTAACCAGTATCAACTTTTTGACAATTTTCACAAGTTTTGCAGAATGCATGCGTGTCTTTGAACATGGTCGGCCAATAAAATCCATTTTGAAAGATTTTTACAGCAGTCTTATTTGACGAGAAATCACTTCCACATGCTTCAGAATAACAAAGTTTAATGACACTACTTACCTTATTGTCGGGAATGAATCATTGAAATATTTGATCAGGACAATATTTGAAAAAGTTAGGGTCATCACCATAAAAGTTCTTCACTTCGTTCAAAAACTTTTCTTTGTTTTTGGTACTCCAATCAGCTGGCAAATCTCCTAAAGCAAGAAAATTAATATTTTTATCATACCAAGGCATTGGATTAAGAGAAAGTAAGGATTTGTTAGGAAAGTAATCATCGATTGGTGTGATGTCAGATGTCGAATTTGTTGTCACTGTTGACAAAAGATCTGCATCAATATTTTCGGTGCTTTTTTCATTCTTGATTTCTTCCTTAGAATAAATCATTTGCAAATTTTCAGATTTATCCAACTCCTTTTTACTTAAAGTAGATTCAAGTTCATCATAAACTAATTTATCAATATGATCTACTTCTTGTAAATCATTATCATCTCCAAGTTGCTTGCAAATGTTGACAATATTCATCTCCAATGTCATGTTTCCAAATGATAGCTTCATCAGTCCATTCCTACAATTAATCAATGCATTAGAAGTTGCAAGAAACAGACATCCTAAAATAACAGGAAATGAATTACATGCTTCAACAGGTTGTGTGTCTAAGACAACAAAATCCATAGGATAAATGAATTTATCGACTTGTACTAACACATCTTCAATTATTCCTCTAGGCACTTTTATAGATCTATCAGCAAGTAAAAGAGTTATAGAAGTTGGTTTTAACTCTCCTAGATTGAGACTTTGAAGAACTGAATATGGAAGTAAATTCACACTAGCACCAAGATCAAGTAAGGCTCTTTTTAATTTTATGCTCTCCAATAAAGCAAGAAATTGTAGGACAACTAGGGTCTTTATATTTCAAAGCATTATTGTTATGAAGAATAGCACTTACTTGTTCGGCTAGAAAGGCTTTCTTTTTCACATTTAGTTTCCTCTTCATAGTGCATAGATCTTTTAAAAATTTAGCATAGAAAGGAATCTGTTTAATAGCATCCAGCAAAGGTATATTGATTTTTACCTGTTTGAAAGTTTTAAAAATTTCAGAGTTGTGATTGACTTTCCTTTGTTTGGTCATGGCTTGAGGAAATGGAAGTGCTAGCAGAGAATCAGTCTTTTCTTTGTAATTTTCAGATTCAACTCCTTCCTTACCCTCAGAGATTGACTCATCATTTTTCTCATAAGGTTTAAGAGAGGGTTTTTCAATAACTTTACCACTGCGAAGAGTAGTGATTGATTTGATTTGATCGATGTGTTGGCTTCCGGAACTACTTTCATTTGCATTGTATTGCCCCTTGCGATTTTGTTGTGGTTGAGATGGAAACTTACCTTTCTCTTGGAAACTAAGAGCATATGTTAATTTTGCAAGAGTATCTTTAAAATCTGTCATGTTCTGAGCAAGTTGAGTATTGATTGTATCTTGCTTTTCAATAAATGCATGCAATGTTTCCTCAAGATTTCTTCTAGGAGGTGGAGCATAAGGAGGTGCATATCCATGAGAATTTTGAAAATTATGGTGTGCTTGAAACGGTGGTTGTGAAGTTTATGCATTGTTGTTCTCACTCCTCCAACTAAAATTTAGGTGATTTCTCCAACTAGAGTTGTATGTTTGTGAGTATGGGTTGTGGTTGGCCCTTTGAAAACTGTTTAAAGCATGGGCTTGTTCATAGAGACATTCCTTAAAAGAAGGCAAGGTTGGACAATTATTGGTTGAGTGTTCATTTGTTTCACAGATTTGACACCCAATGTTTTTAAGAGATTTTAATTGACCATTCTTTTTCAATTCTAGTGCCTCGACTTTTCTAGCTAATGATGCAAACTTGGCTTGAACGTCATGATCTTCCCTAAGGTTGTACATACCTCTACTAGATATATGAGGTTGAGTTTTACTCAGTGCTTCATAAGTACCCGCGGTGTCCTAATTTTGAGCATTTTCAGCTAACAAGTCTAAGTACTCCATTGCTTCATCAGGGTCTTTGTCTTCAAAAGTTTCATTGCACACCAATTCAACCATTTGCCCATCTTTAGGTGTTAACCCTTCATAAAAATGTGAAACCAATCTTCATGTTTCAAAACCATGATGAGGGTAAGTACTAAGTAAGTTCGATACCTATCCCAACATTGGTAAAATATTTCTCCTGGTTTTTAAGTGAATAGGTAAATGCACAATGCACAAGGTGAGTCTTCCAATTCTTTCATTTCACACATGTCTAGAATAGGTAAAAGCACTTTTGAAAAGAAACATCACGTAAAATGACTAAAATCTAGCATCGATGTCCTAGATGGACTTCCAATGCACAATGTTGTTTTTTAGGAATGGTATCTTCACTAAGGATGTCATAAATAAGGGGTCTTTAGATGATCTTCTATTAACTCTTAAGACATATCCTACTAGAGATGTGTATCATGCAATTCATGATTTGTGGCCATTATTCCATAAAGAACATGCTCGACGTAGTCTTGGAAATCTAACTAAAAAGGAACATATTTGCTGGTTTTTGAAAAAACTGGATGTGAAGTCTATCCTCAACCCATAGAAGGCGTTTAAGCCATTCTTGGACATAAAACCAAGGGAAGATGTGAGTCACAATCACAACTATAATTTAAATCTTAGTTTGTAAAACTTATGTCTTTTAGTTCCATTATTGTGTTTTGTTGTTTTTCATATTTGTTTAAGTGTGTTTCAGATTTGTCAGTATTTATTATTTCAAGTGATATATCTTTTATACTTTATCTTTCTACCTTAGAACATTGAGAACAATATCTCATTTTGGTTAGGGGGAGAAGGTAATAATTGATTGATATGACTAAAAAATTGATATTTTTTCCCAAGTACAAGTGTGATCAAACAAGGAAAGTCAATCATAACTCTAAAATCTTTGAAACTTTCAAACATGTAAGAATCAATATACCTTTACTAGATGAAATCAAAGAGGTTTCTTCTTATGCTAAATTTTTGAAAGATCTATACATGGTGAAGAGAAAACTGAATGTGAAAAAGAAATTCTTTTTAGTCGAACAATTAAGTGACATTCTTTAGAACAATAATGCTTTGAAATATAAAGACCCTAGTTGTCCTATAATTTCTTACTTTATTGGAGAACATAAAATTAAAAGAACCTTACTTGATCCTAAAGCCAGTGTGAATTTACTTCCATATTCAGTTTTTCAAAGTCTCAATCTAGGTGAATTAAAACCAACTTTTGTAACTCTTTTACTTGCCGATAGATCTGTAAAAGTGCCTAGAGGAATAATTAAAGATGTGTTAGTACAAGTTGATAAGTTCATTTATCCTATGGATTTTATTATCTTGGACACATAACCCTATTGAAGTATGTAATTTATTTCCTATTATTTTAGGATGTTCATTTCTTACAACTTCTAATGCATTGATTAATTGTAAGCATGGACTGATGAAGCTATCATTTAGAAACATGACATTGAGATAAATATTTTCAACATTTGCAAGCAACTTAGAGATGATAATGATATACAGGAAATGGACTTTACTGAAAAATTAATTCATGATCAATTTCAAACCACTTTTAGTGAAATTAAGATTTATGAATCTGATGATTTGTAAATGGTTTATTTTCAGGAAGAATCAAAGGCAAGTAATTGGAGACCATAAATTGAGGAATTACCATCATGATCAATTAAATTCATACCTTTAAGTGTTCAACCACCCAAACATGATTTGAAGTCATTGCTATTCAATCTCAAATACTCATTTTTTGGAGAAAATAAACTTTTTCGGTAATAATCTCTTCCAAACTTAATACACATCAAAAAGGTAAGTTATTACAAACTTTAAAAATACACAAAAATACGTTAGGATGGACCATAACTAACATAAAAGGAATTAATCATTTGATTTATACTTATAGAATTTATTTGGAGGAAAATGTTAAACCCTCTAGGAAAATACAACAAAGACTCAATCTTAATATGAAAAAAGTAGTGAAAAATGAAGTCATTAAGCATCTAAATAATGGAATTATTTTTCCTATTTCTAATAGTAAATGGGTAAGTCCTACAGGTATACCCAAGAAGTCTAGAGTCACTGTGATAACAAATGAGAACAATAAGTTAATTCCCACTAAGACTGTTACTAGTTGGCGCATGTGCATTGACTATAAAAAACTTAATTCAATGACTAGAAAAGATCATTTTTCTTTACCTTTCATGGATCAAATCCTAGAAAGAGTTGCAGGTCATGAATTTTATTGTTTCCTAGATGGCTATTCAAGTTACACCCAAATTGAAATTGCATTAGAAGATCAAGAGAATACTACTTTCACATGTCCATTTAGTACTTTTGTATATGGAAGGATGCCTTTTGGATTATATAGTACACTAGCCATGTTTCAAAGATGTATGCTTAGTATATTTAGTGATATGGTTGAACATTTTCTTAAGATTTTTATGGATGATTTTTATGTTTTTGGGGATTCATTTGATGATTGTTTAACTAACTTAGAAAATGTTTTGAGTAGGTGTGAAAGAAGAAAATTTTACTGAATTGGAAAAAATATCACTTTATAGTAACAAACGGTATTGTACTTGGTCACAATGTTTCATCAAAAGAAATTGAGGTTGACAAATCTAAAATCGAGTTAATTGTTAACTTGCCAACACCACAATCTATTAAAGATGTTAGATCATTCTTAGGACATTCTGGTTTTTATAGAAGGTTCATCAAAAATTTTAGTGTAATACCTAAGCCCTTAAGTAATCTTCTAACAAAGGATAATATTTTTGAATGGACTGAACATTATAAAGAAACCTTTGTTAAACTTAAAAACTTGCTTACTTGTGCTCCTACCATTCAACCTCCTAATTGATTATTACCTTTCGAAATAATATGTGACACTAGTGATTATACTGTAGGTGCTATTTTGGGACAAAGAAAAGATAAGAAACCCTATGTGATTTACTATGTAAGTAAAACTTTAAATAGTGCTCAAATGAATTACACCACCACTGAAAAAGAATTACTTGTGGTAGTATTATGTAAAAAATTCAGGTCTTATCTTGTTGGCTCACCTGTTATGGTTTTTAGTGATCATGCAGCATTGAAATATCTTCTTTCTAAAAAAGATTCTAAGGCTATATTAGTGCGGTTAATTTTGTTACTTTTAGAAATTGATATCACAATCAAAGATAAGAAAGGTAGGGAAAATGTTATCGCAGATCATTTGTCAAGATTGATAACAGATTCGAAAACTGACATCACACCAATCAATAACTACTTTCCAGATGAATCTTTACTTTCTATCGCTACAATGCCTTGGTTTGCTTTCAAGACAATTGCCAGCTCATTAGAGTATCCAAGATAAAAGAAAGTTCTTGAACGAAGTGAAGAACTTTTATTGGGATGACCCATATTTATTCAAATATTATCTTGATCAAATATTTTAAAGATGCATTCCTGACAATGAGGTAAGTAGTGTCATTAAATTTTGTCATTCTAAGACATGTGGGGGCCATTTCTCATAAAAAAAGAAAACTGTAAAAAAATTTACAGAATGGATTTTATTGAGCCACCATGTTCAAGGACTCACATGCATTCTGCAAGACTTGTGAGAATTGTCAAAAATTAGGATCTATTTCAAAATATCACATTATGCCTTTAAATCCTATTCTTGTCATTGAGATCTTTAACTGTTGCGGTATAGTTTCATGGGTCCATTTCCTCCATCATTTGGTTTCTTGTACATATTAGTCGCAGTAGATTATGTTTTAAAATGGATAGAGGCAATTCTAAGTCGAAATAATGATCACAAAACAGTGATAAAATTTTTGAAAGAAAATATTTTGAGTCGATTTCAAATCCCTTGAGCCATAACAAGTGATGGTGGCACACATTTCTGCAACAAGCCATTTAAGTCTTTAATGAAGAAATATAAAATCACACAAAAAGATGCTACCCCTTTTAACTGACACGACAAAAAGATTGATGTTTTCTCCCAAGTGCAGGAGTGTCGAAGTAATAAATAACTCGGCAAGACCGGGGTCGAACCACAGGGAGGTTATTGTACAAATTATAAATAACAACAATACAACAACAACAACAATAATAGTAATAACAACAACAACAACAACAACAACAACAACAATAATAATAATAATAATAATAATAATAATAGTAGCAAAGAAGAAGAAGAAGAAGATGATGATGATGATGATGAGAACTTGGAGATAGAATATTAATGTAAGGATTAAACAGGGATAATAACAAATGTCAAGGTTAGAGGTTCCACTAATGGTATGTCAAACAAGTATAGTATAAACTCTTGTTGTTCAATTGGAATCCACACATAAAGGAGGTTCCAATCAGATTATAGATTGTTAACATAATTACATTAGTCATCTTATTCAATTAATGCTAATACTTGTAAATTTCATCAAGCATTCATGATTATAACTTATGTTAACAACAAATCAAGTTCCTTTCATAGCTCAGGTGTCGGTTATACCATACAGTATGGGCTATGAAAGTACCAAGCATTTGTTGTACCAATTGTTATACAACATAAATCAAGATTAATCATTTAACAAGCAAAGTATTAAAGAGTGAACAAGATAACAAATATAAAACATGTTAGTATTAAACATTAAAGTCCATATTAAGTTTATACCATACTTATTCTTACACCATTAGTGTAACCTTTTAACCTTGACATAATTAACTTAACTAGACATAATGAAAGAAAGAAAAATAGATAAACAAAATAAGAACATAAATAAGATAATAGTTAACAAAGTAAAGGAAAGGAAATGAAAGGTATAAACTTCACATTAATGAAAACAAAGCATAAAGAATACAAAGAGAGAAAACAAGAGCATGATCTTGATCTGGACACCAAGATGCCTCAATGCATGGCAAATGCCTCCTTTTATAGGCCAAAATTGGGAACTATTGATTTGATGACTAATTGATGAGTAGGTGGCCAACCCTTGACTTGGTGACAATCCTTATCTTCTCTTATCTGCCCAAAACGTCATTGATGATGTCAAAATTAGAGCCACTTGAAAACATGAAAGTTCTAGGAAATTGTCTCAGCTTTCTTGTGTAAATATTTCAGCTCATTTCAACTTCTAGAACTCCAGATATGGCCAAAATACTGAACAGTGCTCGGGCTGGAGGACAGATTCAGGCTTCTTTGTTATTACAACAATTTGGACTTAAAATGACCTTTTCAGATCTTGGGCTCTATATAAAAGTTGTAGGCCTATGTCTTACCTTTCCATCCATATAAAGTAGACCTAAATCTAAGATCTATAGCTCCAGATATGACCCAATTACCGAACAGTGTTCTGGTTTGGAGTGCATCGACATCTCTTTTCTAAGTTTGATCATCTCTTTGCCTTTGCAATTGAAGTTCTTAAAGTCATCAATCAATCCTTTCATTTATGTGATAGGCCTGCATTTAAAATAGATATTTACCACAAATTAAAGGTATCTTATATTATTAGATAGATTATTATAAAACGTACTTTAGTTAAGGAGTTATTGATACTTCAGGTGCAAAATGATGATATAAAACCATGATAAAAATACACTTTTGAGTACTAATCAATAACCCTCAAACAAGTGGATAAGTAGAGCTTGCTAATAGGGAGATCAAACACATTTTGGAGAAAACAGTGAACCCTAATAGGAAAGACTAGTCTTTAAGACTTAATGATGCACTTTAGACTTATCGAACTGCTTATAAAACATCATTAGGTATGTCACCTTATAGACTAGTATATTGAAAACCTTGTCACTTACTTGTGGAACTTGAACATAAAGATTATTGAGCTATTAAAGCTTTGAATTCAAATCTTGATGATGCTAGTCAACTGTGAAAATTACAAATAAATAAGCTTAAGAAAATAAGAAATGACGCATATGAAAATTCAAGAATTCATAAAGCAAGAATCAAAGAGTTTCATGACAAGAATATTTTGAGAAAAACATTCAATGTTGGTAAAAAAGTCTTACTTTATAATTCTTGACTACATTTATTTCCTGGAAAACTAAGTGAAGATAGAGTGGTCCTTTTGTTGTGAAATATGTATATTCATGTGAGGCCTATGATATCAAGAATCTAAAGAATGACAATGTTTTCAAGCTAAATGGACATTGTTTGAAAGTTTAATTTGATAATTTTTTAGTTGAACATGACTCTATTGAATTGGGTGATCCTGTATATAAAAATTGATTTTTTTTTCTCACATTGTTTTTGTGTTTCTTTTTCAATGATTTTTACTAATTTCTCTCACCTCGGTCAAATGGCATACAACGGTATTCCGTGACTTATGTCGGTTCTTTTAGTTTTCCCATAATAAATGATATATGTGTATTGACACGACAAAGAGATTGATGTCTTCTCCCAAGTGCAGGAGTGTCGAAGTAATAAATAACGTGGCAAGACCGGGGTCGAACCACAGGGAGGTTATTGTACAAATTATAAATAACAAAAATACAACAACAACAACAACAATAATAATAATAATAATAGTACTAGTAGTAGTAGTAGTAGTAGTAACAACAATGATAAAGAAAAAGAAGAAGATGAGAACTTTGAGATGAAATATTAAAGCAAGGATTAACAATGATAATAACAAATGTCAAGGTTAGAGGTTCCACTAATGGTATGTCAAACAAGTATAGTATAAACTCTTATTGTTCAATTGGAAACCACACATAAAGGAGGTTCCAATCAGATTATAGATTGTTAACATGATTACATTAGTCATCTTATTCAATTAATGCTAATACTTGTAAATTTCATCAAGCATTCCTGATTATAACTTATGTTAACAACAAATCAAGTTCCTTTCATAGCTATATGTTGTCGGTTATACCATACAGTATGGGCTATGAAAGTGCCAAGCATATGTTGTACCAATTGTTATACAACATAAATCAAGATTAATCATTTAACAAGCAAAGTATTAAAGAGTGAACAAGATAACAAATATAAAACATGTTAGTATTAAACATTAAAGTCCATATTAAGTTTATACCATACTTATTCTTACACCATTAGTGTAACCTTTTCACCTTGACATAATTAATTTAGCTAGACATAATGAAAGAAAGAAAAATAGATAAACAAAATAAGAACATAAAAGTTAACTAAAGAAAGGAAAGGAAATGAAAGGCATAAACTTGATATTAATGAAAACAAAGCATAAAGAATACAAAGAGAGAAAAGAAGAGCATGATCTTGATCTGGAAACCAAGATGCCTAAATGCATGGCAAACGCCTCCTTTTATAGGCCAAAATTGGGAACTATTGATTTGATGACTAATTGATGAGTATATAGTCAACCCTTGACTTGGTGACAATCCTTATCTTCTCTTGTCTGCCCAAAACGTCATTGATGACATCAAAATTAGAGCCACTTGAAAACATGAAAGTTCTAGGCAATTGTCTCAGCTTTCTTGTGTAAAAACTTCAGCTCATTTCGACTTCTAGAACTCCAGATATGGCCAAAATACTAAAGAGTGCTCGGGTTGGAGGACAGATTCGGGCTTCTTTGTTGTTGCAATCATTTGGACTTGAAAATGGCCTTTTTAGATCTTGGGCTCCATATGAAAGTTGTAGGCCTATGTCTTACCTTTCCATCCATATAAAGTAGACCTAAGTCTGAGATCTATAGCTCCAGATATGACCCAATTACCGAACAGTGTTCTGGTTTGGATTGCACCGACATCTCTTTTCTAAGTTTGATCATCTCTTTGCCTTTGCAATTGAAGTTCTTAAAGTCATCAATCAATCCTTTTATTTATGTGATAGACCTGCATTTAAAATGGACATTTACCACAAATTAAAGGTATCTTATATTATTAGATAAATTATTATAAAACGTACTTTAGTTAAGGAGTTATTGATACTTTAAGTGTAAAATGATGATATAAAACCATGATAAAAATGCACTTTTGAGTACTAATCATGTATATATTTATACAATTCTTTGAATTTCTCTTCCAATTCTCATTTGAAAATGGACACTAATCTTAAAAAATTAAAAAAGTATTTTCCCGCTCAACCTTAGAATGCAATTACAAAAATTTACCATGTTAGGTGTGCAAGATTTAGGTTGTTAATGAATCATGGAATTCCTAAAGATATTCACTGATTGATTGAAGCAAAGGTCTGATTATTAGATGAGTTATCTAATTCCTTCATTTCACACATGCCTAGAGCAGGTAAAAGCACTTTTGCAAAGAAACGTCATGCAAAACAACTGAAAATCTATCATTGATATGCCAGATGGACTTGTAATGCACAAGTCATTCTTTAGGAATGATATTTATAAACCATAAAGATAAAAGAAAATTCATTAAGGATGGTCTGAGTAAAAAGTCTTTAGATAATCTTCTATTAACTCTAGAGATGCATCCTAGTGGAGACATGCATTGTCTAATTCATGATTTATGGCCCCATTTTCATAATGACACTGTTTGCTAATTTTGAAGAAAATTGGATGGGAAGCCTATCCCCGACCCATAGAGAGCGTTTAAATCGCTCTTGGATGTAAAACTAAAGAGGATGTGAGTTACAACGATAACTACTTGTACATACACATACTTTTTCAAAAATAAATAAATAAATAAAGAGAGAGAGTGTGTGAGACTCTAGTTGGCTTACATATAGGTGGTATGATTGCCTTTTTAATTTCTTATCTATAAAATCTTCTCTTCCGTCTTTTCATTTCTACCAACTCATACATTCAACAAATATAGAAGTGTTTAGAAATGGCAAGTTCCTCAGGTCATTACATAAAAAATATTTGTGTTTTTGGTGGATCTAGTCCTGAGAAAGAAAAGGAGTTTTTAGAATCAGCAAGTCATCTTGGTCAGGTGCTAGCTGAGAAAAAGATTCATTTAGTGTATGGAGGAGACAGTCTTGGGTTAATAGAAGGTGTGTCAATAGCTGTATTTTTAGGAGGTAGTCAAGTTTTGGGGGTCGTCCCCAAAGCTTTAGCACAAAGGGACATCATTGGAAAAACAATTAGAGACGAACTACAAGTCTCCACAATGTCTACTCGAATGAATGTAATGTTTAACCATACTGATGCCTTTATTGATTTACCAGGTGGTCTTGGCATATTGGAAGAGATCTTTCATATTTCCTCTTATGTCTAACTGTACATTCACCATAAACCTATAGGTCTATTAAATGTTAATGGTTATTATTTAATTAATCCCTCCATGAGTTGCATAAATTGGTCATCTAAGAAAAACTATAAAAAACTTAGATTAGATTTGAATCCTCATTTATGAATCTTTATGTCTTTTGCTTTTATTATTGTACTTTGTTATTTCTTACATTTGTTTAGGTGTGTTTTAGGTTTGTCACGGTTTGTTATTTTAGGTGATGTCTTCTAACACGACTAAAAGATTGATGTCTTCTCTCAAGAGCAGAAGTGTCGAAGTAATAAATAACTCGGCAAGACCGGGGTCGAACCATATGGAGGTTAATTATATAAATTATAGATGACAACAACAACAACAACAACAACAACAACAACAACAATAATATTAATAATAATAGTAGTAGTAGTAATACTAATAATAATAGTAATAATACTAATAAAAAGAAGAAGAAAAAGAAGATGATGATGATGATGAGAACTTTGAGATGAAATATTAATGTAAAGATTAAATAATGATAATAACAAATGTCAAGGGTAGAGATTCCACTAATGGTATGTCAAACAAGTATAGTATAAACTCTTATTATTAAGTTGGAAACCACACACAAAGGAGGTTCCAATCTGATTATAGATTATTAACATGATTACATTAGTCATCTTGTTCAATTAATGCTAATACTTGTAAATTTCGTCAAGCATTCATGATTACAACTTATGTTAACAACAAATTAAGTTCCTTTCATAGCTCAGGTGTCGGTTATACCATACAACATGGGCTATGAAAGTGCCAAGCATTTGTTGTACCAATTGTTATACAACATAAATCAATATTAGTCATTTAACAAGTAAAGTATTAAAGAGTGAACAAGATAACAAATATAAAACATGTTAGTATCAAACATTAAAGTCCATATTAAGTTTACATTACACTTATTCTTGCACCATTAGTGTAACCTTTTCACCTTGATATAATAAACTTAGCTAGACATAATGAAAGAAAGAAAAATAAATAAACAAAATAAGAACATAAATAAGATAAAAGTTAACTAAGTAAAGGAAAGGAAATGAAAGACATAAACTTAATATTAATGAAAGCAAAGCATAAGCAATACAAAGAATACAAAGAGAGAAAGCAAGAGCATGATCTTGATCTGGAAATTAAGATGCCTAAATGCATGGCAAACGCCTCCTTTTATAGGCCAAAATTGGGAACTATTGATTTGATGATTAATTGATGAGTAGGTGGCCAACTCTTGACTTGGTGACAATCCTTATCTTCTCTTGTCTGCCCAAAATGTTATTGATAATGTCAAAATTGAAACTACTTAATCAAAGTTGTAGGAAATTATCTCAACTTTATGTAAAAAATTCAGATCATTTCGACTTCTAAAACTCCAAATATGGCCAAAATACTGAACAGTGCTTGGGTTGGAGGACATTACTGAACAGTGTTCCAGTTTAGACTGCATCGACATCTCTTTTCTAAGTTTGGCCATCTCTTTATCCTTTTAATTTCAATTCTTCAATCAATCCTTTCATTTATGTGATAGGCTTGCATTTAAAATGAACATTTACCATAAATTAAAAGTATCTTATATTATTAGATATATTATTATAAAACATGCTTTAGTTAAGGAGTTATTTATACTTTAAGTGCAAAATGATGATATAAAACTTTGATAAAAATACACTTTTAAGTATCAATCATCTTTTGTACTCTATCTTTCTACCTCAGGACATTAAGGACAGTGTCTTATTTTGGTTGGGAGAAGAGGGTAGTAGCTTTCAAAAAAAATTTAACTAACTGTGTTTTCTATTTCATAAAGCATGTGCAAAATTGTCGTTAATAGGATGGCAGAGTAAAGAAGCTCTTTTGTTAAAATGACTTTTGAGACGTATCTTAGTAACCACTTTAAACAAGGTCTATTATAATACTTCTTGAAAAATTTAGGTTTACAAGCTCTCGCATTATTATCACATAATTTTGCTCATATACTTATTTAATTTGTATTCTTAGACCTTAATTTTCACACACACACTTTAACATATGATTATGAGTTGCACATTGGATTATTATATTATTTATGTTTTTTTGTTAAAGCTAACAACTAAGAAAAAGGGATAGTATATAATTTGAAAAAGAAAGAGCAAAAAAATGATGATAATAAAAATATAGATTAGTTTGGTTTTGTGCATAGCACACACACTTGTATTGTGTAATCCTTTGTTGATGAGATAAATAAAGGTTGAGAGGTATTCTTGTAAACTCGTGTGCTTGCTTGTGTTTGTTCTTTGTTTACGACTTGGCAATTGTGGGAACTTCGTTGAGTGAGTGAAACACATAGTTGTAGGAAACACGAGTGATTAGTACTCAAAAGTGCATTTTTATCATGGTTTTATA